>JAMKFB010000273.1:9682-188361 GCA_036247105.1 Cirrhinus mrigala | reverse complement strand
ATTGTTGGTAACAAGACAAATACACAAATGTAAAAATGACCTTGTTGAGACAGAATCACCATAAAGATGAAATGCCAAATTCTTTGTGACTCCATTGTCAACAAGTTTGCTAGATGTAAATGCTGAATATTAGATGTTATTTGACTGTACATTGTACAGTTTAGTTGAATTTGTGTGTTATATAGAGCTCAGTTATCACATTTGCATAGGTTGCTTTCTCTGTTCTTGTATAATATGATCTCTTATAGTAATGTGGCTGATCATGTGAGGAGGAGGAGTTACTCAGATGGTTCTGCTAAAGGTAAAGACATGACAATGAAGTGATGGAATTGCTAATTTTAGAATTTTGTTTTCTTCTTTTCTGTTTTAATGGATCTAAGTACACTGGTTTTTGATTTTTTTTTTTTTTTTTTTTAATCAAAATTTATATGTCAGTGAAGTAAATCTTCAGAAGCAGGTCATGTTTGATACTTAAGTAAGTGACTCCCTCTTGTGGTGCTAAAATACTCTTTATACAGCATGATATAAAATTCTAGCATTGTGATACTTTTCAATGAGTTTATACAGTTTTTATGTTAATAAAAAAAAAAAAAAAAAAAACTTAGGAGCAAATTAAATGGTAGACTGTGTATGGTTATAATACTTTGTTTTTTACACTACCACAAAAAAAAAAAAAAAAAAAAAACTGGCAACTAAAGTTGTGGATGTTTTTTTTGTTGTTGTTGTTTTTTTTTGTTTGTTTTTTTTCTCTTGTTGTTCAGGGATGTTTTTTTATTAGTCTAGTAAAGGAATTATGATCAATAAAAACCTTGAGCAGTTTTTCCTAAGTTAGTTTTAAAGGAAAAAAAAAAAAAAAAAAAAAAAAACCTTTTGTTCTAATTTTACTGTTTTACTATTCACTCAGGCTGTAACTTTCATTCACATACTCAATAATCAACGTACTTATATTCAATTACTAATTATACTGTCACATGCAGTTATGGCCTCCGTCAGTTCATCTCCAATAAGCCTGAACAGCATCTCACACAGTACAATCAGATATTGTTGATACAGTGTATTTTATCTGTACTCCACTGACCACTTTGCACATTTCTCTAAATTAGACTGAAGGTCACCAAATTATAAAATATGGCAATTTTCAGAGGACGGACTAAAGATCAAAAACATTAAAGTTCTGTTTTGTGGTTAAAAAATGACAAGAATCTATTCAATGTTGTAGCGAAGTGAAATTCTTGCTCCTAAAATAGACTTTGTTTAATATCTTAACTGTACATACTTTAAATGTTCTCCAATTGAAGAGGACACTATGTGAAAACCGTGGGTCAGTTGTGATGCACACTCAAATTATTTATTGTTTTTCAACTGTACACCTGTTTTAACTTTACACAGTCTACTTCGTTTTAGGGAATAATAATGTAAAATGTCATAACAATATAGCTACTTCTGTATGTGGTAATGTATCTAAATGTGATCCTGAACATGAAGCAGGTCGTTTGTTTTGTGTTTGTAACTGTGTTGATGAACTGCAGGTCTGTTTTTGTCAGTTTCTCACACTGAACTGAGCCACTGTGTCTGTCTTTGCACAGTAATAAACAGCTGTGTCTTCAGTCTGCAGGCTGCTAATGTCTAAGTACAGCTCATTTCGGCTTGTGTCTCTGGAAATAGTGAAGCGACTCTTAAAGGAATTTCCGGAGTCTATTGATCCACTGCCCCATATGATCCCGATCCACTCCAAGGCTTTTCCAGGAGGCTGCCTGATCCAAGCTGTGCCATAATCTGTGAGGGCATATCCAGAGATCTGACAGGACAACCTCACCGACTGACCAGGAGCTTTAATCTGTGCAGGAGACGAGGTCAGTGAGATGCCAGAAACATCTGTAAAAGAGAACAACACACTGAGAGTCAATCTCTTTTCATCTGTTTCTAACTAAATGAATAGTTTAATAAATACAGTCAGCAATGAAAAGACTGACACTGATGTGACTGAATGAATCAACTTACATGGTAAAAAGACAAATAAAATGAGTAGAGTTTGACTCATGATTGATTTCAGAATCAGAGAGTAAATCCACACAGCTTTATCCTAGTGTTAGTGGACTGACCCTGTGCTGGAGGAAACTGATGCTCTTATTCTCTCATGGTGAACATTTGCATGTCATTACCTCAGTTACACAAGGATGTGATTTTGAGGCTTGGATTTCAGTGAGCTCAAAATGCTTTCATATGGGTTTGCATGTTTGGTTTGAATAGGCCGTTTCCAGGAATTCACAAAGACATTACAGAATGAAAAACAGCCATATTCATTCAATAGTGGGATAACGTTACAAAAGTCCTGATATACTTTACATCCATCTTGTTTTATGGCTTTAATTAATGGCTTAGAACTGGACAAAATCCACTCATTAAAAGATTGTTAGGCATAATTAATCCAAAATCATTTTATCATCAGTACATGAGTGATCATATAATGATTATTTATTAACAGCATTTTTTTTGACAGTCTTTTTTTTTTTTTTTTTTTTTTAATGCCACCACCTCCCCATATGTGCACAATCCACTCCAGAGCTTTTCCTATCAGTCATTATCGTATCAGCAATGCAGAGTATGGAAACACTTCTTCACAAGTGAGAGTAAGTGAGTTTCCTGGCTGCAGAACTATAGAGTTTATCTGCGTCAGGACAATATTACACTCCACACCTGTCAGAGACAAAATAACAAAACACAACCTGATGAAATTATTATTATTAACAATACTAACAGTACTAACATGTTTTCATGGTTGCTTGCTGAATACATGGCTAAGAACCTGCAGTCTAAAAGGAGTCAACTTCATTGACAACTTCAATCTTTTCTGGGGCCACAGACAACTGTTTAAACTGGATGACCTCCACTCAAACAAACTTGGTGCAAGAGTGCTAAAGGACAACATCTATTTTTCACTCCGTCATCCTTCAGTAGAGTGTGCCAGTCCACCCAACATGAATGGCACACACACACACCTGGACAAAGTATGAGTTGTCATGTGGTCGACACATCCCACAAGGACACTGACAACGCCACACAGCCACAACAAGCACTGCTCATGGACACCATCCCGGCTGAGCCTTGTCCACAGCTCATCACAGAAAATCTGAGCATATCACACCAGTCCTCAGGTCTCTACACTGGCTTCCAGTTATATTTAGAATTGATTTTAAAGTACTTTTACTCGTTTATAAATCACTCAATGGCCTAGGACCTAAATACATTGCAGATATGCTCACTGAATATAAACAAGACCACTCAGATCATTAGGATTGAGTCAGAAATACCAAGGGTTCACACAAAACAAGGGGAATCCACTTTTAGCTATTACACTGTAAAAAACAATTTGTTGAGTCAACTTAAAATAATTTGTAACCTGGCTGCCTTAACATTTTAAGTTCAGTCAACTCAAAAAAACTTGAAATGTTAAATTATACTAAGTGACAACTTAGATATTTGAGTTGAATCAACTTAAAATTTTAAGGCAGCTGGGTTACTTACCCATCTGTTAAGTTTAGCAAACACAAATATATAAGTTGTTACTTAGTACAACTTAACATTTCAAGTTGACTAAACTTATTTTAGCTGACTGAACTTAAAATTTTAAGGCAGCAGGGTAACATATTACTTTAAGCTGACTCAACAAATTGTGTTTTTTATTTTTTTACAGTGTATGCTGCCCACAGTTGGAATCAGCTTCAGAAGAGATCAAATGTGCTAAAACATTTGCTACATTTAAATCTAGACTCAAAACTCATCTGTTTAGCTGTGCATTTACTGAACGAGCGCTGTGCCACTTCCGAACTGACTGCACTATGTATAATTATTTTCTATTTTTAACTGTCTTAAATTTATTTTAAATCAATTTTTAAATAATTTTAAAAGTTTTTAAATTCTTAGTTTTATTGTTGTAAATATATATATATATATATATATTATATATATAATATATATATATATATATATATATACACTTTTTTTTTTTTTTTTTTTTATGATTAGTCTACTTCCTTTTATGTAAAGCACTTGTGCTATATAAATACACATGCTTTTCCTTGCCTGTTACACTCCACACCTGTCAGAGAGCAATAAATAAAACATTAAACACAAAAATAAAAACCAGTTTGGTCTCCATTTTGAGAATGTTGCGAACACATACAATTCATATAATGTCATTATCAAACAGGTTATAATTAAACAATCTGATGCATTTCATTGATATAATATTTAGTGCATCTTGTTTTTAATGTTAACGCACTCCTCTTCCTGCAGTTTTATTTTTATTTTATTTTTTTTTTTACACTTTTACAACACTGACTATAAAGAGGATATTTGGTCATAGTTGGGTATGACATAAAACAATTGCAAATATGCAAGAGGTGAGGATCTAAGCACAGCAATTTAATTTTATTTACACAAATGCAAAACTGGAGACATGAACAGAACAGAATAACTGGGTTACAAACAATAAGAACTGACAATGAACAGAAGAAAACACACAGGGCTTAAATACACTGAAACAAACCAATCAAACAAACAGGTGCAGACACTAATCAAATTAATGAGTAGCCAAGGTAACAAACTAGTGGTGGGAAAGAGGAACAAAGAAAACTAGGTCAAACAAGGAAAACTAGAACAAAACCAAACGAAACTGAACATGCATGAGAATGAATTTGAATTTGTAATTGAATTCATGAAAAGCTTCAGTGAGTTGCAGTTAAGTAAATACAGGCAAGAAAAAAAAAAAAAAAAATGAATAAATAAGTAAAAGGCTTATTTTCTGTTTATTGCATTGAGATTTTGTGCAGTGCTGTATCTGTATTCATCACTGTGTCTCTTGCACAATAATATACAGCAGTGTCTTCATTCTTCATGTTATTCATCTGCAGATACATCTGTTTCTTGCTGTTGTCTCTGGAGATGGTGAAGCGTCCCTGAACAGACTGAGAGTAGTATATATAACTACTACTACCAGAGATGAATGCCAGCCACTCCAGACCTCCTCCTGCAGCCTGTCTGATCCAGGACAAGCTCGGGTCACTACTAAATCCAGAGAATGTACAGGTAAGTCTGTGAGATCCTCCAGGTTTAATGACCACTGACTCAGACTCAGTCAGTGTTTGACACCAACAGACTGAAAAACAAACAGTTCAACATTAACATTTACATCAGTACACATGAATAAATCTGATTGTCAGCAATCATTTTCAAGAGCCTTTTACATTCTGTGAGAGCAAACATGAAGATAAAACCCAGTTTAGACACAATATCCATCGTCATGTTATGAAAAGAGGAAGTTGATGCATCAAAGTCACAAACAAGTTTGGAGATGAATAGAGTGGAGGCTTTTAAACGAGAATAATGAGAAGTAGGTTTGCATAGGGTGCCCTCTAAAGGTACATTTACATTTCTGTGGCAGCTCATTTTACATGAGTAAAAAGAATGTCAGACCAAAAAATATAATTAAAACCTTAGGCATGGCCTTATCTCGCTCATATTGTCATAAATGTATTTACATTTGATTTGATTTTATAATGGCCACACTCTAAAATAATGGTCCATTATTAACAGGTATGCAGGAAGTAATGCAGGACAAATGAGTAGTAGTACTACAGAAACACTATACTTACTAAAAAAAATCACTTTATAATAACGGTTTAGATCACTATTAGTTATGGGTAACACTTGGGTGGTGCATTTTATGACCATGTTTATGACAAATTTAATGACCATTTTCTGGCACATTGCTCATGTCTCAGACATGTTAATGATAATTAAATATTGATTATTTATAATTTATCATAGTTATTAATTAGTTGAGTTTAATCTCATTCAGTAATTATTATCTAATAAGAAATCTACTCCTAAATGTAAAGCCTAAATTCATTGTTACTTAATGATTAGTTATTCTTGTTAATAGTAGTAGCTAAAGTGTTTCTGTACTACTTCTCATTTGTCCTGCATATCTTTTTGCATAGTTACCTGTTAATGATGGACCATTATTTCAAAATGCTACCAAAGAATTGCTTAAGTGTTTTGAATAACATCTAAAACAAGTGATATTTTGTATTTTGGGGATGTTTGCAATTGAATTGCTGTTGTGATTTGATGCATGACTAGTTTTTGCTTAGCCTTGCAGTCTTTTGTGTATCTGTGAGATTTGTGCACAGTAATAAACTAGAAATCTTAAGGTTTTTCATATCTAAATACAGCATGTTTTTACTCATGTCTTTGGTGATGGAGAACTGGCCAGTGTCTATAGCTCCAATCCACTCCAGTCCTTTCCCTGGTTTCTAACGGATCCAGTGCATGTAATAGCTGCTCATTGAGAATCCAGACACAGTGCAGGACAGAGTCACTGATTCTCCAGGCTTTTTCACCACAGAATCTGAGGAGGTCAAAGACTGACCATTAACAGCTGAAAAACATGCAACAAATAATGTTAGATGATTTAAAACTGTAAGATGTTCTCAACAATTCAGAAAAATGAAAAGTTTCTCACATGAAATGATCAACAGCAGAACTCCATGCAGTAACACTTTCTTTGTGACCCTGAAGCTGTGAACTACAGAGTAAAATATTTAGCTGCACTGCAGCCGCACACAAACACTGACTGAGAATTTTGTTTTGTAGCACAAGTCTTTTAAGAGTTTAAGTAACATTGACCCTCCCTACATCACAACATTTGCATTATATATATTTATATATATATATATATATTCCGCAAAAAAACTCTGGCAACACTGGAAATGAGAATTTTTTTTTATTATTATTATTCTTTTTCTTTTTTCTTTTATTGAATTCTGATTTATATAATACATCATTCACATTTTATTTTCTTTTTAGGGCAGTACAGTGGATTGCTGACTTATTGTACAGTGTATTTACAAAAATACATTTCAGATTGCATTAACTCATCAAATCAACTTAAACATCTATACAGATAACTTGTGCAATAAACAATGTGCTCTTTTGTTATTTCACAGCAATGTTTCACATATTTACCCAGTTATTACTAATTCTGGCATAGTGAAGAAAATAGGCTGTTACTGTCATTGGTGTGTCTGTGCAGTAAATATTAGATATTTTTATGATTGGTCTTTTTGGTAGCAGTTAATATGTTTGTTTACAGTGATGATTTTGGAGGACTGGTGCTTGGATGTGACATTTTAAGGCCTAGGTAAAGGTTCTTGAGGATGTTGAAGTAGGACATGGAGGATATGGAAGTTTAAATTCACTTTTAAACATGCTTTCAGTTGTCAAAGTAAAGAGTATTTGTATATCTCTGATTTGAATATGTCTCTCAACATTTTGTTTTTAAAAAGAAACACAAATGAGGACGTGCATACACATTTAAAAATGTAGTTCACCCAAAAATAAAAATGTAGGTTTTTACATATAATGAACGCATAATGTTATTTAGGCTAGAGTCACATCTGCTAAGCCAGAAATAATTTATAACATTTTAAAATGGATGAATAGAAAAAAAAAAAAAGAAAATAATTCATATTAGAAAGCAGAAGGCTAAAATGTTCAATTTTTATTGCAATCAAGATTAAACTTGCAGTGATATAATCTACATGTTGATTTTGGATGCAAAATAAAAGGCATCAAGCTAATAACTGACATCAGCTGCTTTCAGTTCTTGTAGAGCTGCTTCATCAGATGGAGTCAGTGTGTCCTGGTGCTCGAGCACAGTAATAAACAGCAGTGTCCTCTTCTCTCAGACTCTTGGCTTCAAGATACTGTGTACTTTGAGACACGTCCTCACTCATAGTGAAGTGATTTTTCATGGAGTCAGCATAAATAAGATAATTAGAGCTAGAACTTTCACCAGTGTTAACTCTCCCAATCCACTCCAGAGCTTTCCCTGCTTTCTGTCGTATCCAGTGCATGTAGGCGCTTGTCATTGTAAAACCAGATATTTTACAGGAGATCTTCACTGTTTCTCCAGGTCTCTTTATCTCAGCAGGTGACTGATCCAACCGAATTTCATCACCGCTGATACCTGTGGAAAAGTAATAATAAATCAGTTGCACTGATGTAAAGTATCCATTAGTGTATCGAATGCATTTGGTTAGAAAAAAAAAGGAAAAAAAAAAAAAAAAAAAAAAAAACGTACCTTGTTGAGTTAAAATCGCTACAATAATGAACAGCCAAATGCTTTTCAAGCCCATTGTTAAAAAGTCTTGGAACTACAAGGTGTAAACTAAATTATAATTTTATGTTTGATGACTGTTGAGCTGAATTGTGTGTTTACATTATATACAGATGAAGTGGAGAGTGAATTTGCATATGGCACATTTTTGGGCTCTATAAAGTTCTGGGTGGAAACGTGAGGAGGTGTTACTAAAATGACACTCTTGATTTAGTTTTTGATGAAGTTGTAAACGTAGGTTTGGGAGGAGCCCAATCATTCAGTGCTGTCAATCATCATTACGAGCCTATATAAGCAGCTCTCACTGCACCGTCCCTGCTTCAGTTCTTCCGGCATCCCTCCACCTCCCCTTCTCCTCCTCTTTTTCACTGAAGGTTAGGGACTCCCTCTTGTGGAATCCGTGAATCATTGCTGTATAATGTACTATTCATTTTTAGTAATGTATTCATTTTAACACTGCACAAGAATTATTATTTTTTTTTTCCATTCACAATGTCTGATTAATTAATTTTTAATACTGCACACTATTTAAAAAAAAAAAAAAAAAAAAAAAAAAAACAGGGCTGTAAGATGCCATTAGCATCTGTCAAAGCAAACAACATGCTCTGAGAGTCTGTCCTGTCAGTTTCATCTGTTTCTGTGACTATATAAATATTTTGTAACAATAGTCAGTTAGAAATAGATTCTCCTGAGATAAGACACGACCAAAGAGAAAAATCAACCCTTGTCAAACAGCAAAACTGCAGCTAAGCTTAATAATATTCACCTTGTATTTCTGTTGTATGTCACATTCATGTTACTTTCAACAAAAGTAAATGATGTCCAGCAGAGTTTCACTAAAGGCATCATAAAATTAGTCCATATGACTCGTGCCTCCATACAAAGTCTTCTGTAAACATTTGTAAGCAAAACCTAATTTATTCACTGAAGTTTTATAGAGAGCACTGGTTATATGATTGTTTTCAGATTTTGTGCAGTGCTGTAGCTGTATTCATCACTGTGTCTCTTGCACAATAATATACAGCAGTGTCTTCATTCTTCATGTTATTCATCTGCAGATACATCTGTTTCTTGTTGTTGTCTCTGGAGATGGTGAAGCGTCCCTGAACAGACTGAGAGTAGTATATAGACCCACTACCATCTGAGATGAATGCCAGCCACTCCAGACCTCCTCCTGCAGCCTGTCTGATCCAGGACAAGTACGGGTCACTACTAAATCCAGAGAATGTACAGGTAAGTCTGTGAGATCCTCCAGGTTTAATGACCACTGACTGACTTTGAAAAACAAACAGTTCAACATTAACATTTACAACAGTACACATGAATAAATCTGATTGTCAGCAATCATTTTCAAGAGCCTCTTACATTCTGTGAGAGTAAACATGAAGATAAAACCCAGTTTAGACACAATATCCATTGTCATATTATGAAAAGAGGAAGCTGATGCTTCAAAGTCGCAAACAGGTTTTGTGTCTGGAGATGAATAGAGTGGGGGCTTTTTAAAGAGACTAAAGAGAAGCAGGTTTGCATAGGGTGCCCTCTAAAGGTACATCTACACATTTGTGCCCCTAATAACGTCTGTATCCATGTCTGCCTTTAAGTGTATTGATTGTTACTTATTGTTTACTAGCTTAGCTGATTAACAACTAAGCATCTATATAAAAATAAATAAATAAATAAAAATCCCCAAAATATATATAGTACACAATCTCACACAAAAACTCAAATTCAGAGGTTCCTTTATTAATAGTTGGAGTAACATGTTTTGGGTTTGAACAGTGATCACAGAGATGATTATTGAGTATTTCTAAATGCTTTAATATTGATGTTGAAGAGTGAGAGATGGGCAGGTTTTTTTAGATTACCATCTGAACGTGTGGCATGAACAGTGTATGTTTCTCCAAAGTACATGAAGTTTATGTACGACACAGCAGCCTCTTGTGTTACTGTGTTTCTCGGGCACAGTAATAAACGGCAGTGTCTTCAGTTTTAGAGTAATATTTGCTATTGCCACTTGGAGCAGAAATATATGAGATCCACTCGAGCGCTTTCCCTTCAGCCTGTCTTATCCATGACATTTCTGCAGCTCCAACATCAATCCCAGAGAAGGTACAGGTCAGTTTATGATCGTTCCCAAACTCAGTCTGACTTTTGCACTCTGTTAAAATAAAAGTCATACTTTTATCTAGCAGTCATTAGTAAAGTAGTATAAAAATGTTTTCCTAAATCATACATACTGTTCATAAATACAGTTATGCTTATTAAAAAACATGTAATTCTGAGGACCATTTTTGCAGCTTTTTTTTTTTTTTGGTCAAAAATCTCACTGACAAATAACAGGAGTTAAATATGGAGGGTTTATAAGGCAAAAGATACAATTAATTCGCATAGTCCATCCTCCAGCTGATTTTACATTAGTAAAAGGAAAGTCAAAAAATTAAACCCCAAGCATGGCCTTATCTTACTCATCTTGTAAACAGTTGTCATTATTCTCACTTTTATTTATTTTATGTGTTCATATATTTATTTTATTTATTTTTATGACCATGTTCACAGTAAAAGAGAAAATTGCTTGTGTCTCACACGTTAATGATGTGGTTAGTAATTAACTGGTAATTCTTTATAATTTGTCGTAGTCATTAATAGTTCTTAATGATTTTAATCTGATTATCCAATAAGAAATCAACTACTATTTCTAAAGCCTAAACTTATTATTACTTAATGATTAGTTATTCTGGTTTGCAGAGTAGTTAATAGTAGCAGCTGAAGTGTTTCTGTACTACTATACTCATTTGCCCTGCGTTTCTTCCTGCACAGTTACCTATTAATGATGGACCATTATTTTAAAATGCTACCAAAATAATTACTTAAGTGTTTTGAATAACGTCTAAAAACAAGAGATATTTTGTGTTTTGGGGATGTTTGCAGTAGAATTGCTATCATGATCTGATGCATGAATAGTTTTTGTTCAGCCCAGCAGTCTCTCGTGCACAGTAATAAACAGCTGTGTCTTTAGTCTTCAGGCTTTTCACATCTAAATACAGCATGTTTTTACTGCTGTCTGTGGTGATGGAGAACTGGCCCTGTAGAGACTGAGCATAATTTACAGTTGAGCTATGTCTTCGCCCAATCCACTCCAGTCCTTTCCCTGGTTTCTGACGGATCCAGTGCATGTAGTAGTCGCTTACTGAGAATCCAGACACAGTGCAGGACAGAGTCACTGATTCTCCAGGCTTTTTTTTTATCACAGAATCTGAGGAGGTCAAAGACTGACCACTAACAGCTGAAAAAAAAAAAAAAAAAAAAAAAAAAACAGGAAAACAAACATTATGACAGAAGAATGAAATGACAATAGTAACCTGGAGAAGTGAAAACATTCTCACTTGAAATAATCATCAGCAGAACTCCATATAATTTCCATTATCACCCTAAAATGATCAAATGAAGACAGTAACAAGACACTGTAGTTAGACACTGACTGAGGATCCAGTTTATAACACAGACCTTTGAGAGAGTAAGTGACACTGATGCTCCCTAAGAAATCATTTGCATATATAAAAGCTTGCATGTACATATTTTACATTTGCAGTAGGAGAAACCTGAAATTTTGAGCGAGGAAAAAAAATCTGTACTGTACTGTTTTTTTTTTTTGTTTTGTTTTTTTATTTTTGTTTTTTTCCAAAGTTGTCATTTTTTTGTGATTGAATGAAAAACAGCAACAGTGTCTCAAGGATGAAAGTTATAAATCTGTCTGTACTGTATATTACTAATAGTTTGTATTGGATGTTTGTATGGATGTTGCTTCTGAGTGTTAAATGTATAAGTGTGATATCAGCTAGCAGGTTTATTGACATCAGGTGTCTGGTTACCCACATTTGTTATAAGTTACCCACATTTGGGCATAAGGTTAGATCACATAAGAAAAGAAAAGCTGGATGAAGAAAAATTTAAATATACATTTCACATGTACTGTAGAGAGGGTATTTGTTCCTAAAACTGTCATTTAATGTGTATAAATATACCATTCATTAAATGTGATTGTAGCAGAAAATGAAAAACCCACTCCTTTGAATGATCATGAATATGTTGAGTTGATTTTAGATCCAAACTAGAAGGTATCAGGAAAATAACGAAATATATTTATGATTACTGTAGCCACAACAACTACTAATACTTCATAATTATGATAATAAGACCAAGTATATTATTCACAGCCTAATAACTGGTCTTGTCTAACTGTGGTTGTCAGTTCTTGTAGAGCTGCTTCATCAGATGGAGTCAGTGTGTCTGTCGAGCACAGTAATAAACAGCAGTGTCCTCTTCTCTCAGACTCCTGGCTTCAAGATACTGTGTACTTTGAGACACGTCCTCACTCAGTGTAAAGTGATTTTTCATTGTATCTGCATAATCAACACTACCAGAGCCAGAGTTAACCCTCCCAATCCACTCCAGAGCTTTTCCAGGTTTCTGTCGTATCCAGTGCATGTAGTAGCTTGTCATTGTAAAACCAGATATTTTACAGGAGATCTTCACTGTTTCTCCAGGTCTCTTTATCTCAGCAGGTGACTGATCTAATCGGATTTCATCAGCATCAATACCTGTGGAATAAAAAAAATAAAATAAAATTACATCAGTGAAGAGCTTTTATCAGTTGAATGGTTGGTAACAAGACAAATACACAAATGTAAAAATGACCTTGTTGAGACAGAATCACCATAAAGATGAAATGCCAAATTCTTTGCGGCTGCATTGTCAACATGTTTGCTAGATGTAAATGCTGAATATTAGATGTTATTTGACTGTAGAGTGAACAGTTTAGTTGAAGTTGTGTGTTATATAGAGCTCAGGTAGCACATTTGCATAGGTTGCTTTCTCTGTTCTTGTATAATATGATCTCTTATAGTAATGTGGCTGATCATGTGAGGAGGAGGAGTTACTCAGATGGTTCTGCTAAAGGTAAAGACATGACAATGAAGTGATGGAATTGCTAATTTTAGAATTTTGTTTTCTTCTTTTCTGTTTTAATGGATCTAAGTACACTGGTTTTTGTTTTTTTGTTTTTGTTTTTTTATCAAAATTTATATGTCAGTGAAGTAAATCTTAAGAAACAGGTCATGTTTGATACTTAAGTAAGTGACTCCCTCTTGTGGTGCACCACGGCTAAAATACTCTTTATACAGCATGATATAAAATTCTAGCATTGTGATACTTTTCAACGAGTTTATACAGTTTTTATGTTTACAAAAAAAAAAAAAAAAAAAAACTTAGGAGCAAATTAAATGGTAGACTGTGTATAGTTTTAATACTTTATGCTTTTTACACTACCACAAAAAAAAAAAAAAAAAAAAAAGTAACTAAAATTGTGGATGTTTTTTTTTTTGTTGTTGTTGTTTTGGGTTTTTTTTTCTCCTGTTGTTCAGGGATGTTTTTTTATTAGTCTAGTAAAGGAATTATGATCAATAAAAACCTTGAGCAGTTTTTCCTAAGTTAGTTTTAAAGAAAAAAAAAACCTTTTGTTCTAATTTTACTGTTTTACTATTCACTCAGGCTGTAACTTTCATTCACATACTCAATAATCAACTTACTTATATTCAATTACTAATTATACTGTCACATGCAGTTATGGCCTCCATCAGTTCATCTCCAATAAGCCTGAACAGCATCTCACACAGTACAATCAGATATTGTTGTATTTTATCTGTACTCCACTGACCACTTTGCACATTTCTCCAAATTAGACTGAAGGTCACCAAATTATAAAATATGGCAATTTTCAGAGGACGGACTAAAGATCAAAAACATTAAAGTTCTGTTTTGTGGTTAAAAAATGACAAGAATCTATTCAATGTTGTAGCGAAGTGAAATTATTGCTCCTAAAATAGACTTTGTTTAATATCTTAACTGTACATACTTTAAATGTTCTCCAATTGAAGAGGACACTATGTGAAAATCGTGGGTCAGTTGTGATGCACACTCAAATTATTTATTGTTTTTCAACTGTACACCTGTTTTAACTTTACACAGTCTACTTCGTTTTAGGGAATAATAATGTAAAATGTCATAACAATATAGCTACTTCTGTATGTGGTAATGTGTCTAAATGTGATCCTGAACATGAAGCAGGTCATTTATTGTGTGTTTGTAACTGTGTTGATGAACTGCAGGTTTGTTTTTGTCAGTTTCTCACACTGAACTGAGCCACTGTGTCTGTCTTTGCACAGTAATAAACAGCTGTGTCTTCAGTCTGCAGGCTGCTAATGTCTAAGTACAGCTCATTTTGGCTTGTGTCTCTGGAAATAGTGAAGCGACTCTTGAAGGAATTCCCAGAGTCTATTGACCCACTGCCCCATATGATCCCGATCCACTCCAAGGCTTTTCCAGGAGGCTGCCTGATCCAAGCTGTGCCATAATCTGTGAGGGCATATCCAGAGATCTGACAGGACAACCTCACCGACTGACCAGGAGCTTTAATCTGTGCAGGAGACGAGGTCAGTGAGATGCCAGAAACATCTGTAAAAGAGAACAACACACTGAGAGTCAATCTCATTTCATCTGTTTCTGACTAAATGAATAGTTTAATAAATACAGTCAGCAATGAAAAGATTTACACTGATGTGACTGAATGAATCAACTTACATGGTAAAAAGGCAAATAAAATGAGTAGAGTTTGACTCATGATTGATTTCAGAATCAGAGAGTAAATCCACACAGCTTTATCCTAGTGTTAGTGGACTGACCCTGTGCTGGAGGAAACTGATGCTCTTATTCTCTCATGGTGAATATTTGCATGTCATTACCTGAGTTACACAAGGATGTGATTTTGAAGTTTGAATTTCAGTGAGCTCAAAATGCTTTCATATGGGTTTGCATGTTTGGTTTGAATAGGCCGTTTCCAGGAATTCACAAAGATATTACAGAATGAAAAACAGCCATATTCATTCAATAGTGGGATAACATTACAAAAGTCCTGATATACTTTACATCCATCTTGTTTTATGGCTTTATTTAATGGCTTAGAACTGGACAAAATCCACTCATTAAAAAATTGTTAGGCATAATTAATCCAAAATCATTTTATCATCAGTACATGAGTGATCATATAATTATTATTTATTAACAGCATTTTTTTGACAGTCTTTTTTTTTTTTTTATGCCACTACCTCCCCATATGTGCACAATCCACTCCAGAGCTTTTCCTATCAGTCATTATCGTATCAGCAATGCAGAGTATGCAGACACTTCACATGTGAGAGTAAGTGAGTTTCCTGGCTGCAGAACTATAGAGTTTGTCTGCGTCAGGACAATATTACACTCCACACCTGTCAGAGACAAAATAACAAAACACAACCTGATGAAATTATTATTATTAATAATACTAACAGTACTAACATGTTTTCATGGTTGCTTGCTGAATACATGGCTAAGAACCTGCAGTCTAAAAGGAGTCAACTTTATTGACAACTTCAATGTTTTCTGGGGCCACAGACAACTGTTTAAACTGGATGACCTCCATTCAAACAAACTTGGTGCAAGAGTGCTAAAGGACAACATCTATTTTTCACTCCGTCATCCTTCAGTAGAGTGTGCCAGTCCACCCAACATGAATGGCACACACACACACCTGGACAAAGTATGAGTTGTCATGTGGTCGACACATCCCACAAGGACACTGACAACGCCACACAGCCACAACAAGCACTGCTCATGGACACCATCCCGGCTGAGCCTTGTCCACAGCTCATCACAGAAAATCTGAGCATATCACACCAGTCCTCAGGTCTCTACACTGGCTTCCAGTTATATTTAGAATTGATTTTAAAGTACTTTTACTCGTTTATAAATCACTCAATGGCCTAGGACCTAAATACATTGCAGATATGCTCACTGAATATAAACAAGACCATTCAGATCATTAGGATTGAGTCAGAAATACCAAGGGTTCACACAAAACAAGGGGAATCCACTTTTAGCTATTACACTGTAAAAAACAATTTGTTGAGTCAACTTAAAATAATTTGTAACCTGGCTGCCTTAACATTTTAAGTTCAGTCAACTCAAAAAAACTTGAAATGTTAAATTATACTAAGTGACAACTTAGATATTTGAGTTGAATCAACTTAAAATTTTAAGGCAGCTGGGTCACTTACCCATCTGTTAAGTTTAGGAAACACAAATATATAAGTTGTTACTTAGTACAACTTAACATTTCAAGTTGACTAAACTTATTTTAGTTGACTGAACTTAAAATTTTAAGGCAGCAGGGTAACATATTACTTTAAGCTGACTCAACAAATTGTGTTTTTTATTTTTTTACAGTGTATGCTGCCCACAGTTGGAATCAGCTTCAGAAGAGATCAAATGTGCTAAAACATTTGCTACATTTAAATCTAGACTCAAAACTCATCTGTTTAGCTGTGCATTTACTGAACGAGCGCTGTGCCACTTTCGAACTGACTGCACTATGTATAATTATTTTCTATTTTTAACGGTCTTAAATTTATTTTAAATCAATTTTTAAATAATTTTAAAAGTTTTTAAATTCTTAGTTGTATTGTTGTAAATATATATATATATATATATATATATATATATATATATATATATATATATATATATATATATATATATATATATATATATATGCATTTTTTTAAATTTTTTTTTATGATTAGTCTACTTCCTTTTATGTAAAGCACTTGTGCTATATAAATACGCATGCTTTGCCTTGCCTGTTACACTCCACACCTGTCAGAGAGCAATAATTGAAACATTAAACACAAAAATATAAACCAGTTTGGTCTCCATTTTGAGAATGTTGCAACACATACAATTCATGTAATGTCATTATCAAACAGGTTATAATTAAACAATCTGATGCATTTCATTGATATAATATTTAGTGCATCTTGTTTTTAATGTTAACGCACTCCTCTTCCTGCAGTTTTATTTTTATTTTATTTTTTTTTTACACTTTTACAACACTGACTATAAAGAGGGTATTTGGTCATAGTTGGGTATGACATAAAACAATTGCAAATATGCAAGAGGTGAGGATCTAAGCACAGCAATTTAATTTTATTTACACAAATGCAAAACTGGAGACATGAACAGAACAGAATAACTGGGTTACAAACAACAAGAACTGACAATGAACAGAAAAAAACACACAGGGCTTAAATACACTGAAACAAACCAATCAAACAAACAGGTGCAGACACTAATCAAATTAATGAGTAGCCAAGGTAACAAACTAATGGTGGGAAAGAGGAACAAAGGAAACTAGATCAAACAAGGAAAACTAGAACAAAACCAAACGAAACTGAACATGCATGTGAATGAATTTGAATTTGTAATTGAATTCATGAAAAGCTTCAGTGAGTTGCAGTTAAGTAAATACAGGCAAGAAAAAAAAAAAAAAAAAAAAAAGAATAAATAAGTAAAAGGCTTATATTCTGTTTATTGGATTGAGATTTTGTGCAGGGCTGTAGCTGTATTCATCACTGTGTCTCTTGCACAATAATATACAGCAGTGTCTTCATTCTTCATGTTATTCATCTGCAGATACATCTGTTTCTTGCTGTTGTCTCTGGAGATGGTGAAGCGTCCCTGAACAGACTGAGAGTAGTATGTAGTACCACCACCACCAGAGATGTATGCCAGCCACTCCAGACCTCCTCCTGCAGCCTGTCTGATCCAGGACAAGCTCGGGTCACTACTAAATCCAGAGAATGTACAGGTAAGTCTGTGAGATCCTCCAGGTTTAATGACCACTGACTCAGACTCAGTCAGTGTTTGACACCAACAGACTGAAAAACAAACAGTTCAACATTAACATTTACATCAGTACACATGAATAAATCTGATTGTCAGCAATCATTTTCAAGAGCCTCTTACATTCTGTGAGAGCAAACATGAAGATAAAACCCAGTTTAGACACAATATCCATCGTCATGTTATGAAAAGAGGAAGCTGATGCATCAAAGTCACAAACAAGTTTGGAGATGAATAGAGTGGAGGCTTTTAAACGAGAATAATGAGAAGTAGGTTTGCATAGGGTGCCCTCTAAAGGTACATTTACATTTCTGTGGCAGCTCATTTTACATCAGTAAAAAGAATGTCAGACCAAAAAATATAATTAAAACCTTAGGCATGGCCTTATCTCGCTCATATTGTCATAAATGTATTTACATTTGATTTGATTTTATAATGGCCACACTCTAAAATAATGGTCCATTATTAACAGGTATGCAGGAAGTAATGCAGGACAAATGAGTAGTAGTACTACAGAAACACTATACTTACTAAAAAAAATCACTTTATAATAATGGTTTAGATCACTATTAGTTATGGGTAACACTTGGGTGGTGCATTTTATGACCATGTTTATGACAAATTTAATGACCATTTTCTGGCACATTGCTCATGTCTCAGACATGTTAATGATAATTAAATACTGATTATTTATAATTTATCATAGTTATTAATTAGTTGAGTTTAATCTCATTCAGTAATTATTATCTAATAAGAAATCTACTCCTAAATGTAAAGCCTAAATTCATTGTTACTTAATGATTAGTTATTCTTGTTAATAGTAGTAGCTAAAGTGTTTCTGTACTACTTCTCATTTGTCCTGCATTTCTTTTTGCATAGTTACCTGTTAATGATGGACCATTATTTCAAAATGCTACCAAAGAATTGCTTAAGTGTTTTGAATAACATCTAAAACAAGTGATATTTTGTATTTTGGGGATGTTTGCAATTGAATTGCTGTTGGGATTTGATGCATGACTAGTTTTTGCTTAGCCTTGCAGTCTTTTGTGTAACTGTGAGCTTTATGCACGTAATAAACTAGAAATCTTAAGGTTTTTCACATCTAAATACAGCATGTTTTTGCTGGTGTCTTTGGTGATGGAGAACTGGCCCTGTAGAGACTGAGCATAATATGCACTTGAGCCAGGGTCTATATATCCAATCCACTCCAGTCCTTTCCCTGGTTTCTGACGGATCCAGTGCATGTAATAGCTGCTCATTGAGAATCCAGACACAGTGCAGGACAGAGTCACTGATTCTCCAGGCTTTTTCACCACAGAGTCTGAGGAGGTCAAAGACTGACCACTAACAGCTGAAAAACATGCAACAAATAATGTTAGATGATTAAAAACAATTAATGACAACAATCTGGAGAAGTGAAATCATTCTCACCTGACAAAATCATCAGCAGAACTCCATACTGTAACATTTCCATTGTAACAATAAATCTGTCAGATGAAGATGAAAAAATATATAGTTATATTTATCTGCACTGCAGCAGAACACAAACACTGACTGAGGATCCAGTTTATAACACAGTCCTTTGAGATGTTGGGTGACACTGATCTTCCCCACTAAATCATGACATTTGCATATACTGTATCTGCCCTACAGGAGTAAAATGTGTTAAGTAGCCTATAGAAACACTGGAACTGGAAAAAAATTAATTAAAGTATTTTTTGATTGAATTCTGATTGATCTGAAGTGATATTCACACCCTGTTTTCTTTGAATCTGATTTTTTTATTTATTTATTTTTTTCTGGGGCAATATGGAGGTTTCCTGATGCACTGTGCATTATCTGTGCCTGCAATAATACATTTCAAATTGCATTAAATCACCCTGAAAATCACCCACTTTTAGTATTTCTCAGCAATGTTTTTTTTTTTTTTTTTTTCTTTCTTTCTATTTATTATTAATGATAGTGAATATTTCAGGCTGTACATGTTTTTGATGTGAGTGGAGTAAGAGTTGAATGTTTTTATGTTTGGTGTTTTTTAGTTGTGATAGCTGATATGAGGTCTGTAGACCGCTGTTGTTGATGGACTGATACTTTGATGTGGCATTTTGAGGCCCAGCTAAAGACTAGTGACATGGTGGACAGAGAGGTTTGAAGTTATTTCTGGGCATCCATTATCATGGCAGTGATCTTGTAATGATTCGAATACTCAAACTAAAACCACTAAAATATTAGCTGCTAAAAATGCTGTGATATTGTATTATGATTAACCAAAGAGCAAAGGAATTTAAGCGGTAACTTTTCTGGTTATTATTCTCAGGAAATCTTAATATCAATACCAGTAGCTGCCAGCATCATGAGCAGATGTGTAAGTGGTGTAAAGATTATTCACTAGTGAATGTGTTGCTTTTAAGATTCTCAAAATATAAATGTGGAGTGATGAAGCTTGTGTGTGTTTATAGAAGCAATGTCTGATTATTTTTAATCCTGCACACAGACTATAAGAAAAACAGGAATTGTGTGTTTACAATCATGATCATCTGTAAAAGTGAACAACATGCTCTGAGACATGCTTGAAACATGCTTGTATTTTTGTTTCCCCCCAGGAAATGGGTAAATAGACAGAATGTATTGTTTAAAGCTAATGGTCTGGCGATGAAGTGACTCCTTTGAGTTCAGATGTGTGATTTAGAAAGTGCACTAAACAAAAAGGCTGGCTTATTCTGGGTGAACTATTCCTTTGAGAAAATGAGAAATAAAATGATAGTTTTATTTTAGAGATCTGCTGTATCTGTATTCATCACTGTGTCTCTCTTGCACAATAATATACAGCAGTGTCTTCATTCTTCATGATATTCATCTGCAGATACATCTGTTTCTTGCTGTTGTCTCTGGAGATGGTGAAGCGTCCCTGAACAGACTGAGAGTAGTATATAGTACCACCAGATGAGATGTATGCCAGCCACTCCAGACCTCCTCCTGCAGCCTGTCTGATCCAGGCCAAGTGCGGGTCACTACTAAATCAAGAGAATGTACATGTAAGTCTGTGAGATCCTCCAGGTTTAATGATCACTGACTCAGACTCAGTCAGTGTTTGACACCAACAGACTGAAAAACAAACAGTTCAACATTAATATTTACATCAGTACACATGAATAAGTCTGATTATTAACAGGTTATCAAGAGCCTCTTACATTCTGTGAGAGCAAACATGAAGATAAACCCAGTTTAGACACAATATCCATTGTCATGTTATGAAAAGAGGAAGCTGATGCATCAAAGTCACAAACAAGTTTTGTGTCTGGAGATGAATAGAGTGGAGGCTTTTTAAAGACGGCAAGGAGAAGTAAGTTTGCATATAGTGCCCTCTAAAGTATGTTTACCTTTTTTGTGACCTTATTAAGCTCTGTAACCATCTCTGCCTTTCAGTGTATTGTTTGTTTATACGTACTAGTTCAGAGACATAGTAGTGGCAGTAATGGTGTGCTTGACAAAGGAGATAATTGGACTAACAGTCTTTATTAACACTGTAAAAGATACAGAAGATAATTTAAACACAAGCATGAAGGAAACTAAGTACCTAAACACAGACAACCCTAATCAATGGAAAACAGAACAGGTGTGTGGAACTAATTAACAACAAAGGAAACTAACAAGGGAACACAAGAAAGCAGGAACACAATAAAAGTGAAAAATCAAATCAAAGCAGATAATTATGAATTTCTGAAATAATGTTTATATATCTTTTCCCATCATTGACTGTGTTTAAGAGATCATCTTTCAAATATATTTACTGAACATTTAACTTGCTGATTGTGAAGGTTCACACAGTGGAATGTTATAGAGGTCAAATGAACTGTAATTTGTGAATGTTTTTATTATAACATTTTATTTAATTTTATATCAAAATATTATAGTTGTCTTGAGTTATTACATTTTACTAAAACACACAGAAAATTAACAAGATTTAACAAAAAGTGAAGTGTGCTAAAACATGTTCTTGGACTCTCAAAGATCACGTGAGTAGTTTTTGTGCAGCCCTGCTGCCTTTTGTCTACTGTGAATATCTTGCACAGTAATAAACAGCTGTGTCTTCAGTCTTCAGGCTTTTCACCTCTAAATACAGCATGTTTTTGCTGGTGTCTTTGGTGATGGAGAACTGGCCCTGTAGAGACTGAGCATAATATGCACTTGAGCCAGTATCTATATATCCAATCCACTCCAGTCCTTTCCCTGGTTTCTGACGGATCCAGTTCATCCACCAGCTGCTCATTGAGAATCCAGACACAGTGCAGGACAGAGTCAATGATTCTCCAGGCTTTTTCACCACAGAATCTGAGGAGGTCAAAGACTGACCACTAACAGCTGAAAAACATGCAACAAATAATGTTAGATGATTTAGAGCAATAAATTTACAAAAATAATACAGAACAAATGGGAGTTTCTCACAAGAAATAATCATCAGTAGGAGTCCATACAGTAGCATCTCCATTACCACAGTAAAACAGTGATAAGTTACACTGCAGCTGTTTTAGTCACTGGACACACACACTGACTGAAAGTTCAGCTTATAACACAGTCTTTCAGGAGTCTGGGAGACAATGACACTTCCCACAAAATCATTTGCGTCTTTGCAAGTTTGCAGACCTGTAGGTTAATGCAGTAATCTGATATGTTTTATATAAACTTGTTCTTATAAAAATGTTTTTTTTTTATATGCTATGTGTTGGTTTTGTAAGGTGTTTTAAGAACTGGTTATCATTGTATCTGGCTGTCATTGTAGGCTTATTTTATATTTGGAGCTGAATTATATTTGCTCTTGCATCATGGTGATGTTAAGTTAAATATTGGATTTTTTTTTTTTTTTTTAATAGCTTAACCACGAAAGTATCTACAAAAGTTTACATTCATGCATTTGGTTGATGCTTTTATCCAAAACAACATCCACTGCATTCAGGCTAGACATTTTATCAGCTCTTGCTTACCTTGGCATAGCTAGTGTCATGTGCTACTGTTGCAGGAAGAGTTAAAGTTATTTGGTACAAAAGTTATTAGAAAATTAATCCAGTCCATTATTAATATAAACTTAACATCTGAAGAACCTTTCTGTTCTTTGTAACGAAAAAAGGTTTTTATAAAAAGGTAAAAAAGTGATGGTTCTTAAAATAACCTTTGACTGAATGGATAGAATAAAGAATCATTTTAAAAGCAACATGTATTTTAAATAAATGTATATACATTTAAAACACTGGATGTATATAGATGTATGCAGACTGGCCTTATTTCACTTCACTGGCAGCTTGCGTAACTTGCATGTCTGCCCCATTTCATTTGATGAGATTTTCAACAGCTGCTTGTATTAGTGCTTTCACAGTGTGTCTGTTGCACAGTAATACACTGCAGTGTCTTCAGTCTTCAGCTGATTCATGTGCAGATAGAAATTAGAGCTGTCCTTAGATGCTGTGAATCTGCCCTGCACTGACTGAGCTGAGCTCTTATAAGAATCATCATAATAATAAATAATCCATTCAAGTCCTTTTCCAGGTGCCTGACGGATCCAATACATGCTAGTGCCACTAACAGAAAACCCACTGCAGGCACAGGTCAGTTTGTAGGAACCACCTGGAGACACAACTACTGACTGTTCAGACTGTGTGAGCACAACCTGACAGTCAATACCTGTGGATAAACACAACATTTAAAACTGAATTATGAATATGTATTTATTTACACTTAGAAAGCAGTGTGTTTTGTCCAGGGGAATTACTTACAAGACACAGCAGCCAGCAACAGCAAGAGAAATGAAGTGAACATGGTTTATATGAAGGCTGAACTGGTGATGAGTCCTCCACTCAACAGTGTTTAAATATGAAACAGACATCAGTTCATTTGCATAGAAACCCTTAATTAGTAAAATCAGTGGAATAACTGGAGATTTAGTGCATTGAGGTTACAATACACTTACAGTACAACCATGGACAATAGTACCACCTATTGACATGGAAATAATATTGTACATCCACACCTTTTTTTTTTTTTTTTTTACAGCTCACACATGCATGCAACTATATGTGAGTTTCTCCACATTTTTTGGTGAAAGTGGTTGCAGCATTGTATTTTAGTCATGGGAATAGTCCTATTACAGCCGTGTCTTTAGTCTCTCCAATGTTATTTTAAGATAGACTCTAGAGACCTACTGGCTGTTTTTTTTTTTTTTTTTTTTTTAATGTTACAAGCAATACCAAACAACAGAATAAGATGCACTGTTCTTATTCAAATATCATAATTTCCAGAAATGCTTTTTCCATCTTATCAATCCTTATTTTTTGTTAAAATCTCTTATCTGTGTACTGTCTTGCAGGTTTTGTTATTTTAGTCACTGTGTCTCTCTTGCACAATAATACACAGCAGTGTCTTCATTCTTCAGGCTGTTCATCTGCAGATACACCTGCTTCCTACTGTTGTCTCTGATGGAGATGGTGAAGCGTCCTTGGACAGACTGAGAGTAATATATTTCCTGGCTGTCAAATCTGATCAATGCCAGCCATTCCAGCTCTTTTCCAGACTTCTGTCTGATCCAAACCATCCTAGAGCCAGCCATGTCCAAACCAGAAGCAGTACATGTCAACTTATGGGATTCTCCAGGCTTCATGACTACAGACTCAGACTCAGTCAGTGTTTGACACCAACAATCTGCAAAATAAAACATGATCACTGTGTGTAAATTCAGATGAAAACAGACTGGAAAATAAAAACTGTAATCATACACTGAGAAGCCAGCAACAGTATTGTGAATCCCAAGATTTTGTGCTCCATAATTGTGTACTGAATGATTGAGCTGTACAGTGATACAGAAATGATTATGAAGGTTCAAGAGGATGAAGAATTTGCATAATCCAATATTTAAATAACTAAATATTCAGTTAGGTATGTCTTGTATTTAAATAGGGGCATCATATAACTCACATTCATTTTATGGGTCCATACAAGACATAGAAAGTATCTCAAATCTTTCTATATTAGATGCTGATATTAATTTGAACTGTATGTTGTATTTTTCTGTTTTTTAATTGACTATTAATTAAACATAAATAATAATCTATTTATACATATGGTGTCATATTCAATTTTTGTATATATATATATATATATTTTTTTTTTTTTTCAATTTAGTTTACTTACAATTTTGGTCTTTTTTTTTTTTTTTTTTTTTCGATTGTACATATAAAGTCTATGATGATTTAGGTCTTTTCATGGCATTCAGTGTCCAAACTAGACAAACGTATTTGTGCACGTGGCCTTTGCACAAGCATTAAACTGGTGTGCTTGTACACCGAACACAATCATACACAGCCGTGTCCTCAATTTTGTAAGATATACTGTGCTTGTAGATGTGCTGCTGGATATGGTGAATTTATTTTTTAAGTAAATCCTTGTAATTCTACCACCAGTGTGGATTGTGCATCTAATCCAGGAAGATGTCCATCACTGAGAACATAACCAAATATTTTACAAGAAACCGTAAATGATTCTCCCCATTTCTACAAATTTTGGCTGCTTTTTCCATATAAAGAAAATGAAAGTGAGTCTGTCATACTCCAAAAGTACAAAATCATTAAATGTAATATTAATGTCATTAAGACGTGCACTTCTTTTGTGTTCTAAGAAAGAAAATCATATAAGTTTGGAAAGATATAATGACACAGTGATTTGCTTGTTATTTTTGGGTGAATTATGTCTTTAATATGAAGTGATCTGCTTTAAATGTCTTGAAAGCAGATATTATGGGCAATATTAGTGTGCATCTAGTAATTCCAGACAACTGCTGAGATGCTGTTGTTCTTAACTTGATTTTATAACTTGAAATTGTTGAAGAATAAGAAAGACAGCAAATAAATAAATAGAATCAGTGTAATTTATTCATTTAAAATAAATAAATAAATTACTTTAAAAAATGTAATAAAAGACATTTAAAAATAAACAATAATCTAAGATACAGTCCGACCAGCTATATTTGTTCCACGCCCCTCTCCCTCCTGGGTTTTTGTAAGGGTAGCTGTATGAAAACAAGCAAAGTGAGCCTCTTGCACAGTAATACACTGCAGTGTCTTCAGTCTTCAGCTGATTCATGTGCAGATAGAGATTAGAGCTGTCCTTAGATGCTGTGAATCTGCCCTGCACTGATTGAGCTGAGGTCTTATAAGTATCTGAATGATAATAAATAATCCATTCAAGTCCTTTTCCAGGTGCCTGACGGATCCAGTGCATGTAAGAGCTACTAACAGTGAACCCACTGCAGGCACAGGTCAGTTTGTAGGATCCACCTGGAGACACAACTACTGACTGTTCAGACTGTGTGAGCACAACCTGTGAATAAACACCTGTACAAAAGAGAAAATAAAATTGCTGATCGATAGGATTGTTTAGATTTTAACTTCCTTAAGCTGATTAAATAAGCCCCACTCAACTCCTTTAAACTTTTCTAAAATGAAACACTCACTGCGTGCACTTGCCAAGAGCAGAAAGAGGTTGATGGAGATCATTGTTTCTTCTCTTGAGATCAAAATCTCACTTACTAGTTGTTTAAATAGAAAATATGGCAGTTGAATTTGCATTGATATATTCACTCATGCATGTGTGGACAAACACAATGGGTGTCGCCACTTTTTCATTTAATGAGGAAGGGTGACCTCTTCTGGCTTCTGTATTATTTTTAAAAATGGGTCGTTTGGCTTATTGTATGTGCGCACAAGGCTATTACATGCCATTTAAGCAGATGATTTTATTATAAAAACCATAAAGATAACTGATTTACAAAGGCTAATATAACAGCTGAGTCAGTGTCTAAAAGGTCTAATATTATGTCAGCAAATAAACACTGTGTTCAGTGGAGAGACATGTTTTTGTACAGTTTCTGTGGCAGTTTGTGGCACAGTGTATAACGAGCACAGTAATACACAGCTGTGTCCTCAGTGTTGAAGTTTTTCCCTGTTAAAATAACTGCATTGCTGGAGGATTCAGAAGAGAAACTGATCTTGTTTTACAGAGAATCTGTGACATAATTGCTGCTGGAGGTGTGGAACCAGCCGATCCATTCCATCGGTTTTCCACTTGAATGTCTGATCCAGTTTGTGTTGTCACCACCTGAGGCTGAATATCCAGTGATCTTACAGGCGATGGTAAACGTTTCTCCTGGTTTTACAACCATTACAGGAGGCTGATTCAGCTCAATGCAGAAAAGACCTATGAACAATAAAAAAAATAAATAAAAAAAAAACTGAATTAAACAATTAATTTTCTAGAAATGTTTATTGTTGGACTGAAGATACTTACAGTGTGTTGTTGCCAAAATCAGTAGTACTGAAATGCAATACATGATGCTGGTTGTATTTTCACTCTGGTATGCCTCTGTGAAACAAAAAGCTTTTATTGTGTATGTGTGCTTCTGTTTACATGACAGAAGGGTGGAGATTTGCATTGACGTAAACATCTGACTGTAGTCCTTATGATTGTAACGGGGACTCAACAGACAGTGTGGATAGATCCAAACGCAAGCTTTATTAGCACACGGTGTGGTAAACAGGCAGGGTCGATCTCCAAACAAACAGCGATAACCAGGGCAAGACAAAAGCATAAATCCACAAGCAGGCAAAAGGGTCTAAATACCGGGGGGCAGTCCAAAGTAACAAATGAAACAAAACAATGAAAATAACAAAGAAACAAGACAATGGCAATGGCAATGGCATGAAACAATGAAACAAGTCAAAGAAAAAAGGAAAAACACTTGGTAGAGTCCGCATTAGCAAAACAATACTTCGCAGGGTTTGTTTGGCATGGCCATCCTTATATGGCTGCCAAACAGGAAGTAACTGTAGAAGCAGCAGAGGGAGCGGTAACAGACAGTCTATGATTGAGGGCTCCCTCTGCTGGCGTAGCATTACGATGGTAATTATTGAGAATAATGCAAAATTAGTTGCCCAATTTTATATTTTTATAAAATTACAGATATTTAGTGTAAATATCTCGCTACTAAAAATTAATCAAATGAAAAAAAATATAGCAATCATATTCATTTAAACATTTATTGAATACTAGAACTAGTGTTGTGGATAAAAAAACATTAGTGATGGGAAGTTCGGATCATTTTACAGACTCGGACCTTTGAGTCTCGTTCAGCAAAATGAACAAATATTTTTTCGAGTCATTTCGTTCATTTCGTTCATTTTAGCAAAATATAATTAAAATGTTACCTGTTACCTCCCTAACACATCTACTGCTTACACAAACGTTGATCACACTTCAAACAAAACAAAACTATAATGCTATAAGACACAGAAAAGATTAATTCATTGTTTACCTGGGTCTATGATTAGCTCACCTCACCTCTTATCTGACAAGTTTTTGGGTTTGAGTCTTTCGTTCATCACGTGACAGCCCAATAAGGTGAACGAACGACTCTAAAAACCAGAAGATTCGAAACAGATGAACTAATTCCAGTACAGAACCTAATAGGATGTTACGCATGCGTGACTGAACGAATCACTCCCCGAGACGTCACCTGGAGTCACATGAAAGATTCGTTCAAAATGAACGAATCGTTCAAGAACGACCCATCATTAAAAACATTAAATTAAAACATAGGAGAGGTTTTGTGAATCATGTAAAGAAACATTATTTTTAAGACACATGAGGATAGGTAATGACAAGGCAGTAATCACTGAACATATATTTATGTATTTTATATATCTGTTGCATGTATTTGCATAATCAGGGATTGTATAACACACTGTACAGAGTAAATGTGTGCAGTTGTAACCTGTTAAAGAGCTGGTTGTACCTGACCTTAACAATAAAAATGACATCTGTCGGTATAGTCATGTATTCAGTTAATGAGCTGACGAGATTCAGCTCATTTGTAAAGGCTCAAAGACCTCAAATATGTCTGACATACATTTGAGGCCTTTAGGCCTGCAGTGTCAGAGCTATAATTCTGCTAGAAAGACTCCAAGGGCCGATGAACATTTACATGGTATTTATTCCACAAAGGATTAACAGATGGTATAGTGAACTATAGTGATTCATGTC
Organism: Cirrhinus mrigala; assembly: GCA_036247105.1. Classification (NCBI taxonomy): domain Eukaryota; kingdom Metazoa; phylum Chordata; class Actinopteri; order Cypriniformes; family Cyprinidae; genus Cirrhinus; species Cirrhinus mrigala. Next base: position 159,326 of record JAMKFB010000273.1, on the reverse strand, counting down.
TAGCTGTATGAAAATGTTATTTGGCATAGCCACTGTGCTTAGTCTAAATACAGATTTGGATGCAGATTTGGCTTATCCGGCCTGAAGATATCCACTGTCAAGTTATGAAAAGAGGTGATGCAGCAAAGTAACAAAAAAAGTTTTGTGTCTGGAGATGGGGCCTTTTTGAAGAAGACTATATATATTTAACATAGTATCACTGCTACTGTATTCATAGCTGATGTATCTCCTCCACTTTAACATGTATTTAATGTTATAAACTCTTAAATTATGCAGTAATGATTTATTTGAAACAACTCATCAAACTAGACTGTTGCATTTTCTGAAGGAATAGTCAGGATTGTTTGCCCGTGTAAAACTCATCCTGGTCGCCAGTGCTTAATAGTAAAATTTAATTTCTCCCAAATTTAGCTTCATTAAACAAAATGAATGAATTCAAAATTACTATTTTGGGGGATATTTGGGGATTATGTAATTTAAGGACTGATAAGAGATAAACTTTCATAATTTAATACTATAACTAAATACAAGATTACAGTGATATATTTGCATGTATTTAGGTTCATTCGTATGAGTGGGTCACCCCCACAACTAGTACAGATAGTCTTTGTGCATCCCTGCTGTGTTTTGTCTTATGGTGACTGTCATGCACAGTAATAAACAGCTGTGTCTTCAGTCTTCAGTCTTTTCACCTCTAAATGCAGCATGTTTTTGCTGGTGTCTTTGGTGATGGAGAACTGGCCCTGTAGAGACTGAGCAAAAATAGTGCCAGTGCCAGGGTCAATACGTCCAATCCACTCCAGTCCTTTCCCTGGTTTCTGACGGATCCAGTTCATCCACCAGCTGCTCATTGTGAATCCAGACACAGTGCAGGACAGAGTCACTGATTCTCCAGGTTTTTTCACTACAGAATCTGAGGAGCTCAAAGACTGACCACTAACAGCTGAAAAACATGCAACAAATAATGTCTCTTATATTTTAATAACTGAGCAAAGTTGTATTACTACATCAATGTTTACTTTTTGTACATTTTTTTTTCATGGAGGTATTTGATATTGACAACATGATAAAATATTAATTGTTTATTATCAGCATTGCCCTTGATTTATGCTTTTTCTTTTTTTTTTCTTTTTCCAGATGAATGTCATTAGTATCAGTGTCATGTTTATTTTGTGGGGTAAGGATTACAAGATGTATTTGTGATGATACTTCAGACAGCACTTATATCACTTCAAAGACTCTTCTCCTTGTTCAGCTTGCATAACACATTATATCTTCTGTCCTTCTCATTTCCCATGATGAGTTTTTGAACAGCTGCCTGTATTTGTGTTACCACAGTGTGTCTCTTGCACAGTAATACACTGCAGTGTCTTCAGTCTTCAGCTGATTCATGTGCAGATAGAGATTAGAGCTGTCCTTAGATGCTGTGAATCTGCCCTGCACTGACTGAGCTGAGCTCTTATAAGAATCTGAATGATAATAAATAATCCATTCAAGTCCTTTTCCAGGTGCCTGACGGATCCAGTGCATGAGAGAGCCACTAACAGAAAACCCACTGCAGGCACAGGTCAGTTTGTAGGAACCACCTGGAGACACAACTACTGACTGTTCAGACTGTGTGAGCACAACCTGACAGTCAATACCTGTGGATAAACACAACATTTAAAACTGAATTATAAATATGTATTTATTTACACTAAGAAACCAGTGCGTTTTGTCCAGGGGAATTACTTACAAGACACAGCAGCCAGCAACAGCAAGATAAATGAAGTGAACATGGTTTATATGAAGGCTGAACTGGTGATGAGTCCTCCACTCAACAGTGTTTAAATATGAAACAGACATCAGTTCATTTGCATAGAAACCTTGAATTAGCAAAATCAGTGGAGTCAGTGGAGCTTGAGACCATTGACCATCATTGTTCAGTGATACAGAAATGATTATGAAAGGTTCAAGGGGATGATGAATTTACATAATCCAACATTTAAATAATTAAATATTCATTAGGGATGTCTTGTATTTAAATAGGAGCATCATGTTACTGTGTCACGTACACATGCATTTTATGGGTCCATATATGGAAGCATGAACACTAACATTTATTAATTAGTTCGATGTGTATTCGGTATCTTTATGTTTTTTAAATTGACTTTTAATTAAAAATATTGCCAGTTATCTAAGAAATAAACACTCTGTCATTAATCATTTAATTAAAGAAAAGTATATTCTGACTGTTTTTTTCCATATAACATAAAAGAGGTTTAAGTCTGTCAAACTCCAAAATGGAAAAATAAACTGCATTACATGTATCATTATTAGGGCTGGCAAACAATTAATCGCATACAAAATAAAGGTTTGAGTTTGCCTAATATATGTGTGTGTGTACTGTGTGTAATTATTATGCATATTTAAATACACACAAATTAATGTATATATTTAAGAGAAATATGGGTAACACTTTATAATAACGTTCAGTTGAAAGTCATTTATAAATGATTAGTTAATGATGAAATAATCATCTACAAAACATTCACAAATTATTAATAAGTAATATTCTAACAATTTGTGTGTTTTGTTAATTAATTCATTACAAAGTCATTACAAGTTCATTTACAAGTAATTAGTTAATGATGAACGAATCATTTACAAAACATGGCTATGTGTTTATAAATGATTAATAAGTGATATGTTGAAAAGCACACAAATGCAATTATTCTAAAACTAATTTCTTTTTTTGAATAATAATAAATTATGTGCTGTCAAGTAAATAAACGTGTGAACCCTTTCTGTCATCAGCACAGATTTGTGTTCTGTGTGGAGTGTGTGGGATCTAGTGATAATGTAAACCAGTTTTACCCTCCACTGAAGATCACATCAGATTCACAGCGCTAAAATACTCCATGTGTTAATCATCTTTACCCTCACCAGTCAGCCCTTACATTGCAGTACACAACAAATATTCAAAACATGTTGTGTAAACACATGAATAAATCATTTACAAATTTTTCTGCATCCCCTAATCTAAAGTGTAAACTACTCATCAGTTGTAAATGTTTTACAAACCTGCCGGTTACAGGTTGTGTGGGTAAACACACTGGTGGGGAAAGATCTACGAATGATGAGTAAAACATTTACAACTGATGAATTGTTTACACTTTAGATTAGGGGATGCAGAAAGTGTTGTAAATGATTTATTCATGATGTGATCTTCAATGGAGGGTAAACATTTCAATGATTGACATTATCAATTCTTTATAATTAATTAATAATATTTTAACTAGTAACTTATTAACCATTGACTAAGGATCTGTTTGATTATTTCATGATATGCTATTTTTTTTGAATAACTTACAACAGATTTGTAAATCATTACATTTTACTTAATCATTTGTGAAGGTATAGTGATGTTTTGTAAATTATTAGTTCATCATTATCTAATCACTTGTAAATGATTTATAACTTAGTCTACAAAGCATAGATAAAAATACTAACATATCACTTAGTAATCATTTTATGAGTGCATAGTCATGTTTTGTAAATGATTAGTTAATTATTAACTAATTACTTAATAATTACTGGTAAATGAATTAACAAAGCATACACAAACTGTTAGCATATCACTTAGTAATCTTTTAGAAATGTTTTGTAAATGTTTATTTCATCATTAACTAATTGTTTAAAAATCACTTACAACTGAACATTATTTATAAAGTGTTACCGAACTATGTATGTATTTATGTATTCATGTATATATTTAAGAAATATTTACAAGTATATGTATTTATTATAATTTTTAAGGATTGATATTACATATAAATAAAAATATTTTGTACATAAATAACATATTTCACTTAAATATATACATTAATTTGTGTGTATTTATATATACATAATAATTACACACAGTACACACATATATTAGGCAAACTCACACTTATGTATGCAATTAATCGTGATTAATCATTTGCCAGCCCTAATCATTATTATAGTCATTTACCTTCTGCTCTTCTCCTTTTGTGTTTTAAGAAAGAAAATCGTATAGGTTTTTGATTTGGGGTTATTTTTGGCTACATTATTCCTTTAATATGAAACATTCTGTTTTTGTTATGCATGTTATTGGGATTATTAATGTTCATCTGGTGAGAACGCCATCATTAAAGGAATAGTTCAACCAAAAATTCAAATGTGCAGAAAATTTACTACATGCATTACAAACACGCAGCTTTTCACTTCATCAAACATTTCATGAGTTCGCCTGCCCATCCAGTCCTGATGGACAATGGTAAACAAACTTGGCTTGCTGTCCTTAATGGAGGCTCAAACCCGAGGCTCTGCTTGAGCGCCGACTTCAACCCCCCATTGTGATATATTACCTAGAGGGAGAATAACTGAAACAGAGGAGAAGAAGGGGAGGTGGAGGGATGCCAGAAGAACTGACGCTGTAAGTATGTGTAAGATCCATTCTAGTCCTTTTCCAGGTGCCTGACGGATCCAGTGCATGTAAGAGCTACTAACAGTAAACCCACTGCAGGCACAGGTCAGTTTAACAGATCCACCTGGAGACACAACTACTGACTGTTCAGACTGTCTGAGCACAACCTGTGAATAAACACCTGAACACAGAGACAAAACAAACAAAAAAAAAAAAAATGCTTTACACATCAAATGAACTACAAAACAAGATTGGATGTTACATTGTACAGTGTAAGTCTGTAAAACTGGCTAAATGAAACCCCATAAACACTCACAATGTACAGCTGCCAAGAGCATAAAGAGCTTTATGGAGAACATTGTCTCTCCTACTGTGTTCAGATAAAACATGGTTTATAAGTGGAATTGTATTGTACACTAATGAGTGAATATGTGCAGTTGTTACTTTAAATAACCATTAATACCTAATCTTAAGCTAAATAACTTTTGCTGGTATAGTCATGTATTCAATCATGTTAAATAATATTTTGAGTTAAACAGAAACACTTTAGCTGATGTACTTATTTTTTTTTTTTTAATGTGTTTAGACTTGTTTTTGTACAGAGCTGTGGTTTGTTTAGTCACTGTGACTCTCTGCACAGTAATACACAGCTGTGTCCTCAGTCTGAAAATTCTTCCCTTGTAGAAACACTGTGTTTTTGGACGTGTCCTGTGTGAAACTGATCTTGTTTTTCACTGAGTCTTTAATGTCAGTGCTATCATCATCACAAAGAACTCCGAGCCATTCTAGTGCTTTTCCAGCAGGTTGACGGATCCAGTTAATGCAATAGCTTGATTCTGAAATCCTGCAGGAGATGGAGAATGATTCCTGAGGTTTCACAACCAGAGATGGAGGTTGAGTGAGCTCAACACAGAAAACACCACCTGAAAATAACAATAAAAGAATGTGTTTTTATTAACTATGTCTCAAAACATCTTTTAACAGTTATGAAGCTTATTTCACTGCTTTAATTAAAACATCAGTGAAGCTCACAGGATGCAGCTGCTGCCAGCAGTAATAGAGCTGATGAGAAGATCATGGTTTGGAGTAAACACAGCTTTATTACTCTTACTGATCCACAAAGCAGATACTCCTCTTTTGTACAAAGAGCAAGTAGAGAATTTGCATACAGCTTTTCGGTTGTCCAAGATGTTGCAGTTTGTTGTTTGTTTGGTGTAGTGCAATAGAACTATAGAAGAAGAAGGAAAAAAAGTAAAAAATCTAAATGACTATAATGAAAACTATCTGCAACCCTTGATGCTGAGGCCAAAAACTAATTGAGATTTATTTTTGTGTATATCTGTTAAATAATCAAGACCTACCAGCTTTGTGTGAATGCAAATTGAAATTCCCTGTATATGATGCCAGATGACTCCCAGTGTTTAAAAAAAAAAAAAGTGGAAAGGATGAAGATTTATGAATTTTATTGTTCCTTAGAAGAATACTATGATTCTACACATGCAGTTCTGTCAGCACTGATGACTAAAAAATATGAATTTATTGCCTGATTGATTAAATAATGTACAATGTGTAGTGGAAAAAAAAAAAATGTTAAAGATAAATTAAACATCAAATGAATAGAAGAAGCAAATAAATATTACAGCAGTCATACAGCAGCTGAGTAATAATAGTTGAAATGCTAATAAATAATATTCTTGGCACTTCTTATATGTTTACAATATGTTTGCACTGTGTTTCTAAGCAGTCTATGCAGAGAATACATTAATTTTTGCACAGGTCCCCAGGCAATTTGTGATAATGTGTATTGCGTGCACAATAATACACAGCTGTGTCTTCAGTCTGAAAGTTTTGTCCTTTTAAGAAAACTGTGTTGCTGGAGGTTTCTGCAGTGAAACTCATCTTATTCTTCATTGGGTCACTGGTGCCTGAATTTCCAGAGTCACAGAACCAGCCAATCCATTCCATCACTTTTCCAGCTGAGTGTCGTATCCAGTTAGTACAGCCACCTCCTGATGCTGAATATCCAGTGATCTTACAGGCGATGGAAAATGATTCCCCAGGTTTTACCACCATGAGAGCAGGCTGATTCAGCTCAATACAATTAACACCTGGGAACATACATTTAAAAACAATGTCACTCACCGAAATGAGTTGTGGACATTATTGTCACAAAACCTCTGAAAATGACTGATTGTATTTTAAACAAGACTCCCTAATAAACCTGTAGTATGCTGATACTCACTGGGTGCTGCAGATAAAATCAATAGCAATAATCTAAAGGACATGATTCTGTCTGTCTGTACTCTCTTATGTGGGACCTGTGACTCTTTCCACCGCAGGACTTAAAGAGCTCTTGATTGTGTACATAAGCACCTGTTTATATAAGGAAGGTGATTTGCATCAATACATTTTTAGTGAACAAATTAAATTCAAATGACAACCCTAAAATGGAAATGTCCCTAAATTAAAATGACAACACTGAAGTCATTGGTCTTTGTAACTGAGCCATTAAAATCATTAAATATATTCTGTTTGTTTCATCATATATATGTAATATAATATCATATTTTGTTTTATTTTGATGTACTCATGGACTTTTTCCCTTCTTAAATGAATTGACTTAAATTAAATGTATACTGTGGCAAATATTGCATTGATCAAAGCTGTTCATTTACAGATATTCAACAAAAAAAATCTTTTTTTTTTTTTTTTTTTTTTTTTTTTTTTTTTTGCAAACAGTAGAATATAATTTGTGATGAAATTACTAAAAGACTTATTGGTGACACTTTACAATATGGGTGCACAAATATGCATTTATTCATGCTTAACTAATGCACAGGTAATTACGAGTTAATGTAGAATTCATGAAGAATTAAACAATTTATTAATGATTACTACATCACCAATTAATGAACATTCTGTATGATTCAAAGATTAAGTAATAAATTGTTATTAGTTAAATTTGTCATAATGTGTTAGTTCCCTAATAACATATTATATTAACTCATGATCTAAATTCATATGTTAATTACTGCAGTGGCCAAAACTATGTACTTCAAGTAGAGCAGTTATCTGCTTTAATTAATCATCAGCTAATGATTTGCAAAGATATCATTATGTTATGACTTTACTTGTTGAGACACAGAACTGTTTACTAATTATTAAGTAATATGCCATCCAATAATTAATTAAAGCAGACAGCTGGAAGTTGAAATGCATGGTTTTAACCCATTGTGGTAATTAACACATGAATTTACACTATTGGTTAATATAATATGTTATTAGGGATTTAAAATATTATGACACATTTAACTAATAACAATTCATTGATTACTTAGTCTATGAATCATATAGAATGTTCATTTGTTGCTGATGCAGCAATTATTAATAAATAGTTTAGTTTGTCATGAGTCATATATTAACTCAGGATTATCTGTGCATTAATTAAGCATGAATTAATGCATATTAGTGTCACTGTATTGTAAAGTGTTACCGACTTATTTGTGTTTCCTCAGACTTTCAAAATCGGACTGTCTGTTTCTCAGTCAAGAAAACATTTGGTCAGTGAGTCAGTTTGATACTGATTGACAAGAGCGCCACCTCTTGGAAATAAAACAGCACTTCTGGAGCATTAATGAAGTCAACAAGAAAGTTAGTGGTTTATATCCAGAAGCAGTACAGACCAGCTGAAAAGATTCACCTGGTCTTTTTACCACATCTTGAGACTGAGTGAATGTCTGACAATGAATATGTGTGGATAAGAGAGAAACATAATAAACAGCAAAATGTAAACTACATTCAAGCTACACATTTTCAGTTCTTGCTTTGCATTAGAAACAAACTACCTTGACATTGCTAGTGCCATGTGCTACTGTTTAAGTTGCAGAAAGAGTTGAAGTTATGTGGTATAAAAAATATTAGAAAAAATAATCCAGTCCATTATTAATATAGGAATATGAATGATATAAACTGAACAGATTTACTTCATACTGAGAAATACTGTGGAAAATAATTAGCCAGTATAGATTTACAAGTGCAAAATATTTGAAAGTATCTAGATTTGTAAATGATTTGAAATAAAGAATCATTTTAAAAGCAACATGTTTTAAATTAATGTATATTGTAACAGGTTGTATAACTCACAATGTAATCCTTCCTTCTTGTCTATTTGGACCAATTTGCAAATCAAAAGATTACTATATTCGGCTATGGAGGTAGGATGTAATTGCTGAGAGAAGACAGGAGACCACAATTAAGGTAAATATTCAGAATGGTTTGTTTTATTTTATTTTTTCCTTTAACTGTAGGCCTTTCCCTTTTTTAAAAATAAAATAAAACACTTGCAATAAAATAAAATTAAAAGAAAAACTCTTCAAAGTACAGCATTACAGCACTGCAATGAAAAGAACCCGATCAACCGCTGTCAGTTTCACACAACAGGGAAAAAGATTACATTTATCATGCAAGATGACGGATTTCTCCAAATTCAACCAACTCTAAATCACAGTCCTTAAATGTTGAATGAGTTTGTGATATCACGCCGACGATATGTCCAATCTCCAATTGTTCAATCACTGATGTCAGTTTCTTCTTATCTCAGCTCTTAGTTCCGTATGGAAAACAGTTTCTGTGCAAGAAAAGTTTTACCTTGAGCAGGAAAACCAATTTAAATCCAGATACTGTCTAGATCCTGTACGATTAACTTTCCTTTTTCCATTACAGAGTCCGGTGGGGTTGGCTCGCCATCAACGAAAATCACTCAGAAGAAAAAACCTGACCTGTTCAAAAGGCCAGAAATGCACGATTGCATTTAGTCAACAATAACATCAAAATTCAGTAAGTATCACCACATACCAGTAAATCGACACAAACCCGTTTAACAGTGTCTCAATATTTAACAGCGTTATGTTTCTAATATACATATATATCTTTTTCAGGCACGTGTACTACATGCAACATTCACGTGAATAAAAACCACGCCATGTGAGAGCAGTTGAACTCGCCGCTGTAACTTATACAATTAACTTCTAAAACACAACATAAATCACACATACGAACACAACAAATGAAATAAACTTCTATTTTTCTTACAAATGAAGTGTCATTGTCTTGTTTAAACATTAAACTCAACGTGTACTGAACTCACCATGTGAGATATTCATTCCCCAACAATACTACGATGCAAACGATCCAATCAGTCGTCACAGACAGAAATCAACTGACAGAATCCACTAAATTTATTCCGAGAGACAGTAAAATCTTTGCGTGGCAGGGGCAGCTGCCACAAAGACCTGCCACTGCTATGTGCGCCTGCCACTCCACCTGCCACCGCCATGTGCGCCTGCCACTGGACCCGTCAGCAATATTTGCGCCTGCCACTCGACCTCCCACCACTGAATGGGCTTGCCTCGCGACCCGTCACCGCTAGAGCAAACACGTGGCGCGACGCGTAGTGTGAACCGGAGTGTGAACAGTGTACAGTGCTGCCTACGTGCATGGATTTCAACAGAAGAATAGAGAAACATAAAAAAAAGAATAAAAAAGTAAGGTAATAAATATGTAAATAAATGTAGAATTGCACTGTGTGTTTGTTTATATACATCAATCAGAGTGTAAACAGTCAGAGATGCTGAGGCAGGCGCGACTCTTCGATGCTCCGCGCGCCATTATGGATTTAAAGGGAGAAATAAAGCACAAGTTAAGATGGCAAATATGTAAATAAATGTAGAATTGCACTTTCTGTTGGTTTATATACATCAATCGGAGTGTAAATAGTGAGAGATGTTGAGGCGGGCGCGATGCTTAGTTGTGCCCGGCACGACGCTTCGGTGCTGCGCGCGCCGTTATGGATTTAAAGGGAGAAATAAAGCATAATTTAAGGTGGCAAATACATAAATAAATGTAGAATTGTACTTTCTGTTGGTTTACAGACATCAATCGGAGTGTAAACGGTGAGAGATGTTGAGGCAGGCGCGACGCTTCGGTGCTGCGCGCGCCGTTATGGATTTAAAAGGAGAAATAAATCATAATTTAAGGTGGCAAATACATAAATAAATGTAGAATTGCACTATATGTTTGTTTATATGCATCAATCGGAGTGTAAACAGTGAGAGATGTTGAGGCAGGCGCGACGCTTAGTTGTGGCAGGCGCGACGCTTCGGTGCTGCGCACGCCATTATGGGTTTAAAGGGAGAAATAAAGCATAGGTTAAGATGGCAAATATGTAAATAAATGTAGAATTGCACTTTCTGTTGGTTTATATACATCAATCGGAGTGTAAACAGTGAGAGATGTTGAGGCGGGCGCGATGCTTAGTTGTGCCCGGCACGACGCTTCGGTGCTGCGCGCGCCGTTATGGATTTAAAGGGAGAAATAAAGCATAATTTAAGGTGGCAAATACATAAATAAATGTAGAATTGTACTTTCTGTTGGTTTATATGCATCAATCGGAGTGTAAACGGTGAGAGATGTTGAGGCAGGCGCGACGCTTCGGTGCTGCGCGCGCCGTTATGGATTTAAAGGGAGAAATAAATCATAATTTAAGGTGGCAAATACATAAATAAATGTAGAATTGCACTGTATGTTTGTTTATATGCATCAATCGGAGTGTAAACAGTGAGAGATGTTGAGGCAGGCGCGACGCTTAGTTGTGGCAGGCGCGACGCTTCGGTGCTGCGCGCGCCATTACGGATTTAAAGGGAGAAATAAAGCATAAGTTAAGATGGCAAATATGTAAATAAATGTAGAATTGCACTTTCGGTTGGTTTATATACATCGATCGGAGCGTAAACAGCGCGATATGTTGAGGCAGGCGCGACGCTTCGGTGCTGCGCACGCCATTATGGGTTTAAAGGGAGAAATAAAGCATAGGTTAAGATGGCAAATATGTAAATAAATGTAGAATTGCACTTTCTGTTGGTTTATATACATCAATCGGAGTGTAAACAGTGCGAGATGTTGAGGAAGGCGCGACGCTTCGGTGCTGCGCGAGCCATTTTGGATTTAAAGGGAGAAATAAAGCATAAGTTAAGGTGGCAAATACATAAATAAATGTAGAATTGCACTGTATGTTTGTTTATATGCATCAATCGGAGTGTAAACAGTGAGAGATGTTGAGGCCCACACGGAAATAACCTATATAAACATATATGTTTTAATATATGACTACACGTTTTCCTGAAACATTTACAAGGTCAATTCTTTCTTGTATGAAAATAGTGGAAAAGAAGGCAGGCGCGACGCTTCGGTGCTGCGCGCGCCATTATGGATTTAAAGGGAGAAATAAAGCATAATTTAGGGTGGCAAATACATAAATAAATGTAGAACTGCACTGTATGTTTGTTTATATGCATCAATTGGAGTGTAAACAGTGAGAGATGTTGAGGCAGGCGCGACGCTTCGGTGCTGCGCGCGTCATTAGGGATTTAAACTGAGGAATAAAGCATAAAGTAAGGCAGCAAATATGTAAATAAGATTATAATTGCATTTTCTGTTTGTTTATATGCATCAATCGGAGTGTAAACAGTGAGAGCTGTTGAGGCAGGCGCGACGCTAAGTTGTGGCAGGCGCGACGCTTCGGTGCTGTGCGCGCCATTACGGATTTAAAGGGAATAATAAAGCATGAGTTAAAGCAGCAAATATGCAAATAAGAATAGAATTGCACTTTCTGTTTATTTATATGCGTCAATCGGAGTGTAAACAGTGAGAGCTGTTGAGGCAGGCGCGACGCTTCGGTGCTGCGTGCGCCATTATTGATTTAAAGGGAGGAATAAAGCATAAGTTAAGGCAGCAAGGAATAAAACAAGGTACGTTATGGCAGGTTTTGTGGCAGCTCCCTCTTACCGTTTACACTTCAGTTGATGCACTTAAGTAAACAGACCGTGCAATTCTATACTTACCTATTTGTTACGTTACTTTAGGTTTTTAAATCCATAAGGCGCACGCAGCACCGAAGCATCGCGCCTGCCTCAACATCTCTGACTGTATACACTCCGACTGATGCACATAAACAAACAGTGCAAGTTTACATTTATTTACATATTTGCTACCTTAACTTATGTTTTATTCCTCCCTTTAAATCCACAATGGCGGGCGCAGCACCGAAGCGTCGCGCCTGCCTCAACATCTCCACTGTATACACTCCGATTGATGCATATCTGGCGGTGGCGGGTGGAGTGGCAGGCGCGTATAGCGGTGGCGGGTGGAGTGGCAGCTGCCTGTGGCGGTGGCAGGTCGAGTGGCAGGCGCATATAGCGGTGGCGGGTGGAGTGGCAGCTGCCTGTGGCGGTGGCAGGTCGAGTGGCAGGCGCATATAGCGGTGGCGGGTGGAGTGGCAGCTGCCTGTGGCGGTGGCAGGTCGAGTGGCAGGCGCATATAGCGGTGGCAGGTCGAGTGGCAGCTGTCTTTGGCGGTGACGGGTCAAGTGGCAGGTTTTTGTGGCAGCTGCCCCTGCCACGCAAAGATTTTACCCTTGCTGTTTATTCCTCTCATACCAATTTAAAGAGTTTCAAAACGGGTTTTCAAAGTTTTGCTCTATTATTTCTCTTTCCTTGAATACTATATCCAGCGAATCTTTCTGTCTTCTCCTTTCTCCGGTATTGAGCAATAGTGATGGGTCGTTCTTGAACGATTCGTTCATTTTGAACGAATCTTTAGTGTGACTCGGGACGAACGAGTCGCCTCGGGGAGTGTTTCGTTCAGTCGCGCATGCACAACATCCTATTAGGTTCTGTACTGGAATTAGTTCAACTGTTTTAGAGTCCTTCGTTCACCTTATGGGGCTGTCACGTGATGAACGAACGACTCAAACCCGAAGACTCGAGAAATGAACTAATCAATTCTCTTTCCGGCTCAGAGTGCGTTGGTTAAGCTAATTGAGCTGTCACGTGATGAACGAACGACTCAAACCCGAAAACTTGTCAGATAAGAGGCGAGGTGAGCGAATCATAGACTAAAGACCCAGGTAAACAAGGAATTAACATTTTCTGTTTCTTATAGCATTATAGTTTTGTCTTGTTTGAAGTGTGATCAACGTTTGTGTAAGCAGTAGATGTGTTAGGGAAGTAACAGGTAACATTTTAATTATATTTTGCTAAAATGAACGAAATGACTCGAAAAAAGATTCGTTCATTTTGCTGAACGAGACTCAAAAGTCCGAGTCGGTAAAATGATCCGAACTTCCCATCACAATTGCGCAATCTGCTGATTCAGCAGGTAGGTGTTCCCTACCAACGCATTCTGATTGGCCCGAAACAATGACTCACTTAAGATTCACATGTCATTTTTATCACACATTTTATTTTATAGAAAATACTCATTAATACGTCTAATCATCCATTATTTACTTTTTTAAACCTAATTTATATTAATGTACATGTACTTTAAATATATTTTTCTATAGCCCTTAATTAGGTCAGGGTTACAATATACATTCAAAACAGTTCAGGCTGGCCTTATATCACTTCATTGGCAACTCGTGTAACTTGCATGTCCACCCCATTTCCTATGATGAGTTTTTGAACAGCTGCCTGTATTAGTGCTTTCACAGTGTCTGTCTTGTACAGTAATACACTGCAGTGTCTTCAGTCTTCAGCTGATTCATGTGCAGATAGAGATTAGAGCTGTCCTTAGATGCTGTGAATCTGCCCTGCACTGACTGAGCTGAGCTCTTAGCTGAATCTGAATAATAATAAATAATCCATTCAAGTCCTTTTCCAGGTGCCTGACGGATCCAGTGCATTTCAGTGCCACTAACAGAAAACCCACTGCAGGCACAGGTCAGTTTGTAGGAACCACCTGGAGTCACAACTACTGACTGTTCAGACTGTGTGAGCACAACCTGACAGTCAATACCTGTGGATAAACACAACATTTAAAATAGAATCATAAATATATATATCTATTTACACTAAGAAGACATCACCAAGTTCTTCATTGTCCAGGGAATTTACTTACAAGGCACAGCAGCCAGCAACAGCAAGAGAAATGAAGTGAACATGGTTTATATGAAGGCTGAACTGGTGATGAGTCCTCCACTCAACAGTGTTTAAATATGAAACAGACTTCAGTTAATTTGCATCAAAACCTTGAATTATCAAAATTAGTGGAGTCACTGGTGCTTGAGTTCATTGAGTTTCATTTCATGGACGATAGTACCACCTACTGGTATTGAAATATTATTGTATTTCAGTGAATAAACTATTATTATTATTATTATTATTATTTTACAGCAGGCATGTGTGTGCAACCCCTCAGTTCCTTCAAACAGATGTGATATTGTGTTTTGTTCATGAGAAAGTAGGTAAAGGATTTTGGTAAAGTTGTAGAGCTTTAATAGGTTGTAGTAGAACAACGAACACAAATCAGCACTTTTCCAATATCAGATTGTTGTTGTTGTTTTGGCTGAATTTCTTGTGGATAAACCATGCTGAGGGTAAATATATAATATATATATATATATATATATATATATATATATATATATATATATATATATATATATATATATATATAAAGTCTTAGGCCACTAGTATTTTCACCAGCTAAAAATGGTCTAAAGTAAGTTATTTCTATCTTTTGCTGTAGTGTGTCAGTAAAAAATATCGGTTAACATTTCCAAACATTCTGTTTGCCATTAATTGTAATAATCCAGTGAGATTTTTGTTTGCACAAGGAGTCTGACAACAGCCAGTGCTCCACACAGAGATCTGATCTGACCATCATCCAGTCTGTCTGGAATGACATGAAGAAACAGAACAAACTGAGACAGACTAAATCCAGAAGAACTGTGGCAACATCTCCAAGATGTTTCAAGTAACCTACCTGCAAAGCTACCTGAAAAATTATGAAAAATTAAGTGCACATAGGGCAAAAGCTACTTTAAACGCAAAGGATGGTCACACCAAATGCTTATTTATTTTAGTTAATAGAAGTTCATTGATAAAGAAAATCTGTTTATGACATTGTTTTTGACAGCATCCTCATTTTATGTGCCTAACTGCCTAAAAATTTTAACAGTACTGCAGCTTTGTAGGTATAGGACTCTTAAAGCATCTTGGAGATGTTGCCACAGTTCTTCTGGATTTAGTCTGTCTCCGTTTTTTTCTGTTTCTTAAGACAGACTGGATTGAATGATGGAGAGATCAGATCTTTGTTTGCACAAGGAGTCTGACAGCCTGTGCTCCATACAAAAATCTCACTGGATTATTATAATTATTGGCAAAATTAATGTTTAGAAATGTAAATTGATATTTCCTACTGACACACTACAGCAAAAGACTGACTTTAACTGACTTTAAACCATTTTTTAGCTGATGAAAATACTAGTGGCCTAAGACTTTTGCACAGTACTGTATATAAAAATAATAATATTGAGAATCGTCTGACGGTTTACTTGTAGATCATAATTTATTTTAATTTACATTCAGTAACACACTAATATATAGATGTGCATGTAATAACATTTGGTACTGTGTATGTGTAAATATAGTTGAATAGATTTATACAAAATATGTTCACATTTATATTTATATATACAAAGAAATATAGTCCATTGTCTTTTCTATCTATTTTGTATTTATATATAAAGTCTGATAAAAGTATATAAATATGTGTTTAGGTTTGAACTCTTTAACCCTTTAACTGTCACTCCCATTTTTTAAAACACTATCCACTATCCAGACTTAAATTTTTATAATTCATGAGTGAAAACATTTTGTAATATGATTTTGATGTACATTTTCTGTGGTAATGCAGTGTGTGATTTTAAAATGCCTTTCAAAGGATGAATTTTGAGATTTTAAGTTTTGAACTGATATATAATTTCTTACGATTTCTAAAGCATGAAAGGGAAAAAGGCAACGAAGAAAGTCTTTTGTGACAAAGGTCAGAACTCATGTTATGATGTAGATTTTTTAAGTTGCACTCTTGACATATATTAATCTATTACTTTTCCTACATAATTTGTAACAAAAATATGGTAATATGGTAAAATATCTATTTAGGAGTCTTAGACCTTTCCAACAGTGTATAGTTTGTCATGATTAGATTAGGATTTATTTGTAATATGGTGAAGTACAGCAGTGTCTTCATTCTTCATGTTATTCATCTGCAGATACATCTGTTTCTCGCTGTTGTCTCTGGAGATGGTGAAGCGTCCCTGAACAGACTGAGAGTAGTATATATAACTACTATCAGATGAGATGTATGCCAGCCACTCCAGACCTCCTCCTGCAGCCTGTCTGATCCAAGCCAAGTACAGGTCACTACTAAATCCAGAGAATGCACAGGTAAGTCTGTGAGATCCTCCAGATTTAATGACCACTGACTCAGACTCAGTCAGTGTTTGACACCAACAGACTGAAAAACAAACAGTTCAACATTAACATTTACAACAGTACACATGAATAATTCTGATAAATTGCAGGTTTTCAAGAGCCTCTTACATTCTGTGAGAGCAAACATGAAGATAAAACCCAGTTTAGACACAATATCCATTGTCAGGTTATGAAAAGAGGAAGCTGATGCATCAAAGTCACAAGTTTTGTGTCTGGAGATGAATAGAGTGGAAGCTTTTTAAAAGAGATAAGGAGAAGTAGGTTTGCAAAGGGTGCCCTCTAACGGTACAGGTGCTGGTCATATAATTAGAATATCTTCAAAAAGTTGATTTATTTCACTAATTCCATTCAAGAAGTGAAACTTGTATAATGTATACATTCATTCCACACAGACTGATATATTTCAAGTGTTTATTTCTTTTAATTTTGAGGATTATAACTGACAACTAATTAAAACCCCAAATTCAGTATCTCAGAAAATTAGAATATTACTTAAGACCAATACAAAGAAAGGATTTTTAGAAATCTTGGCCAACTGAAAAGTATGAACCTGAAAAGTATGAGGATGTACAGCACTTAATACTTAGTTGGGGCTCCTTTTGCCTGAATTACTGCAGCAATGCGGCGTGGCATGGAGTCGATCAGTCTGTGGCACTGCTCAGGTGTTATGAGAGCCCAGGTTGCTCTGATAGTGGCCTTCAGCTCTTCTGCATTGTTGGGTTTGGCATAATCGCACCTTCCTCTTCACAATACTCCATAGATTTTCTATGGGGTTAAGGTCAGGTGAGTTTGCTGGCCAATTAAGAACTGGGATACCATGGTCCTTAAACCAGGTACTGGTAGCTTTGGCACTGTGTGCAGGTGCCAAGTCCTGTTGGAAAATGAAATCTGCATCTCCATAAAGTTGATCAGCAGCAGGAAGCATGAAGTGCTCTAAAACGTCCTGGTATACAGCTGCGTTGACCTCAGAAAACACAGTGGACCAACACCAGCAGATGACATGGCACCCCAAACCATCACTGACTGTGGAAACTTTACACTGGACCTCAAGCAACGTGGATTCTGTGCCTCTCCCCTCTTCCTCCAGACTCTGGGACCCTGATTTCCAAAGGAAATGCAAAATTTACTTTCATCAGAGAACATAACTTTGGACCACTCAGCAGCAGTCCAGTCCTTTTTGTCTTTAGCCCAGGCGAGACGCTTCTGACGCTGTCTGTTGTTCAAGAGTGGCTTGACACAAGGAATGCGACAGCTGAAACCCACGTCTTGCATACGTCTGTGTGTAGTGGTTCTTGAAGCACTGACTCCAGCTGCAGTCCACTCTTTGTGAATCTCCCCCACATTTTTGAATGGGTTTTGTTTCACAATTCTCTCCAGGGTGCGGTTATCCCTATTGCTTGTACACTTTTTTTCTACCACATCTTTTCCTTCCTTTCGCCTCTCTATTAATGTGCTTGGACACAGAGCTCTGTGAACAGCCAGACTCTTTTGCAATGACCTTTTGTGTCTTGCCCTCCTTGTGCAAGGTGTCAGTGGTCGTCTTTTGGACAACTGTCAAATCAGCAGTCTTCCCCATGATTGTGTAGCCTACAGAACTAGACTGAGAGACCATTTAAAGGCCTTTGCAGGTGTTTTGAGTTAATTAGCTGATTAGAGTGTGGCACCAGGTGTCTTCAGTACTGAACCTTTTCACAATATTCTAATTTGGGGTTTTCATTAGTTGTCAGTTATAATCCTCAAAATTAAAAGAAATAAACACTTGAAATATATCAGTCTGTGTGGAATGAATGTATACATTATACATGTTTCACTTCTTGAATGGAATTAGTGAAATAAATCAACTTTTTGAAGATATTCTAATTATATGACCAGCACCTGTACATTTACATTTTTCTGCTCATATTAAGCTCTGTAAAAATGTTTAACAAAGTGTTTGTTTTTCTCTTTTATTGATATCTTGTATCTCTGCTATTGTATTATAGCTAATATATGTCTTCTCCACGGTGACACACAATAAACTTTTATAAAGTCTTAAATTATGCAGTAATGGTTCATTTGAAACAAAACATCAAACTACACGTTGCCATTTTCTGAAGGAATAGTGGATAGTATTTGCCCATTTAAAACCTACCTGGTCTCATGGCATAATGGTAGAATAGGGTTAAAGGCAGGCCTATGCTTAATCTCTCTCAAATTTTCTTTATTAAGCAAAAAGAATGAATTCAGAATTACTATTTTGTGACAAGTGTTTGGGGATGATATAATTTAAGGACAGACAGAAGGACTGACACTTTTCATCATTTAATGCAGTGCCCTGAGAGTAACAAGTTGGTTGAGTCTGTAAACACAAGATTACAGTGTTATATTTTTATGTATTTAAATTAATTTTTATGAGTGGATCACCCCCACAACTAGTACACATAGTTTTTGTGCAGCTCTGCTGTTTTTTTGTCTTACGGTGACTGTCGTGCACAGTAATAAACAGCTGTGTCTTCAGTCTTCAGGCTTTTCACCTCTAAATACAGCATGTTTTTGCTGGTGTCTTTGTTGATGGAGAACTGGCCCTGTAGAGACTGAGCAAAAACAGTGCCACTGCCATAGTCAATACGGCCAATCCACTCCAGTCCTTTCCCTGGTTTCTGACGGATCCAGTGCATCCAGTAGTCGCTGATTGAGAATCCAGACACAGTGCAGGACAGAGTCACTGATTCTCCAGGCTTTTTCATCACAGAATCTGAGAAGGTCAAAGACTGACCACTAACAGCTGAAAAACATGCAACAAATAATGTTAGATGATTTAGAACAGTGAAATTACAACAATAATACAGAACAAATGGGAGTTTCTCACATGAAATAATCATCAGTAGGAGTCCATACAGTAGCATCTCCATTACCACAGTAAAACAGTGACAAGTTACACTGCAGCTGTTTTAGTCACTGGACACACACACTGACTGAAAGTTCAGCTTATAACACAGTCTTTCAGGAGTCTGGGAGACACTGACCCTTCCCACAAAAATAATTTGCATCTTTACAGGTTTACAAAACTGTAGTTTAATGCAGTAATCTAAGCATTATTACAGTAGACGAGGGGAAAATCTTCACTTATATTTTAATAACAGCACATTTATATTACTTCATCAATGTTTACTTTTTGTACTTTTCTCATGGTGTGTTATTTCATATTGACCCAACATGATGAAAGATTAATTGTTTATCATGAGCATTGCTCTGTCAATTTCTATACAGTTTCTAGCTAAGCAGGGACAGGGGGGTTTTGCCCCCTTGATTTATGCTTTTTCTTTTTACTAATGAATGTCATTAGTATCATTGCCATGCTTATTCTGTGGGATAAGGATTACAAGATGTGTTTGTGACGGCACTTCAGACAGGCTTCAATTCAGAGGCTTTTTTAGCTTGCATAAACCAACAAATCTTCTCTCTGCCCCATTTCTCATCATGATGAGTTTTTGAACAGCTGCCTGTATTTGTGCTTTCACAGTGTCTCTCTTGCACAGTAATACACTGTTGAATCTAGTTGAATCTGAATAATAATAAATAATCCATTCAAGTCCTTTTCCAGGTGCCTGACGGATCCAGTGCATGTAAGCGCCACTAACAGTAAACCCACTGCAGGCACAGATCAGTTTGTAGGAACCACCTGGAGACACAACTACTGACTGTTCAGACTGTGTGAGCACAACCTGACAGTCAATACCTGTGGATAAACACAACATTTAAAACTGAATTATGAATATGTATTTATTTACGCTAAGAAAACATCTAAGTTCTTCCTTTGTCCAGGGAATTTACTTACAAGACACAGCAGCCAGCAACAGCAAGAGAAATGAAGTGAACATGGTTTATATGAAGGCTGAACTGGTGATGAGTCCTCCACTCAACAGTGTTTAAATATGAAACAGACTTCAGTTCATTTGCATTGAAACCTTGAATTAGTAAAATCAGAGGAATCACTGGAGTTTTAGTGCATTGAGGTTTATTTCATGGACAATAGTACCACCTACTGACATGGAAATAATTTTGTACATCCACAATTATTTATTTTTTTTAAACAACTGGCACATGCATGCAACTATATGTGAGTTTCTTCACATGTTCCGGTGAAAGTGGTTACAGCACTGTATTTTAGTCATGGGCAGAGTCCTATTACAGCTGTGTCTTTAGTCTCTCCAATGTTATTTTGTTAAGACAGACTCTAGAGACCTGTTGGCTTGTTTTTTTTTTATGTTACAAACATTACCAAACATCAGAATAACACAGGCTTTGTTGCAATGTTCTTATTCAAATATCATAATTTCCAGAAATGCTGTTTTCCATTATTTTTTTGTGAAAATCTCTTATTTGTCTACTGTCTTACAGGTTTTGTCCACAGAGCTGTAGTCATTTCAGTCACTGTGTCTCTCTTGCACAATAATACACAACAGTGTCTTCATTCTTCAGGCTGTTCATCTGCAGATACACCTGCTTCCTACTGTTGTCTCTGGAGATGATGAGCCATCCTTGGACAGACTGAGAGTAATATATAGACTGGCTATCGTATCTGATCAATGCCAGCCATTCCAGCTCTTTTCCAGACTTTTGTCTGATCCAAGCCATCCCAGAGCCAGCCATGTCCAAAAAAGAAGCAGTACATGTCAACTTATGGGATTCTCCAGGTTTCATGACTACAGACTCAGACTCAGTCAGTGTTTGACACCAACAATCTGCAAAATAAAACATGATCACTGTGTGTAAATTCAGATAAAAACAGAGTGGAAACTAAAAACTGTAATCATACATTGAGAAGCCAGTAACAGTATTGTGGATCCCAAGATTTTGTGCTCCATAATTGTGTACTGAATGATTGAGCTGTACAGTGATACAGAAATGATTATGAAGGTTCAACAGGATGAATAATTTGCATAATCCAACATTTAAATAACTAAATATTCATTTGAGGATGTCTTGTATTTAAATAGGGCATCATATAAGACACATTCATTTTATGGGTCCATACAAGGCATAGAAAGTATTTAAAATATTTCTATATTAAACGCTAATATTAATGTGTTTATTTGATGTGTATCTGGTATTTTTCTGGTTTTTAATTAACTATTAATTAAACATAAATAATAATCTATGTATACATATGGTGTCATATTCAATGTAATTTACTTAAAATTTTGGTCTTTTATTGATTGATTGATTGATTGATTTCGATTGTACATATAAAGTCTATGATGATTTAGGTCTTATCATGGCATTCAGTGTCCAAACAAGACAAACGTATTTGTGCACGTGGCTTTTGCACAAGCATTAAACTGGTGTGCTTGTACACTGAACACAATCATACACAGCTGTGTCCTAAATTAGCAGATTTTATCATTTAAGATATACTGTGCTTGTAGATGTGTCTCTGGATATAATGATTTTTTTTTTTTTTTTTTTTTTTAGGTAAATCCTTGTAATTCTATAACCAGTATGGATCATGCATCTAATCCAGGAAGGTGCCCTAGAGCCATCGCTGAGAATATAACCAAATAGTTTACAGGAAATGGTAAATGATTCTCCCAGTCTCTCCAAATTCTGTCTTTTTTCCATGTAAAGAAAATGAAAGTGATCTGAGTCTGTCATACTCCAAAATTATGAAATAAAAAGCATTAAATGTAATATTAATGGCATTAAGACATGCACTTCTTTTGTGTTCTAAGAAAGAAAATTATATAAATTTGGAAAGATATAATGACACAGTGATTTGCTGAATTCAGACAGGCCTTATATCACTTCAGAGACTTCTCCCTTTTGTCAGCTTGCATAATCCACCATAACTTCTGTCTTCCCCATTTCCCATGATGAGTTTTTGAACAGCTGCCTGTATTTGTGTTACCACAGTGTCTGTCTTGCACAGTAATACACTGCAGTGTCTTCAGTCTTCAGCTGATTCATGTGCAGATAGAGATTAGAGCTGTCCTTAGATGCTGTGAATCTGCCCTGCACTGACTGAGCTGAGCTCTTAGAAGAATCTGAATAATAATAAATAATCCATTCAAGTCCTTTTCCAGGTGCCTGACGGATCCAATACATGCTAGCGCCACTAACAGAAAACCCACTGCAGGCACAGGTCAGTTTGTAGGAACCACCTGGAGACACAACTACTGACTGTTCAGACTGTGTGAGCACAACCTGACAGTCAATACCTGTGGATAAACACAACATTTAAAACTGAATTATGAATATGTATTTATTTACACCTAGAAAACTGTTCTTTCTTTACGCAGGGAATTTACTTACAAGACACAGCAGCCAGCAACAGCAAGAGCAATGAAGTGAACATGGTTTATATGAAGGCTGAACTGGTGATGAGTCCTCCACTCAACAGTGTTTAAATATGAAACAGACATCAGTTCATTTGCATAGAAACGTTACATTAGCAAAACAGAGTCACTGGTGCTTGAGTCCATTTAGTTTCATTTCATGGAGGACAGTACCGCCTACTGATATGGAAATAATATTGAACTTCAGTGAATAAATGTGATTATTTTTTACAGCAGGCATGTGTGTGCAACCCCACAGTTCCTTCAAACAGATGTGATATTGTGTTTTGTTTGTGAGAAAGTGGGTAAAGGTCTTTGATAAAGTTGCAGAGCTTTAACAGCAAACACAGATCAGCACTTTTCCAATATCCGGTTGTTGTCACAAAACAATGCTGAGGGTAAATGATAATGTCTGTTTATAGATAAACATAATTTATTGTTTAAAGCTAATGGTCTGGCAAAAAAGTGACTCCGTTGGGTTTAGATGTGTGTTTTAGAAAGTGTTTTAACAAAAAGGCAGGAATCTTATTTTGGGTGAACCGTCCCTTTAAGGAATGGGAAATCAAATTATAAAGTTTTATTTTAGAAAGCTGTTTGTTTTCAGATTTTGTGCTGTATAGCTGTATTCATTCACTGCAGATACATCTGTTTCTTGCTGTTGTCTCTGGAGATGGTGAAGCGTCCCTAAACAGACTGAGAGTAGTTTTTAGAAACACTTTAATCTGAGATGTATGCCAGCCACTCCAGACCTCCTCCTGTCTGATCCAAGACATGTCTTAGTCACTACTAAATCCAGAGATTGTACAGGTGAGTCTGTGAGATCCTCCAGGTTTAATGATCACTGACTCAGACTCAGTCAGTGTTTGACACCAACAGACTGAAAAACAAACAGTTCAACATTAACATTTACAGCGCACATAAGTCTGATTATCAACAGGTTTTCAAGAGCTTCTTACATTCTGTTAGATGGGACTAGATAATGATCGTTTGTTTTGCTTTCTCCACTGGTCCCGTCCAGCCCTCCTGAGTCCTGATTTCCCCCAAGAAAATTTTAGTCCCTTGTTTTGGTTAGTACTTATAGCCCTGTCTTTCCATAGTTTCTTTGTCCTGTCTAACATCGTTTTAGAGGTTGTTTTGCTCTGTTTTCCTTTTGGATTTATTAAAATACTAAGTTTGTTTTGAGTTCCTGGTTCCTTTGTGCTTATTCATGCTTCTCACCCCTGCAACTCATGACAGACACCTACTGTATTAAAATTTGATAAACTTTTATATGCATAAACAACACATCAAACAAGACTTTTGCATTTTCTGAAGGAGTAGTTGATAGTGTTTGCCCATGTAAAACTCATCCTTAATGGCTGAATACGGTAAAAGGCAGGCATATGCTTATTTAATCTCACATTTAGCTTTATTTGGCAAAATGTATTAATTCAAAATTACTCTTTTGTGACAGTGTTTGGGCATGATGTAATTTAAGGACAGACAGAAGGACAGAAACTTTTCATATAATGTAATATGCCCTAATAGTTACAACTTGTTTAAGACTGTAAACACAAGATTGCAGTGTTATATTTTCATGTATTTAAGTTCATTCCTATGAGTGGATCACCCCCACAACTGGTACAGATAGTTTTTGTGCAGCTCTGCTGTCTTTTGTCTTACGGTGACTGTCGTGCACAGTAATAAACAGCTGTGTCTTCAGTCTTCAGTCTTTTCACCTCTAAATACAGCATGTTTTTGCTGGTGTCTTTGGTGATGGAGAACTGGCCCTGTAGAGACTGAGCATAATATGCACTTGAGCCAGTGTTTATATATCCAATCCACTCCAGTCCTTTCCCTGGTTTCTGACGGATCCAGTGCATCCAGTAGCTGCTCATTGAGAATCCAGACACAGTGCAGGACAGAGTCACTGATTCTCCAGGCTTTTTCACCACAGAATCTGAGGAGGTCAAAGACTGACCACTAACAGCTGAAAAACATGCAACAAATGATGTTAGATGATTCAGAACAGTCAAATTACAACAATAATACAGAACAAATGGGAGTTTCTCACATGAAATAATTATCAGTACGAGTCCATTCAGTAGCATCTCCATTACCACAGTAAAACAGTGATAGGTTACACTGCAGCTGTTTTAGTCACTGGACACACAGACTGACTGAAAGTTCAGTTTATAACACAGTCTTTCAGGAGTCTGGGTGACGTTGACCCTTCCCACAGAATTATTTGCATCTTTGCAGATCTGTAGTTTAATACATTAATCTGAACATTATTCAAAATAATAGGGAATTTTTTCACTTATATTTTAATAACTGAGCAAAGTTATATTACTTTATGTTTACTTTTTGTACTCTTTTTTTATGGTGTGTTATTAATAATGATGCATCATGATTTTATGCTGGTTTATCACCAGCATTGTTATTTTGCATACAGTTTCTAGCTCAGCAGGGAAGGGTTTTCCCTTGATGACAAGTTTTTGAACAGCTGCCTGTATTTGTGCTTTCACAGTGTCTCTCTTGCACAGTAATACACTGCAGTGTCTTCAGTCTTCAGCTGATTCATGTGCAGACAGAGATTAGAGCTGTCCTTAGATGCTGTGAATCTGCCCTGCACTGACTGAGCTGAGCTCTTATCAGAATCTGAATAATAATAAATAATCCATTCAAGTCCTTTTCCAGGTGCCTGACGGATCCAGTGCATGTTACTGCTACTAACAGTAAACCCACTGCAGGCACAGATCAGTTTGTAGGAACCACCTGGAGACACAACTACTGACTGTTCAGACTGTGTGAGCACAACCTGACAGTCAATACCTGTGGATAAACACAACATTTAATACTGAATTATGAATATTTATGTATTTACACCTAGAAAACTGTTCTTTCTTTACGCAGGGAATTTACTTACAAGACACAGCAGCCAGCAACAGCAAGAGAAATGAAGTGAACATGGTTTATATGAAGGATGAACTGGTGATGAGTCCTCCACTCAACAGTGTTTAAATATGAAACAGACATCAGTTCATTTGCATCAAAACCTTGAATTATCAAAATCAGTGGAGCCACTGGTGCTTGAGTCCATTTAGTTTCATTTCATGGACAATAGTACCACCTACTGGATGGATATATGGAAATAATATTGTACTTCAGTGAATAAACATGATTATTATTATTATTTATTTATTTTTATTATTATTTTTTTTTACAGCAGGCATGTGTGTGCAATCCCTCAGCTTCATCAAACAGATGTGATATTGTGTTTTGTTCATGAGAAAGTTGGTAAAGGATTTTGGTAAAGTTGTAGAGCTTTAATAGGTTGTAGTATTTAAAAAATAATAATAATAATATTGAGAAATATTTGACGGTTCACTTGTAGATCATAATTTATTTTAATTTATATTCAGTAACACACTAATATATAGATGTGCATGTAATAATATTTGGTACTGTGTATGTGTAAATATAGTTGAATAGATTTATACAAAATATGTTCACATTTATATTTATATATACATAGAAATATAGTTCATTGTCTTTTCTGTCTAGTTTGTATTTATATATAAAGTATGATAAAAGTTTATAAATATGTGTTTAGGTTTGAGCTCTTTAAAGTGTTACCTTATGAAGGATTAATACACCAATTTTCCTATAAGTAAATGTGTTATTTAAAATATATCACATTATTTTTTTACAGATATTGTTTCATAATGTTATATATGTTATATAACTGTACAGGTTTGTGTATCTTGATCATTGATAAACCATAAAGGCTTTGAATCTATGGTCTTTATGATGTACTTTAATTAATCCAGACCTTCATATACTCATTTATTTGAGAAGCTGTTTATGAGAAAGTATAATTTGTTGAATTGTGGGGAAATTGCTATTGTGATCTGATGCATGAATAGTTTTTGTTCAGTCCTGCAGTCTTTTGTGTAACTGTGATTCTCGTGCACAGTAATAAACAGCTGTGTCTTCAGTCTTCAGGCGTTTCACCTCTAAATACAGCATGTTTTTGCTGGTGTCTGTGGTGATGGAGAACTGGCCCTGTAGAGACTGAGCATAATATACACTTGAGCCAGATATCTGCCCAATCCACTCCAGTCCTTTCCCTGGTTTCTGACGGATCCAGTTCATCCAGTAGCTGCTCACTGAGAATCCAGACGCAGTTCAGGACAGAGTCACTGATTCTCCAGGCTTTTTCACCACAGAATCTGAGGAGGTCAAAGACTGACCACTAACAGCTGAAAAACATGCAATAAATGATGTTAGATGATTAAGAACAATTAAGTGACAACAATATGAAAAGTGAAATCATTCTCACCTGACAAAATCATCAGCAGAACTCCATACTGTAACATTTCCATTATGACCATAAAACTGTCAGATCAAGAGAAACAAAAAGATAATCATCTGCACTGTAGCAGAACACAAACACTGACTGAGGATCCAGTTTATAACACAGTCCTTTGAGATGTTGGGTGACACTGATCTTCCTGACTAAATCATCACATTTGCATATACTGTATCTGCCCTACAGGAGTAAAATGTGTTAAGTCGCCTATAGAAATACTGGAACTGGGAAAATTAATTAAAGTATTTTTGATTGAATTCTGATTGATCTGAAGTGTTATTCACACCCTGATTTTTTTTTGTAGGGCAATATAGAGGTTTCCTTATACACTGTAACTTATCTGTGCCTGCAGTAATATGTTTCAAATTGCATCAGATCACCCTCTTTAAGTATTTCTCAGCATTGTTGTTGTTGTTTTTTGTTTGTTTGTTTGTTTGTTTGTTTTTCTAACCATTACTAATGATAGTGAATATTTCAGGCTGTACATTATATTATTGATGTGTGTGGAGGAAGTGTTGAATGTTTTTATGTTTGGTGTTTTTTAGTTGTGATAGCTGATGTGAGTCTGTAGACAGCTGTTGTTGATGGACTGATGCTTTGATGTGAATATAAATATTAGTCAGTAAGAAATTGATTCTTCTGAGATAAGACATGACCATGAAAGTGTAAAACAACTACTTAGTAGTTCTTTAAAACTCTAAAGTGGGATAGTCTAGAGATTCAGCATTTGTTTAAGGGAACTTGTGTTCAAACCTTGACCCTGCATGCTGTATTGTCGCAACTCACTTCAAAATAGTCACCTTGTATTTCTGTTTGTTTGGCTTTGTCTTCTGTTTGTTTCTG
Organism: Cirrhinus mrigala; assembly: GCA_036247105.1. Taxonomy (NCBI): domain Eukaryota; kingdom Metazoa; phylum Chordata; class Actinopteri; order Cypriniformes; family Cyprinidae; genus Cirrhinus; species Cirrhinus mrigala. Next base: position 131,048 of record JAMKFB010000273.1, on the reverse strand, counting down.
TTTATTGTTTAAAGCTAATGGTCTGGTGAAAAAAAAGTGACTCTGTTGGGTTCAGACGTGTGATTTAGAAAGTGTTAAAACCCAGTTTAGACACAGTATTCATTGTCATGTTATGAAACAAGGAACATGCAGCAAAGTCACAAACAAGTGCTGTGAGATGAACACAGTGGAGGTTTTTTTTTTTTTTTTTTTTTTTTTTTTATCAGTGCAAGAAGAAGTGGGTTTGCATAGGGTGCCCTCTAACGGTACATTTACATTTTCAGTGACTTTTTAAGCTCTGTTACCATGTCTGCCTTTCAAAATGTTTGTATAGATTTTCCTAAAGCTTGTCGCTGATTCTGCACTGTTTAGACTTGAAACTCTGTACAAATGATAATCATTTAATGATGTGCTTAACATTTAGTATTTTGCAGGTTTATTTAAGTTATATTTATTTCTAAAACACTCAGAGATTTAACAAGACGTACAAATAACTTTGCTAACACTTTACAATACGGGTGCACAAATATGCATTAATTCATGCTTAACTAATGCAGAGATAATCATGAGTTAATATATAACTCAGGAAGAACTAAACCATTTATTAATAATTACTGTATTAGCAACAAATGAACATTCTACACGATTAAGTAATTAATAAATTGCTATTAGTTAAATGTCTCATAATGTATCAATTCCCTAGTAACTAACTGAATTAACTAGTAGTGTAAATTCATGTGTTAATTAGCACAGTGGGTTGAAGCCATACATTTCAACTTCCAGTTGTCCGCTTTAATTAATCATTAGCTAATGATTTGCAAAGATATCATTATGTTATGACTTTACTTGTTGAGGCACATGACTAACTAACTAATTCTAAATCCATAACCAGAATGACGTATTACTTAACAATTAGTTAATAGTTGTGCCTCAACACGTAAAGTCATAAGAATAATGATACATTTGCAAATCATTAGCTGATGATGAATTAAAACAGACAACTGGATGTTGTGAAGTTGAAATACATAGCTTTGACCACTATGGTAATTAACATATGAATGTACATCATATAATATGTTATTAGGGAACTAATACATTATGACACAATTAATAACAATTTATTTATTACTTAATCTATGATTCATATAGAATGTTCATTAGTTGCTGATGTTGTAATCATTAATAAATGGTTTATTTCTTCTTGAATTATATATTATCTCATGATTATCTGTGCATTAATTAGGCATTAATTAATGCATTATTGTGCACCCATATTGGAAAGTGTTAACATAAGTTTTTTTCTGCATTAGATCAGTGTTGTAGTATAATTTTTATTACTTTAAGAAGCGCTCCATGAAGAAGTATATCTTTAAAACAATATTTAAAATGGATCTTGTTAAATTTTAGGGAAGTGTATTAAAAAATGCTCTTGGGCCCTCACATGAATAGTTTTTGTGCTTCCCTGCTATCTTTTGTCTTAATGTGTATCTCTCGCACAGTAATAAACAGCTGTGTCTTCAGTCTTCAGGCTTTTCACCTCCAAATACAGCATGTTTTTGCTGGTGTCTTTGGTGATAGAGAACTGGCCCTGTAGAGACTGAGTGAAAACAGTGTCAGTGCCAGCGTCAATATGCCCAATCCACTCCAGTCCTCTCCCTGGTTTCTGACGGATCCAGTGCAACCAAAAATAGGTCATTGAGATTCCAGACACAGTGCAGGACAGAGTCACTGATTCTCCAGGCTTTTTCACTACAGAATCTGAGGAGGTCAAAGACTGACCACTAACAGCTGAAAAACAATTAGAGAAAATTTAAAGTGAGATAATTAGAACAATAAAATTACAGTAATAATCCAAAACAAATAGGAGTTTCTCACATGAAATAATCATCAGTAGAAGCAGCATCTCCATTACCACAGTAAAACAGGTTAAACTGCAGCTGTTTTAGTCACTGGACACATACTAAATGAAAGTTCAGTTTATAAGTATTTCAGGAGTCTGGGAGACAATGATACTTCCCACAAAATCATTTGCATCTTTGCAGGTTTGCAGACCTGTAGTTTAATGCAGTAATCTGATATGTTTTATATAAACTTGTTTTTATAAAAAATGTTTTTATATGTGTGTGTGTTGGTTTTGTAAGGTGTTTTAAGAACTGGTTATCATTGTATCTGACTGTCATTGTAGGCTTGTTTTATATTTGGAGCTGAATTATATTTGCTCTTGCATCATGGTGATGTTAAGTTAAATATTGGATATTATAAGTTAAATATTATATTATAAGTTAAATATTGCCATGTGCTACTGTTGCAGGAAGAGCTGAAGTTATTTGGTACAAAAGTTATTAGAAAATGAATCCAGTCCATTATTAATATAAACTTAACATCTGAAGAACCTTTCTGTTCTTTGTAACGAAAAAAAAGGTTTTTATAAAAAGGTAAAAAAGCGATGGTTCTTAAAAGAACCTTTGACTGAATGGTTCTTTGTGGAACCAAAAATGGTTCTTCTATGACATCGCTGTGAAGAACCTTTTAAAACACCTTTATTTTTAAGAGTGCAGGAGAACGTATGATATAAACTGAACAGATTTCATACTAAGAAATAAAGTGGAAAATAAATTACTCAGTATAGATTTACAAGTACAATTCATTTGAAAGTGTTCTAGATTTGTAAGTATGATTTGAAATAAATAAAGAATCATTTTAAAAGCAACATGTATTTTAAATAAATGTATATACATTTAAAACACTGGATGTATATAGATGTATGTAGACTGGCCTTATTTCACTTCATTGGCAGCTTGCGTAACTTGCATGTGTGCCCCATTTCATATGATGAGATTTTCAACAGCTGCTTGTATTAGTGCTTTCACAGTGTGTCTCTTGCACAGTAATACACTGCAGTGTCTTCAGTCTTCAGCTGATTCATGTGCAGATAGAGATTAGAGCTGTCCTTAGATGCTGTGAATCTGCCCTGCACTGACTGAGCTGAGCTCTTATAAGAATCTGAATAATAATAAATAATCCATTCAAGTCCTTTTCCAGGTGCCTGACGGATCCAGTGCATGTTAGTGCTACTAAGAGTAAACCCACTGCAGGCACAGGTCAGTTTGTAGGAACCACCTGGAGACACAACTACTGACTGTTCAGACTGTGTGAGCACAACCTGACAGTCAGTACCTGTGGATAAACACAACATTTAAAATAGAATTATGAATATGTATTTAATTACACTTAGAAAGCAGTGTGTTTTGTCCAGAGAATTTACTTACAAGACACAGCAGCCAGCAACAGCAAGAGAAATGAAGTGAACATGGTTTATATGAAGGCTGAACTGGTGATGAGTCCTCCACTCAACAGTGTTTAAATATGAAACAGACTTGAGTTCATTTGCATTGAAACCTTGAATTAGTCAAATCAGTGGAATAACTGGAGATTTAGTGTATTGAGGTTACAATACACTTACAATACAACCATGGACAATAGTACCACCTATTGACATGGAAATAATATTGTACGTCCCCATTTTTTTTTTTTTTTTTACAGCTCACACATGCATGCAACTATATGTGAGTTTCTCCACATTTTCTGGTGAAAGTGGTTGCAACATTGTATTTTAGTCATGGGAATAGTCCTATTACAGCTGTGTCTTTAGTCTCTCCAATGTTATTTTAAAAGACAGACTCTAGAGACCTACTGGCTTGTTTTTTTTATGTTACAAACATTACCAAACATCAGAATAAGATAAGCCTTGTTGCACTGTTCTTATTCAAATATCATAATTTCCAAATATGCTGTTTTCCAGCTTATCAATAATTATTGTTGTCAGAATCTCTTATCTGTCTACTGTCTTACAGGTTTTGTGCACAGAGCTGTAGTCATTTCAGTCACTGTGTCTCTCTTGCACAATAATACACTGCAGTGTCTTCATTCTTCAGGCTGTTCATCTGCAGATACACCTGCTTCCTACTGTTGTCTCTGGGGATGATGAACCGTCCTTGGACAGACTGAGAGTAATATATAGACTGGCTATTATATCTGATCCATGTCAGCCATTCCAGCTCTTTTCCAGACTTTTCTCTGATCCAAGCCATCCCAGAGCCAGCCATATCCAAAAAAGAAGCAGTACATGTCAACTTATGGGATTCTCCAGGCTTCATGACTACAGACTCAGACTCAGTCAGTGTTTGACACCAACAACCTGCAAAATAAAACATGATCACTGTGTGTAAATTCAGATAAAAACAGACTAAAACTAAAAACTGTAATCATACATTGAGAAGCCAGTAACAGTATTGTCAATCCCAAGATTTTGTGCTCCGTAATTGTGTACTGAATGATTGAGCTGTACAGTGATACAGAAATGATTATGAAGGTTCAACAGGATGAAGAATTTGCATAATCCAATATTTAAATAACTAAATATTCAGTTGGGTATTTTTTGTATTTAAATAGGGGCATCATATAACTCACATTCATGTTATGGGTCCATACAAGGCATAAAAAGTATCTCAAATATTTATATATTAGACGCTAATATTAATGTGTTTATTTGATGGGTATCTGGTATTTTTCTGTTTTTTTCATTGACTATTAATTAAACATAAATAATAATCTATTTATACATATGGTGTCATATATATTCAATTTAATTTACTTACAATTTTGGTCTTGTATTTATTTATTTATTTTTTTTATTTTATTTTTTTTTATTTATTGTAAATATAAAGTCTATGATGATTTAAGTCTTTTCATGGCATTCAGTGTCCAAACTAGACAAAAGTATTTGTGCACGTGGCTTTTGCACAAGCATTAAACTGGTGTGCTTGTACACCGAACACAATCATACACAGCCGTGTCCTCAATTAGCAGATTTAAGATATGCTGTGCTTGTAGATGTGCTTCTGGATATGGTAAACTTATTTTTAAGTAAATCCTTGTAATTCTACCACCAGTGTGGATTGTGCATCTAATCCAGGAAGATGTCCATCACTGAGAACATAACCAAATATTTTACAAGAAACCGTAAATGATTCTCCCCATTTCTACAAATTTTGGCTGCTTTTTCCATACAAAGAAAATGAAAGTGAGTCTCCAAAAGTACAAAATAAATATCATTAAATGTAATATTAATGTCATTAAGACGTGCACTTCTTTTGTGTTCTAAGAAAGAAAATCATATAAGTTTGGAAAGATATAATGACACAGTGATTTGCTTGTTATTTTTGGGTGAATTATGTCTTTAATATGAAGTGATCTGCTTTAAATGTCTTGAAAGCAGATATTATGGGCAATATTAGTGTGCATCTAGTAATTCCAGACAACTGCTGAGATGTTGTTGTTTTTAACCTGATTTTATAACTTGGAATTGTTGAAGAATAAGAAAGACAGCAAATAAATAAATAGAATCATTTAGTTTATTCATTTAAAATTAAAAAATGTAAATAAATTACTTAAAAAAAAATAAAAGACATTTAAAAATAAACAATAGTCTAAGATACAGTCTGACCAGCTATATTTGCTCCACACCCCTCTCCCTCCTGGGTTTTTATAAGGGTAGCTGTATGAAAACAAGCAAAGTGAGCCTCTTGCACAGTAATACACTGCAGTGTCTTCAGTCTTCAGCTGATTCATGTGCAGATAGAGATTAGAGCTGTCCTTAGATGCTGTGAATCTGCCCTGCACTGATTGAGCTGAGGTCTTATAAGAATCTGAACGATAATAAATAATCCATTCAAGTCCTTTTCCAGGTGCCTGACGGATCCAGTGCATGTAAGAGCCACTAACAGTGAACCCACTGCAGGCACAGGTCAGTTTGTAGGAACCACCTGGAGACACAACTACTGACTGTTCAGACTGTGTGAGCACAACCTGTGAATAAACACCTGTACAAAGAGAAAATAAAATTGCTGATCGATAGGATTGTTGTTTAGATTTTAACTTCCTTAAGCTGATTAAATAAGCCCCCCTCAACTCCTTAAAACTTTTATAAAATGAAACACTCACTGTGTGCACTTGCCAAGAGCAGAAAGAGGTTGATGGAGATCATTGTTTCTTCTCTTGAGATCAAAATCTCACTTACTGGTTGTTTAAATAGAAAATATGGCAGTTGAATTTGCATTGATATATTCACTCATGCATGTGTGGACGAACACAATGGGTGTCACCAATTTTCATTTAACAAGGAAGGGTGACCTCTTCTGGCTTCTGAATTATTTTTAAAAATGGGTCGTTTGGCTTACTGTATGTGCACACAAGGCTATTACATGCCATTTAAGCAGATGATTTTATTATAAAAACCATAACGATAACTGATTTACAAAGGCTAATATATCAGCTGAGTCAGTGTCTAAAACAGCTAATATTATGTCAGCAAATAAACAGTTTGATTTTTGAAAATGTGTTCAGTGGAGAGACATGTTTTTGTAGTTTCTGTGGCAGTTTGTGGCACAGTGTATAACGAGCGCAGTAATACACAGCTGTGTCCTCAGTGTTGAAGTTTTTCCCTATTAAAATAACTGCATTGCTGGAGGATTCAGAAAAGAAACTGATCTTGTTTTACAGAGAATCTGTGATATAATTGCTGCTGGAGGTGTGGAACCAGCCGATCCATTCCATTGGTTTTCCACTTGAATGTCTGATCCAGTTTGTGTTGTCACCACCTGAGGCTGAATATCCAGTGATCTTACAGGTGATGGTAAATGTTTCTCCTGGTTTTACAACCATTACAGGAGGCTGATCCAGCTCAATGCAGAAAAGACCTATGAATAATAAATATAACATTCTCACTGAATTAAACTGAGATCCACAATTAATTTTCTAGAAATGTTTATTGTTGGGCTGAAGATACTTACAGTGTGCAGTTGCCAAAATGAGTAGTACTGAAATGCAGTACATGATGCTGGTTGTATTTTCACTCCGGTATGCCTCTGTGAAACAAAAAGCTTTTATTGTGTATGTGTGCTTCTGTTTACATGACAGAAGGGTGGAGATTTGCATTGACGTAAACATCTGACTGTAGTCCTTATGGTAATTATTGACAATAATGCAAAATTAGTTGCCCAATTTTATATTCTTGATTTATAAAATGACAGATGTTTATTCATATTTAGTGTAAATATCTTGCTACTAAAAATTAATCAAATGAAAAAAATATAACAATCATATTCATTTAAACATTTATTGAACACTAGAACTAGTGTTGTGGATAAAAACATTAGTGATGGGAAGTTCGGATCATTTTACCGACTAGGACCTTTGAGTCTCGTTCAGCAAAATGAACAAATATTTTTTCGAGTCATTTCGTTCATTTTAGCAAAATATAATTAAAATGTTACCTGTTACCTCCCTAACACATCTACTGCTTACACAAACGTTGATCACACTTCAAACAAAACAAAACTATAATGCTATAAGAAACAGAAAAGATGAATTCATTGTTTACCTGGGTCTTTAGTCTATGATTAGTTTTCGGGTTTGACTCTAAAAACCTGAAGATTCGAAACAGATGAACTAATTCCAGTACAGAACCTAATAGGATGTTGCGCATGCGTGACTGAACGAATCACTCCCCGAGACGACTCGTTCGTCCCGAGTCACATGAAAGATTCGTTCAAAATGAGCGAATCGTTCAAGAACGACCCATCATTAAAAACATTAAATTAAAACATAGGAGAGGTTTTGTGAATCATGTAAAGAAACATTATTTTTTTAAGACACATGAGGATAGGTAATGACAAGGCAGTAATCACTGAACATATATTTATGTATTTTATATATCTGTTGCATGTATTTGCAAGATCAGGGATTGTATAACACACTGTACAGAGTGAATGTGTGCAGTTGTAACCTGTTAAAGAGCTGGTTGTACCTGATCTTAACAAATAAAAATGACATCTGTCGGTATAGTCATGTATTCAGTTAATGAGCTGATGAGATTCAGCTCATTTGTAAAGGCTCAAAGACCTCAGATGTGCCTGACATACATTTGAGGCCTTTAGGCCTGCAGTGTCAGAGCTATAATTCTGCTAGAAAGACTCCAAGGGCAGATGAACATTTACATGGTATTTATTCCACAAAGGATTAACAGATGGTATAGTGAACTATAGTGTTTAATGTCTAGCTGTATGGAAATGTTATTTGGCATAGCCGCTGTGCTTAGTCTAAATACAGATTTGGATGGAGATTTGGCTTATCCGGCCTGAAGATATCCATTGTCAAGTTATGAAAAGAGGTGATGCAGCAAAGTAACAAGTTTTGTGTCTAGAGATGGGGGCTTTTTGAAGAAGACTAGGAGAAGTAGGTTTGCAAAGGGTGCCCTCTAAAGGTGCATTTACATTTCTGTGCTCTTATTAATCTTTGTAAATATATTTAACATAGTATCACTGCTATTGTATTCATAGCTGATGTATCTCCTCCACTTTAACATGTATTTAATGTTATAAACTCTTAAATTATGCAGTAATGATTTATTTGAAACAACTCATCAAACTAGACTGTTGCATTTTCTGAAAGAAAAGTCAGGATTGTTTGCCCGTGTAAAACTCATCCTGGTTGCCAGTGCTTATTAGTAAAATAGGGTTACAGGCAGGCCTTTAATTTCTCCCAAATTTAGCTTCATTAAACAAAATGAATGAATTCAAAATTACTATTTCGGGAGATATTTGGGACATTTGAATATATAATTTAGGACAGATAGAAGGAGATAAAATTTCATAATTTAATACTATAACTAAACACAAGATTACAGTGTTATATTTGCATGTATTTAGGTTCATTCGTATGAGTGGGTCACCCCCACAACTAGTACAGATAGTTTTTGTGCAGCTCTGCTGTGTTTTGTCTTACTGTGAATCTCGTGCACAGTAATAAACAGCTGTGTCTTCAGTCTTCAGGCTTTTCACCTCTAAATACAGCATGTTTTTGCTGGTGTCTTTGGTGATGGAGAACTGGCCCTGTAGAGACTGAGCAAAAACAGTGATAGTGCCACCGTCAATACATCCAATCCACTCCAGTCCTTTCCCTGGTTTCTGACGGATCCAGTGCATCCAGTAGCTGCTCATTGAGAATCCAGACACAGTGCAGGACAGAGTCACTGATTCTCCAGGCTTTTTCACCACAGAATTTGAGGAGGTCAAAACTGACCACTAACAGCTGAAAAACATGCAACAAATAATGTTAGATGATTTAGAACAGTGAAATTACAAAAAATACTCCAGAACAAATGGGAGTTTCTCACATCAGTAGGAGTAGGAGTCCATACAGTTATACAGTTATACAGCTTATAACACAGTCTTTCAGGAGTCTGGGAGACACTGACCCTTCCCACAAAATCATCTGCATCTTTGCAGGTTTGCAGATCTGTAGTTTAATGCAGTAATCTGAGCATTATTATTATAGTATTATTATTATTATTATTATTATAGTAGACAAGGAGGAAATCTTCACTTATATTTTAATAACTGAGCAAAGTTGTATTACTACATCAATGTTTACTTTTTTTTACATTTTTTTTCACAGAGTTATTTGATATTGACAACATGATAAAATATTAATTGTTTATCATCAGCATTGCCCTTGATTTATTTTTTTATTATTATTATATATTTTTTTTTTTTCAGATGATTGTCATTAGTATCAGTGTCATGTTTATTTTGTGGGGTAAGGATTACAAGATGTGTTTGTGATGGTACTTCAGACAGCACTTATATCACTTCAGAGACTCCTTGTTTAGCTTTGTTACGACCCCAAAGTGGTCTAGGGGTTCTGGGGTCGAACATTTAAAAATATAGACATTAAAAAAAAAACATACATACAAGCAATGCGCTAGACCAAAAAAATACCGTGCGACAAAAGTGATTTATTCAAGGTGGAAACTACAAAGGTGTGGTGAAATCAAAAGAGTGATGTATGTATGTACAGTATTTACATAAACAGCAAACAAGAAAAAGGGAATCGGAAGAAGGGACGCGGGCGGTGCTAAATCAAAGAAAATAACAAAACCAAAACCCTCTAACCAAAACCTTGAATTAGCAAAATCAGTGGAGCCACTGGAGCTTGAGACCATTGACCATCATTGTACTTGGCTTGCTGTCCTTAATGGAGGCTCAAACCCGAGGCTCTGCTTGAGCACCAACTTCAACCCCCCATTGTGATATATTACCTAGAGGGAGAATAACTGAAATAGAGGAGAAGAAGGGGAGGTGGAGGGATGCCAGAAGAACTGACGCTGTAAGTATGTGTAAGATCCATTCCAGTCCTTTTCCAGGTGCCTGACGGATCCAGTGCATGTAAGAGCTACTAACAGTAAACCCACTGCAGGCACAGGTCAGTTTAACAGATCCACCTGGAGACACAACTACTGACTGTTCAGACTGTGTGAGCACAACCTGTGAATAAACACCTGAACACAGAGACAAAACAAACAAAAAAAAATGCTTTACACATCAAATGAACTATAAAACAGGATTGGATGTTACGTTGTACAGTGTAAGTCTGTAAAACTGGCTAAATGAAACCCCATAAATGCCTTTTTAAAAAATAAAAACACTCACAATGTACAGCTGCCAAGAGCATAAAGAGCTTTATGGAGAACATTGTCTCTCCTACTGTGTTCAGATAAAACATGGTTTATAAGTGGAATTGTATTGTACACTAATGAGTGAATATGTGCAGTTGTTACTTTAAATAACCATTAATACCTAATCTTAAGCAAAATAACTTTTGCTGGTATAGTCATGTATTCAATCATGTTAAATAATATTTTGAGTTAAATAAAAACACTTTAGCTGATGTACTTATTTTTTTTATTTTTTTTTTTTTTTAATGTGTTTAGACTTGTTTTTGTACAGAGCTATGGATGGTTTGGTCACTGTGTGTATCTTGCACAGTAATACACAGCTGTGTCCTCAGTCTGAAAATTATTCCCCTGTAGAAACACTGTGTTTTTGGACGTGTCCTGTGTGAAACTGATCTTGTTTTTCACTGAGTCTGTCGTTCCGGTGCCACCACCACTACAGAGATATCCGAGCCATTCCATTGCTTTTCCAGCAGGTTGACGGATCCAGTTAATGCAATAGCTTGATTCTGAAATCCTGCAGGAGATGGAGAATGATTCCTGAGGTTTCACAACCAGAGATGGAGGTTGAGTGAGCTCAACACAGAAAACACCACCTGAAAATAACAATAAAAGAATGTGTTATTATTAACTGTCTCAAAACGTCTTTTAACAGTTATGAAGCTTATTTCATTGCTTTAGATTTTAAATAAAGCATCAGTGAAGCTCACAGGATGCAGCTGCTGCCAGCAGTAATAGAGCTGATGAGAAGATCATGGTTTGGAGTAAACGCAGCTTTATTACTCTTACTGATCCACAAAGCAGATACTCCTCTTTTGTACAAAGAGCAAGCAGAGAATTTGCATACAGCTTTTCGGTTGCCAAGATGTTGCAGTTTGTTGTTTGTTTGGTGTAGTGCAATAGAACTATAGAAGAAGAAGAAAAAAAAGTAAAAAAATCTAAATGACTATAATGAAAACTATCTGCAACCCTTGATGCTGTGGCCAAAAACTAATTGAGATTTATTTTTGTGTATATCTGTTAAATAATCAAGACCTACCAGCTTTGTGTGAATGCAAATTTAAATTCCCTGTATATGATGCCAGATGACTCCCAGTGTTTAAAAAAAAAAAAAAAAAAAAAAAAAAAGTGGAAAGGATGAAGATTTATGAATTTTATTGTTACTTAGGAGAATACTACGATTCTACACATGCAGTTCTGTCAGCACTTGATGACTAAAAAATATGAATTCATTGCCTGGTTGATTAAATAAATATTACAGCAGTCATACAGCAGCTGAGTAATAATAGATGAAATGCTAATAAATAATATTCTAGGCACTTCTTATATGTTTACAATATGTTTGCACTGTGTTTCCAAGCAGTCTATGCAGAGAATACAATAATTTTTGCACAGGTCCCCAGGCAATTTGTGATAATGTGTATTGCGTGCACAATAATATACAGCTGTGTCTTCAGTCTGAAAGTTTTGTCCTTTTAAGAAAACTGTGTTGCTGGAGGTTTCTGCAGTGAAACTCATCTTATTCTTCATTGGGTCACTGGTGCCTGTATCTCCAGAGTTACAGAACCAGCCAATCCATTCCATCACTTTTCCAGCTGAGTGTCGTATCCAGTTAGTACAGCCACCTCCTGATGCTGAATATCCAGTGATCTTACAGGCGATGGAAAATGATTCCCCAGGTTTTACCACCATGAGAGCAGGCTGATTCAGCTCAATACAATTAACACCTGGGAACATACATTTAAAAACAATGTCACTCACTGAAATGAGTTGTGCACATTATTGTCACAAAACCTCTGAAAATGACTGATCGTATTTTAAACAAGACTCCCTAATAAACCCGTAGTATACTGATACTCACTGGGTGCTGCAGATAAAATCAATAGCAATAATCTAAAGGACATGATTCTGTCTGTCTGTACTCTCTTATGTGGGACCTGTGACTCTTTCCACCGCAGGACTTAAAGAGCTCTTGATTGTGTACATAAGCACCTGTTTATATAAGGAAGGTGATTTGCATCAATACATTTTTAGTGAACAAATTAAATTCAAATGACAACCCTAAAATGGAAATGTCCCTAAATTAAAATGACAACACTGAAGTCGTTGGTCTTTGAGCCATTAAAATCATCAAATATATTCTGTTTGTTTCATCATATATATGTAATATAATATCATATTTTGTTTTATTTTGATGTACTCATGGACTTTTTCCCTTCTTAAATGAATTGACTTAAATTAAATGTATACTGTGGCAAATATTGCATTGATCAAAGCTGTTCATTTACAGATATTCAACAAAAAAATCCAGACAATTTTTTTTTTTTTTTTTTTTTTTTTTCCAAACACTAGAATATAATTTGTGATGAAATTACTAAAAGACTTACTGGTAACACTTTACAATATGGGTGCACAAATATGCATTTGTTCATGCTTAACTAATGCACAGGTAATTACGAGTTAATGTAGAATTCATGAAGAATTAAACAATTTATTAATGATTACTACATCAGCAATTAATGAACATTCTATATGATTCAAAGATTAAGTAATAAATTGTTATTAGTTAAATTTGTCATAATGTATTAGTTCCCTAATAACATATTATATTAACTCATGATCTAAATTCATATGTTAATTACTACAGTGGCCAAAACTATGTACTTCAACTTCCAGTTGTCTGCTTTAATTAATCATTAGCTAATGGTTTGCAAAGATATCATTATGTTATGACTTTACTTGTTGAGACACAGAACTGTTTACTAATTATTAAGTAATATGTAATCCAATAATTAATTAAAGCAGACAGCTGGAAGTTGAAATGCATGGTTTTAACCCATTGTGGTAATAAACACATGAATTTACACTATTAATTAATATAATATGTTACTAGGGAATTAATACATTATGACAACTAACTAATAACAATTTATTGATTACTTAATCTATGAATCATATAGAATGTTCATTTGTTGCTGATGCAGCAATTATTAATAAATAGTTTAGTTCGTCATGAGTTATATATTAACTCAGGATTATCTGTGCATAGTTCAGCATGAATATTAGTGTCACTGTATTGTAAAGTGTTACCGACTTATTTGTGTTTCCTCAGACTTTCAAAATCGGACTGTCTGTTTCTCAGTCAAGAAAACATTTGGTCAGTGAGTCAGTTTGAAACTGCTTGACAAGAGCGCCACCTCTTGGAAATAAAACAGCACTTCTGGAGCATTAATGAAGTCAACAAGAAAGGTAGTGGTTTATATCCAGAAGCAGTACAGACCAGCTGAAAAGATTCACCTGGTCTTTTTACCACATCTTGAGACTGAGTGAATGTCTGACAATGAATATGTGTGGATAAGAGAGAAACATAATAAACAGCAAAATGTAAACTACATTCAAGCTACACATTTTCAGTTCTTGCTTTGCATTAGAAACAAACTACCTTAACATAGTGCCATGTGCTACTGTTTAAGCTGCACAAAGAATTGAGGTTATGTGGTATAAAAAATATTAGAAAAAATAATCCAGTCCATTATTAATATAGGAGTATGAATGATATAAACAGATTTACTTCATACTGAGAAATACTGTGGAAAATAATTAGCCAGTATAGATTTACAAGTGCGAAATATTTGAAAGTATCTAGATTTGTAAATGATTTAAAAATATAGAATCATTTTAAAAGCAACATGTTTTAAATTAATGTATATACATTCAAAACAGTTCAGACTGGCCTTATATCACTTCATTGGCAACTTGTGTAACTTGCATGTCCATTTCCATTTCCTATGATGAGTTTTTGAACAGCTGCTTGTATTAGTGCTTTCACAGTGTCTGTCTTGCACAGTAATACACTGCAGTGTCTTCAGTCTTCAGCTGATTCATGTGCAGATAGAGATTAGAGCTGTCCTTAGATGCTGTGAATCTGCCCTGCACTGACTGAGCTGAGCTCTTAGAAGAATCTGAATAATAATAAATAATCCATTCAAGTCCTTTTCCAGGTGCCTGACGGATCCAGTGCATGCTAGAGCCACTAACAGAAAACCCACTGCAGGCACAGGTCAGTTTGTAGGAACCACCTGGAGACACAACTACTGACTGTTCAGACTGTGTGAGCACAACCTGACAGTCAATACCTGTGGATAAACACAACATTTAAAAGTGAATTATGAATATGTATGTATTTACACAAAAACATCTAAGTTCTTCATTTGTCCAGGGAAATTACTTACAAGACACAGCAGCCAGCAACAGCAAGAGAAATGAAGTGAACATGGTTTATATGAAGGCTGAACTGGTGATGAGTCCTCCACTCAACAGTGTTTAAATATGAAACAGACTTGAGTTCATTTGCATTGAAACCTTGAATTAGCAAAATCAGTCGAGTCACTGCAGTTTCAGTGCATTGAGGTTATATATATATATATATATATATATATATATATATATAGTAGTCAACATTTGAAGTGGATCAAAACCTTTCATTAAAGTTGTCCTAAAATCAAAACAATACCTGTTCTTGTCTTATAGGACAACTTTGATTAACTTTTTTGATCCACTTCAAATGTTGACTACTGTGTGTATATATATATATATATATATATATATATATATTTATTTATTTATTTTTTTTTTTTTTTACGGCTGGCACATGCATGCAACTATCTAGCGAAATGATCGGTTATTTTCATAAAAATAATACAGTTTATATACTTTTTATTCTCAAATGCTCATCTTGCCTCGTCTTAAAAAATGATTTCAAAATCATCCTACATCGCTGCAGAAGTACCGACACAGTCTTTGCAAAGTAAACAAGCAAAGGAAGATCAAGCACCCTCAACAAAAAAGGTAAAACAGCGATGAGAACTTGAGATGGGAGTTTTTCGACATACCCTAACTGTCATGAACCGGAGAACAGTTCAGGCAGAGCAAAACAAGACATGCGTTTGACATTAAAAAGTATATAAATTGTATTATTTTTATAAAAATAACCGATTGTTTTGCTAGATAAGACCCTTCTTTCTCGGCTGGGATCGTTTACAACCGCATTTGGGATCGTTTGAAGACGAATTCGGGGCACCTTATCAGTCCATTATATGGAGAAAAATGCTGAAATGTTTTCCTCAAAAAACATAATTTCTTTACAACTAAAGAAAGAAAGACATGAACATCTTGGATGACAAGGGGGTGACTACATTATATGTGAATCTTTGTTTTTGAAGTGGACTTCTCCTTTAAGACAGACTCTAGAGACCTATTGGCTTGATATATTTTATTGTATCAACAATACCAAACAACATAATAACATAAGCTTTGCTGCACTGTTCTTATTCAAATATCATAATTTCCAGAAATGCTGTTTTCCAGCTTATTAATTTTTTTTTTTTTGTGTGTGTGTGTGTGTGAAAATCTCTTATCTGTGTACTGTCTTGCAGGTTTTGTGCACAGAGCTGTAGTCATTTCAGTCACTGTGTCTCTCTTACACAATAATACACAGCAGTGTCTTCATTCTTCAGGCTGTTCATCTGCAGATACACCTGCTTCCTACTGTTGTCTCTGGAGATGGTGAACCGTCCTTGGACAGACTGAGAGTAATATATATACTGGCTATCATATCTGATCCATGCCAGCCATTCCAGCTCTTTTCCAGACTTTTGTCTGATCCAAGCCATCCAGTAGTTAGCAAAGTCAAAACCAGAAGCAGTACATGTCAACTTATGGGATTCTCCAGGTTTCATGACTACAGACTCAGACTCAGTCAGTGTTTGACACCAACAACCTGCAAAATAAAACATGATCACTGTGTGTAAATTCAAATAAATACATACAATTATATTCTGAACAGTAAATAGTTGAATCATACATTGAGAAGCCAGCAACAGTATTGTGAATCCCAAGATTTTATGCTCCATAATTGTGTACTGAATGATTGAGCTGTACAGTGATACAGAAATGATTATGAAGGGTTTAAGAAGGTCATGAATTTGCATAATTTATTTAAATATTCAGTTAGGGATGTCCCGTATTTAAACAGTGGCATCATATTACTGAGTCTCACGCACACCCATATATTATTCATTATATTAATTTAT
The DNA here is from genome assembly GCA_036247105.1 of Cirrhinus mrigala. Classification (NCBI taxonomy): domain Eukaryota; kingdom Metazoa; phylum Chordata; class Actinopteri; order Cypriniformes; family Cyprinidae; genus Cirrhinus; species Cirrhinus mrigala. The sequence continues at coordinate 114,404 of JAMKFB010000273.1, read as the reverse complement.
TCATTTACTCAATGAATTTGTTTATTCATTTACCTACCTATAATTTATATTTAAGTAATTTCATTTAACATTTTAATTGACTTTCAATTATTGCCACATTTTGTTTTCAATAACAAATATAGAGATTATTTGAAATGTATGTTGATTTAGGTCTTATCATGGCATTCAACATCCAAACTAAGTCATGCATGTTAAGATTAGACCAAAGTGTTTGTGCACATGGTTTTTGCACAGGCATTAAACTGTTATTCATCATGGTGCCTGTATACCCAACACAATAATACACAGCCGTGTCCTCAGTTCGCAGATTTTGTCCTTTAAGACATAGATGTGTTTCTGGAGAAGGTGAACTTATTTTTTAATGAATCCTTGTATTCTATTCCACCACCAGCATGGATCATCCCAATGAACTCAAGGATCTTCCCCTGTATGCGTCTAATCCAGGAAGGTGCCTTAGAGGTATCGCTGAGAGCATATCCAGATATTTTACAGGAAATGGAAAAAGATTCTCCAGGTTTTACCAAAATGGAGCTTGGCTGGTTGTGTTCCACACTGCTGTACACATCTGCAAATTATGCACTAAAATATGTTACTTTTAAAATGGTCTTATTAATGGTGAACAGTTAAATACTGCTTAAAAAACCTTAAAGATTTGTACTCCCAGGTGTGACAGACATTATTAGAAGCACAAACAGGTAAAACATGATTTTATGAGAGGCTCTTCTCAGCTTCATTGGAACACATAAGAATTATATACAGCAAGGATGGGCTGCGTATATAAATACTGGATAATTTGCATTGAGTTTTGGTCATGTGTGTGCACAGGGTGAATGTTAAAGGATGGTTCACCAAGAAACGCACATTCTGTCATGAATTCTGTCTTTGATATGACGTGAACTGCTTTAAATGTGTCATATAGGCATTTTAGTGCGCATCAAAATAGAGCTCAATCATTAAGACAACTAAGATATTGCTGTTTTTAACCTTTATAACTTAAATTCACTTTATAACTTGAACATGTTTAAGGACAAGACAGAGAGAAAATATGTATATGAGTAATTTATTCATTAGAATGAATAAGCCACTTCACAAATAAGACAAAATAAAATACATGCATAAAACCCAAATAAATAAAAATACAGTCTGACCCTTCATCTTCATTCCTCCCCCTCCTGGGTTTTTGTAAGGGTAGCTGTATGAAAACATGCAAAGTGTGTCTCTTGCACAGTAATACACTGCAGTGTCTTCAGTCTTCAGCTGATTCATGTGCAGATAGAGATTAGAGCTGTCCTTAGATGCTGTGAATCTGCCCTGCACTGACTGAGCTGAGCTCTTATCAGAATCTGAACGATAATAAATAATCCATTCAAGTCCTGTTCCAGGTGCCTGACGGATCCAATACATGCTATAGCCACTAACAGTAAACCCACTGCAGGCACAGGTCAGTTTGTAGGAACCACCTGGAGACACAACTACTGACTGTTCAGACTGTGTGAGCACAACCTGTGAATAAACACCTGAACACAGAGACAAAAAATGCTTTACACATCAAATGAATCACAATACTGATGAAATAGGATTAGATGTTACATTGTAACTCCCTGCCTAAATAAGCCCCTCTAACCTTTTATTATTATTATTATTATTATTATAAAAACACTCACTGTGTACAGCCGCCAACAGCACAAAGAGCTTTAGGGAGAACATTGTCTCTTCTCTTCAGATCAAACACTTATTTACTAGTTTTAAATAGAAAATATGGCAGTTGAGTTTGCATTGATATTTGCTCATGCATGAGGACACACATAGTGGGTGTGTTCAAAACCTAGTGTCAGTTTTATCATTTTTTATGGAAGGGTGTCCTAATTAAATCTAAATTATTCGTACAATGGCTCACTTGAGCATGTAATGTCATTACATGCCATTTAGTGGATACATTTGATAAAACATCACTGAAGTCATTTGGTGTTCTTTATTCATCTTTTATTAATTTGCTTTGAGTTTGCAATACTTTGGTTATTGTTTCATAAGATGTTTAATTTGAAAAGGAACTGTTTATTGAACGTGATTAATGTGTTCAGTGCTTTAGGGTTTTTGTGCAGGTCCTGTGGCAGTTTGTGGCATAGTGCATCACGAGCACAGTAATACACAGCTGTGTCCTCAGTGTTGAAGTTCTTTCCTGTTAAAATAACTGTGTTGCTGGAGGATTCAGAAGAGAAACTGATCTTATTTTTGAGCGAATCTTTGACACCATTGCTACTGGAACTATAGTACCAGCTGATCCATTCCATCGGTTTTCCACTTGAATGTCTGATCCAGTTTGTGTAGCCTCCACCTGAAGCTGAATATCCAGTGATCTTACAGGCGATGGTAAACGTTTCTCCTGGTTTTACAACCATTACAGGAGGTTGATTCAGCTCAATGCAGAAAAGACCTATAAACAATAAATAAAACATTCTCACTGACTTAAACTGAGATGCAGAACTAATTTTCTAGAAATGTTTATTGTTGGACTGAAGATACTTACAGTGTGTAGTTGCCAAAATCAGTAGTACTGAAATGCAGTACATGATGCTGGTTGTATTTTCACTCTGCTATGGCTCTGTAAAACAAAAAGCTTTTATTGTGTATGTGTGCTTCTGCTTACATGACAGAAGGGTGGAGATTTGCATTGACGTAAACATCTGACTGTAGTCATATCAAGGAGAGGCTTTGTGAGTCATGTAAATAAAAAGTTAAAGTTATTTCTTAAGACTCATGAGGACAAATAATGACAAGACAGAAAACAGTGAAAATATTTTTATGCATGTTATATATCTGTTGCAATTATTTGCAAGATCAGGGACTGTAAAATACATTTTAAACAGTGAATGTGTGCAGTTGTTAACTGTTAAAGAGGTTGTACCTGTTTTAAACCATAAAAAGTACATATGTTGGTATAGTCATGTGTTCTGTCAAGTTAATTTCTGGTTGTATATGGTACTGCTGATGGTTAATATTTGCTTTTAAGTTGTGTTAGCTTATAGTAGGTCTATATGGACAGCTGCTGAAAGACTGGTGCTTAAATATCTTACATTGCACCTGTACTGTTCTCCATTAAATTTTTATATTTTAGTGATATGTTAGCCTTGATTATTTAAATCTCCAGACAAAAAGGACAGGTTTGATATTTACTGTAAGTTAAGGACAATGAGGATAATTAATATGTTGTCAATCTCATCTGTTTCTGTAACTATATAAATGTTTTGTGATTGCAGTCAGTTAAAAAGAGATTCTCCTGAGATAAGACATGACCAAAGGGGAAAGTAACCGTAATAATAATAATAATAATAATAATAATAATAAATAAATAAATTTAAAATATAAACACAATTTGTTGAGTCAACTTTAAATAATGTTATCTTGCTGCCTTAACATTTTAAGTTCAGTCAACTCAAATAAGTTTTGTCACTTGAAATGTTAAGTTGTACTAAGAAATGACAACGTAGATATTTGAGTTGACTACACTAAAAATTGGTTTGTTAAACTTGAAAGCTGTGTTTGTTACCTGGCTGCCTTAAAATTGTAAGTTGAATCAACTCAAATATCTAAGTTGTCACTTAGTAAAACTTAACATTTCAATTTGACTGCAACTAATAATCACCTTGTATTTCTGCTTGTTTAGCTTATTTTTTCCCTACAGCCAGTGGGTAGATATAGACAAAATTTATTGTTTAAATTGTTTTAATGACCTGGTGAAAATGTGACTCCATTGGGTTCAGACATGTGATTTAGAAAGTGTTTTAGACTAATATAGTCAATGGCAGCACCTGACAGCTTATTCTGGGTGAACTGAATGAGAAATAAAATGAGAAAGTTTTATTTTAGAGATCTGTTTGTTTACAGATTTTGTGCAGTGCTGTAGCTGTATTCACCACTGTCTCTTTTGCACAATAATATACAGCAGTGTCTTCATTCTTGATATTATTCATCTGCAGATACATCTGTTTCTTGCTGTTGTCTCTGGAGATGGTGAAGCGTCCCTGAACAGATTGAGAGTAATATTTATCACTACTACCAGGTGAGATGTATGCCAGCCACTCCAGACCTCCTCCTGCAGCCTGTCTGATCCAGGACAAGTACGGGTCATTAAATCCAGAGAATGTACAGGTAAGTCTGTGAGATCCTCCAGGTTTAATGACCACTGACTCAGACTCAGTCAGTGTTTGACACCAACAGACTGAAAAACAAAGAGTTCAACATTAACATTTACAACAGTAAATACATGAATAACACATGAATAAATCTGATTATCAACTGTTTTTCAAGAGCCTCTTACATTCTGTGAGAGCAAACATGAAGATAAAACCCAGTTTAGACACAATATCCATTGTCAGGTTATGAAAATAGGAAGCTGATGCATCAAAGTCACAAACAAGTTTTGTGTCTGGAGATGAATAGAGTGGAGCTTTTTAAAGAGGATGAGGAGAAGTAGGTTTGCATAGGGTGCCCTCTAAAGGTAAGTTTACATCTTCTGTGACCTTATTAACTTTATTGCATTACATTGGATCCAGGTACTCTGTAATTAATTAACATAACATGCTAAATGTGGCTCAATTTTTCCTTATATGACAAGTCTGTCTGTGATCATGGGCATAATTGCATGTAAAAAAAACAAAAAAAAACAAGTAGCAATAAATAGTATGTATATAGCAGTCAAAAAAAAATATTTTTTTCCAACCCTGGAAAGATATTGTTTGGATTTAATTTCTACTACAACTTCACTTTAATCTCTCTATCATTCTATCAAGGTTTTCAGACTTTATTTACCAAAAATTATAAAGAACACTGAGTTTGTTGTGCCTGTGTGTAGGACTGCACAATTTGGCCAAAATGTTATTTTTATCAATATGACTAATTCTGATTATTGTTATTACTAATTAAAAAACATTAAACAAAACAATAATTATTGTTAATGATTATCAATGTATTTTACAGAATACTGGAGGCCAAACTATAAGTGTTTAGAAAGGTATAAAAATATATTATAAAATTAATTATTTTTATAAAATTAAAATTAATTATTCTTTGACAAAAATAGTAATAATAATAAATCTTAATTTTTGTCAGAAAATCTTATGCATTCTCTGAGAGAGAGGGAAAAAATCCTCTACACTGGAGAAAAAACAGAGAGAAGTATTATTATTCCTATTTTTACCCATAATAAGGTGTTAATATATGTAATACATGTAATAGAATGTTTCATTTATACAGGAATTCCCTAATATGGACAAAGGTATACGCTATCGCGTATTTTAACTCATTAAACACGAGACATATCTGTACGGTTGCGACTAAATGGTTTATCTCTGTTCTTCGAGCCATATATCGGGAATTTTTATATTTTTAATATATAAAATAATGATTTTGCCTCATTCTGTGATGTGAAACCACGTCAGAACAAAAAAAGTTATTTCAAAAACTCGACTGATGTTATTAAATGAATTTGGAGCAAAATCATGTTATTAAAATGTTCTCAATAGACAACAGGTTTGTAAACAGACTCAAACCCATGCAAAATCCATACACGCGTTCTACTGACGTAAATTTGAACGCACAGACTTTTTTTTTTTTTTCATACATTCGACACATATGCCGCGCTGTACAGCACTGGTGCGCGTTACCTTAGTTATGTAAGGTGCGTGCAGCTATAAGTTGCGCTGCGCACACCGATCGGTGGATGACATTAAAGTACCGCAAGAGCGAGTATAAAGCATGCAGAGCTGTCTGCGCTCTATAGTTCTTGTGGAACTTTGATTTTGAAAAACGGATCTTTCTGCGCAGCGCCGCTTCAAATCGAACGCACCTAAAAATCCAATTAACAACCTCGCGGCCGCGGGGCCCTCCCCTTAAGGCGGGGCCCAGGCGACCGCCTGTATCGCCTGTTGGACGGGCCGGCACTGGGTGTCATGTTTATTTTGTGGGGTAAGGATTACAATATGTGTTTGTAGTGGCACTTCAGACAGGCCTTAAATCACTTCAGAGACTCTTATTTCTTTTTCAGCTTGCATAACCCACCATATCTTCTGTTCGCCCCATTTCTCAGAGTGGAAACTAAAATCTGTAATCATACACTGAGAAGCCAGCAACAGTATTGTGAATCCTGTTGTGCTCCATAATTGTGTACTGAATGATTGAGCTGTACAGTGATACAGAAATGATTATGAAGGGTTCAAGAGGATGAATAATTTGTATAATCCAATATTTAAATAAATAAATATTCATTTGGGGATGTCTTGTATTTAAATAGGGGCATCATATAACTCACATTCATTTTATGGGTCCATTCAAGGCATAGAAAGTACAGTAACTCAAATCTTAATTAGGCGCTATATTATTATTACTATTATTTTGTATTTGGTGTCTATGTGGTATTTTTGTGGTATTTTTAATTGACTATTCATTAAACATAAATCATAATCTATATATACACATGATGCCATATTCATTTTTTATATTCAGTTTAATTTATTTACAATTTTGGTCTTTTATTTCTTTTCTTTTTATCTTCTTTTTTTCCGATTGTATAGATAAAATCTATGAAAGTGATCTGAGTCTGTCATACTCCAAAATTATGAAATAAAAAGCATTAAATGTAATATTAATGGCATTAAGACGTGCACTTCTTTTGTGTTCTAAGAAAGAAAATTATATACGTTTGGAAAGATATAATGACAGTGAATTGCTGAATTCAGACAGGCCTTATATCACTTCAGAGACTTCTCCTTTTTGTCAGCTTGCATAACCTACCATATCTTCTGTCTTCCCCATTTCCCATGATGAGTTTTTGAACAGCTGCCTGTATTTGTGTTACCACAGTGTGTCTGCTGCACAGTAATACACTGCAGTGTCTTCAGTCTTCAGCTGATTCATGTGCAGATAGAAATTAGAGCTGTCCTTAGATGCTGTGAATCTGCCCTGCACTGACTGAGCTGAGTTCTTATTAGAATCAGAATAATAATAAATAATCCATTCAAGTCCTTTTCCAGGTGCCTGACGGATCCAGTGCATGTAAGCGCTACTAAGAGTAAACCCACTGCAGGCACAGGTCAGTTTGTAGGAACCACCTGGAGTCACAACTACTGACTGTTCAGACTGTGTGAGCACAACCTGACAGTCAATACCTGTGGATAAACACAACATTTAAAACTGAATTATGAATATATATTTATTTACACCTAGAAAACTGTTCTTTCTTTACGCAGGGAATTTACTTACAAGACACAGCAGCCAGCAACAGCAAAAGAAATGAAGTGAACATGGTTTATATGAAGACTGAACTGGTGATGAGTCCTCCACTCAACAGTGTTTAAATATGAAACAGACATCAGTTCATTTGCATAGAAACGTTACATTAGCAAAACCAGTGGAGTCACTGGTGCTTGAGTCCATTTAGTTTCATTTCATGGACGATAGTACCACCTACTGATATGGAAATAATATTGTACTTCAGTGAATAAATGTGATTATTTTTCACAGCAGGCATGTGTGTGCAACCCCTCAGTTCCTTCAAACAGATGTGATATTGTGTTTTGTTCATGAGAAAGTGGGTAAAGGTCTTTGATAAAGTTGGAGAGCTTTAACAGCGAACACAGATCAGCACTTTTCCAATATCAGGTTGTTGCTGTCACAAAACGATGCTGAGGGTAAATACATGTATATAAATACAAAAATTACTTGGGTTTGAATCTATGATCTTTATGATGTACCTTAATTCAGACCTTTATACACTAATTTATTTGAGAAGCTGTTTATGAGAAAGTACTTAAATGTTTTAAATGACATTTTTAAATAAGTAGTAAGTTGCTAGAGTGATCTGATGCATGAATAGCTTTTGTTCAGTCCGGCAGTCTTTTAGATGATTAAAAACAATTAAGTGACAACAGTCTGAAAAAGTGAAATCATTCTCACCTGACAAAATCATCAGCAGAACTCCATACTGTAACATTTCTATTGTGACCCTAAAACTGTCCAATGAAGAGAGAAAAAAAAAAAAAAAAGATATTGATCTGCACTGCTGCAGAACACAAACACTGACTGAGGATTTAGTTTATTATTTGAGTGACACTGATCCTCCTGACTAAATCATTACATTTGCATATACTGTATCTGCCCTACAGGAGTAAAATGTGTTAAGTAGCCTATAGAAACACTGGAACTGGGAAAATTAATTAAATTATTCTTGGTTGAATTCTGATTGATCTGAAGTGATATTCACTCCTTGTTTTCTTTGAATCTGATTTTTTTTGTAGGGCAATATAGAGGTTTCCTTATACACTGTACATTATCTGTGTCTGCAATAATACATTTCAAATTGCATTAAATCACCCTGAAAATCACCCTCTTTAAGTATTTCTCAACAATGTTTTTTTTTTTGTTGTTGTTGTTGTTTGTTTGTTTGTTTTTCTAATTGTTGTACCAATGATAGTAAATATTTCAGGCTGTTCATTATATTATTGATGTGCGTGGAGTAAGTGTTTGGTGTTTTTCAGTTCTGATAGCTGATATGAGGTCTGTGGACAGCTGTCAGCTGTTGTTGATGGACTGATGCTTTGATGTGGCATTTTGATGCCCGCCTAAAAGCTAGTGAAGATGAAGGAGTGACACAGGGTGGACAGAGAGGTTTAAATTTATTTCTGGGCATCCATTATCATGAGAGTGATCTTGTAATATGCTTCGAATACTTAAACTAAAGCCACTAAATTATTAGCCACTAAAAATGCTGTGATGTTCTATTATGATTAACCAAACAGCAAAATACCTCAATTGGTAACTCTTCTGGTCATTATTCTCAGGAAATCTTAATATCAATACCAGTAGCTGCCAGCATCATGAGCAGATGTGTAAGTGACGTAGAGGTGATGGTTTGGTTTTCTAGTTCAGTGGTTCCCATTCATGGTCCTGACGAACCCCCAACACATTTTACGTCTCCTTAATCAAACCTGATTCAACTCCTCAGCTCATTAGTAAAGATTCATAGTCTAGTTGTGTTAGTTGTCTATGAATGGTTGTTGGAAGACTGGTGCTTAGATGTGTTACATTACATATGTATTGTAAAGGGTTACCTCAATTTCTCAACATTTTTGTTATATATTAGTCTCTCCAGGCCACACACAGCCAATGCACGTATGTGTGTAGAAACCATGTCTGATTTATTTTAGTCCTGCACACAGACTATTAGAAAAGCAGAAACTGTGTGTTCAAAATCAGTGAGTTGCCATGAGCATCTGTAAAAGTGCAAAACATGATCTTAGAGTCTGTCCTTAACAGTGTTGGGGAAAGTTACTTTTAAAAGTAATGCATTACAATTTTGCATTACTCCCTGAAAAAGTAACTAATTATCTAAATCCAGAGATTGTACAGGTAAGTCTGTGAGATCCTCCAGGTTTAATGATCACTGACTCAGACTCAGTCAGTGTTTGACACCAACAGACTGAAAAACAAACAGTTCAACATTAACATTTACAACAGTACACATGAATAAATCTGATTATCAACTGTTTTTCAAGAGCCTCTTACATTCTGTGAGAGCAAGCATGAAGATAAAACCCAGTTTAGACACAATATCCATTGTCATGCTATGGAAAGAGGAAGCTGATGCATCAAAGTCACAACTTTTGTGTCTGGAGATGAATAGAGTGGAGGCTTTTTAAAAGATACAAGGAGAAGTAGGTTTGCACAGGGTGCCCTCTAAAGGTACATTTACATTTCTCTGCTTTTATTAAGCTCTGTAAAATATTTAACATATTGTTTGTTTTTCCTTTTTATTGATATATTGTATCTCTGCTATTGTATTATCATTATTAACATCAAACTACACTTTCACTTTTTCTGAAGGAATAGTTGATAGTATTTGCCCATATTTTAAAACCTACCTGGTCTCATGGCATAATGGTAGAATAGGGTTAAAGGCAGGCCTATGCTTAGTTTCTCTCAAATTTTCTTTATTAAGCAAAAAGAATGAATTCAGAATTACTATTTTGTGACAAGTGTTTGGGGATGATATAGTTTAAGGACAGACAGAAGGACTGACACTTTTCATCATTTAATGCAATGCCCTGAGAGTAACAAGTTGGTTGAGTCTGTAAACACAAGATTACAGTGTTATACTTTTATGTATTTAAATTCATTTTATGAGTGGGTAACCCCAGCAACTAGTATACACAGTTTTTGTACAGCTCTTCTGTTTTTTGTCTTACTGTGAATCTCTTGCACAGTAATAAACAGCTGTGTCTTCAGTCTTCAGGCTTTTCACCTCCAAATACAGCATGTTTTTGCTGGTGTCTGTGGTGATGGAGAACTGGCCCTGTAGAGACTGAGCAAAAACAGTGCCAGTGCCAGTGTCAATACGGCCAATCCACTCCAGTCCTTTCCCTGGTTTCTGATGGATCCAGTTCATCCAGTAGCTGCTCATTGAGAATCCAGACACAGTGCAGGACAGAGTCAATGATTCTCCAGGCTTTTTCATCACAGAATCTGAACAACAGCTGAAAAACATGCAACAAATAAAGTTAGATGATTTAGAGCAATGAAATTACAACAATAATACAGAACAAATGGGAGTTTCTCACATGAAATAATCATCAGTATGAGTCCATACAGTAGCATCTCCATTACCACAGTAAAACAGTGATAGGTTACACTGCAGCTGTTTTAGTCACTGGACGTTCAGTTTATAACACTTTCAGTCTTTCAGGAGTCTGGGAGACATTGACCCTTCCCACAAAATCATTTGCATCTGAGCATTATTACAGTAGTTGAAGGAAATAAGTCTTTACTTATATTTTAATAACTGAGAAAAGTTATATTACTTCATCGGTTCACTTTTGTTCAGGTACATGCAAAGGGGGGTGTTTTAGGGGCTCAAACCCCTGCCCTTTTTCCAAAATTAACTAAAAATGCCCTCTCTGAATAATTATCAACAATAATATCGTGGTCAATAAAACAAAATGCATTTGAATTATTATTATTATGACAACGTGTATGAATCAGTAACAAATTGCTCAAAACTGAAAAAAAAAAAAAAAAAATTCTGTCACTCTGAGACATAGTTGTCATTGTGTTGCTATAGATTGTGTTTGTCTTAAGCTCAAATTCATTGGATAATGTGAAGTGGAGTGATATCTTCCTGGGGAGCGTTTCCCAAAAGCATCGTTAGCTAATTATGATCGTTAGTTCCATTGAAATCTATTGGGAACAATGGAACTTACGACCATAGTTGCTTTCGGGAAACGCACCCCTGGTCGGTTGAAAACTACATATCCACTGTTTCTGTTATTTATTTATTTTTTTTTCAATAAACCTAAAACCGCTAAAATAGAAGAAGTCACATTAAATAGTGTTTAAATAACTCCTGTTTACGTACCGAATTTTGGTACTCTGTTTGATGACACTATCATTGTTGATTAAATGAAGCCCAAGTGCCACCAACCTGCCAATTACGTGAAGTGTAAGCTCAAGAACATGCAAAAAAAATATATATGTATTTTGCCCCCTTTATTCACATTTGAGTCCCTGCTCCCTAGGAACTCCCTACACGTCCCCGCTTTTGTTCTGCAATGTCTTTCATGGTGTGTTTTTTTATATTGACCCAACGTGGCAAAGTGGGGCCTGAAGTTTGTTGAAAGATTCATTATTAATGGAGATTCACCAACTTTGTTCAGTCATTTTAAGCAATCCAGTCTGTAGCTCAGAAAGGAAGAGAGGAATCTACAACTGTTGCATCATAGTGCGTTGATGATGTTTAATAGTTCAATTATTCAGTAAATCATATCACTACTTTTTTTAATGGTCTCCATTGTGACAGTACCCATGTAGACTTAAAGTTATTAAGTAGAAATGCTATAAGAAAAAAATTCCTAGTTCATTATTACTATAGGAGAAATTCAAAATACTGAATATTATAAACTGTACAGATTATACTTAATACTGAAACATACTGTAGACTAGTCTGTATAGATTTACTGAAAAGCAAGTGTGAAAAGAGTAATTCATGTTTTATTGTAATTAAATTTTAATGACATTTTTTTGCATTTAGTAAACACCTCAGATAGGCTTTACTGTATGTTGCTTTAGAGCTTGCTTAACTCAGACATGTCAGTTTGATTTCCCATGATGAGTTTTTGAACAGCTGCTTGTATTTGTGTTACCACAGTGTTTCTCTTGCACAGTAATACACTGCAGTGTCTTCAGTCTTCAGCTGATTCATGTGCAGATAGAGATTAGAGCTGTCCTTAGATGCTGTGAATCTGCCCTGCACTGACTGAGCTGAGCTCTTATAAGAATCTGAAGAATAATAAATAATCCATTCAAGTCCTTTTCCAGGTGCTTGACGGATCCAGTGCATGCTAGCGCCACTAACAGAAAACCCACTGCAGGCACAGGTCAGTTTGTAGGAACCACCTGGAGACACAACTACTGACTGTTCAGACTGTGTGAGCACAACCTGACAGTCAATACCTGTGGATAAACACAACATTTAAAATAGAATTATGAATATGTATTTATTTACACCTAGAAAACTGTTCTTTCTTTACGCAGGAAATTTACTTACAAGACACAGCAGCCAGCAACAGCAAGAGAAATGAAGTGAACATGGTTTATATGAAGGCTGAACTGGTGATGAGTCCTCCACTCAACAGTGTTTAAATATGAAACAGACTTCAGTTAATTTGCATCAAAACCTTGAATTATCAAAATTAGTGGAGTCACTGGTGATTGAGTCCATTTAGTTTCATTTCATGGATGATAGTACCACCTACTGATATGGAAATAATATTTACTTCAGTGAATAAACATGATTATTATTATTATTATTATTTATTTATTTTTTATTTTTTTACAGCAGGCATGTGTGTGCAACCCCTCAGTTCCACCAAACAGATGTGATATTGCGTTTTGTTCATAAGAAAGTGGGTAAAGGTCTTTGATAAAGTTGTAGAGCTGTAACAGGTTGTAGTAGACCAGCAAACACAGATCAGCACTTTTCCAATATCAGGCTGTTGTTGTCACAAAACCATGCTGAGGGTAAATAAATATATGTATGTAAATAAAAACAAATTACTTTGCTTTGAATCTATGATCTTTATGATGTACCTTAATTCAGACCTTTATACACTAATTTATTTGAGAAGCTGTTTATGAGAAAGTACTTAAATGTTTTAAATAACATTTTTAAATAAGTATAATTTAGTAAGTTGCTATCATGATCTGATGCATGAATAGTTTTTGTTCAGCCCGGCAGTCTTTTGTGTAACTGTGACTCTCGTGCACAGTAATAAACAGCTGTGTCTTCAGTCTTCAGGCTTTTCACCTCTAAATACAGCATGTTTTTGCTGGTGTCTCTGGTGATGGAGAACTGGCCCTGTAGAGACTGAGCATATACAACTGAGCTATGTATAGCTCCAATCCACTCCAGTCCTTTCCCTGGTTTCTGACGGATCCAGCCCATCCAGTAGCCACTCATTGAGAATCCAGACACAGTGCAGGACAGAGTCACTGATTCTCCAGGCTTTTTCACCACAGAATCTGAGGAGGTCAAAGACTGACCACTAACAGCTGAAAAACATGTTATCATATAACATTATATAGAACAAACTATGTTAGATGATTTAGAACAATTAAGTGACAACAATCTGGAGAAGTGAAATCATTCTCACCTGACAAAATCATCAGCAGAACTCCATACTGTAACATTTCCATTGTGACCATAAATCTGTCAAATCAAAAGAAACAAGAAAAAAATATATTTATCTGCACTGAAGCCGAACACAAACACTGACTGAGGATCCAGTTTATAACACAGTCCTTTGAGAGTTTGAGTGACACTGATCCTCCTGACTAAATCATGACATTTGCATATACTGTATCTGCCCTACAGGAGTAAAATGTGTTAAGTAGCCTATAGAAATACTGGAAGTGGGAAAATTAATTAAAGGATTTTGACTGAATTCTGACTGATCTGAAATGATATTCACTCCCTGTTTTCTTTGAATCAGATTTTTTTTTTTTTCAGTCAATATAGAGGTTTCCTGATGCACTGTACATAATCTGTGTCTGCAATAATACATTTCAAATTACATTAAATCACCCTGAAAAATCAGCCTCTTTTAGTATTTCTCAGCAATGTTTTTTTTTTTTTTTTTTTTTCTTTCTTTCTGTTTATTACTAATAGTGAATATTTCAGGCTGTACATGTTTTTGATGTGAGTGGAGTAAGAGTTGAATGTTTTTTAGTTGTGATAGCTGATATGAGGTCTGTAGACAGCTGTTGTTGATGGACTGATACTTTGATGTGGCATTTTGAGGCCCAGCTAAAGACTAGTGACATGGTGGACAGAGAGGTTTGAAGTTATTTCTGGGCATCCATTATCATGGCAGTGATCTTGTAATGATTCGAATACTCAAACTAAAACCACTAAAATATTAGCTGCTAAAAATGCTGTGATATTGTATTATGATTAACTAAAGAGCAAAGGAACTAAAGCGGTAACTTTTCTGGTTATTATTCTCAGGAAATCTTAATATCAATACCAGTAGCTGCCAGCATCATGAGCAGATGTGTAAGTAGTGTAGAGATTATTCACTAGTGAATGTGTTGCAGACTATTAGAAAAACAGGAATTGTGTGTTTACAATCATGATCATCTGTAAAAGTGAACGTAGAATGTGAAGAATGTATTGTTTAAAGCTAATGGATGGCGATGAAGTGATTTAGGGTTCAGACATGTGATTTAGAAAGTGTACTAAACAAAAAGGCTGGCTTATAGTTGAACTATTCCTTTGAAGAATGAGAAATAAAATGATAAAGTTTTATTTTAGAGATCTGTTTGTATTCAGATTGTGTGCAGTGCTGTAGCTGTATTCATCACTGTGTCTCTCTTGCACAATAATATACAGCAGTGTCTTCATTCTTCATATTATTCATCTGCAGATACATCTGTTTCTTGCTGCTGTCTCTGGAGATGGTGAAGCGTCCCTGAACAGACTGAGAGTAGTATATATAACTACTACCAGATGAGATGTATGCCAGCCACTCCAGACCTCCTCCTGCAGCCTGTCTGATCCAGGACAAGTACGGGTCACTACTAAATCCAGAGAATGTACATGTAAGTCTGTGAGATCCTCCAGGTTTAATGATCACTGACTCAGACTCAGTCAGTGTTTGACACCAACAGACTGAAAAACAAACAGTTTAACATTAACATTTACATCAGTACACATGAATAAATCTGATTATTAACAGGTTTTCAAGAGCCTCTTACATTCTGTGAGAGCAAACATGAAGATAAAACCCAGTTTAGACACAATATCCATTGTCAGGTTATGAAAAGAGGAACTTAATGGAAAAAAAGTCTCAAACAAGTTTTGTGTCTGGAGATGAATAGAGTGGAGGCTTTTAAATGAGAATAATGAGAAGTAGGTTTGCATAGGGTGCCCTCTAAAGGTACATTTACATTTATCTGCTCTTATTAAGCTCTGTAAAAATATTTAACATAGTGTTTGTTTTTTCCTTTTTATTGATATCTCGTATCTCTGCTATTGTATTATAGCTGATATGTCTTCTATTCAAATTTTATAAAGTCTTAAATTATGCAGTAATGGTCCATTTGAAACAATACATCAAACTACACTTTCACATTTTCTGAAGAAATAGTTGATAGTATTTGCCCATATTTTAAAACCTGGTCAAAGGGTTAAAGGCAGGCCTATGCTTAATTTCTCTTAAATTTTCTTTATTAAGCAAAAAGAATGAATTTAGAATTGCTATTTTGTGACACGTGTTTGGGGATGATATAATTTAAGGACAGACAGAAGGACTGAAACTTTTCATCATTTAATACAATGCCCTGAGAGTAACACGTTGGTTGAGTCTGTAAACACAAGATTACAGTGTTATACTTTTTATGTATTTAAATTCATTTTTATGAGTGGGTAACCCCAACAACTAGTACACATAGTTTCTGTGCAGCTCTGCTGTTTTTTGTCTTACTGTGAATCTCTTGCACAATAATAAACAGCTGTGTCTTCAGTCTTCAGTCTTTCCACCTCTAAATACAGCATGTTTTTGCTGTTGTCTTTAGCGATGGAGAACTGGCCCTGTAAAGACTGAGCAAAAGCAGTGCCAGTGCCAGTGCCAGTGTCAATACGGCCAATCCACTCCAGTCCTTTCCCTGGTTTCTGATGGATCCAGTTCATCCAGTAGCTGCTCATTGAGAATCCAGACACAGTGCAGGACAGAGTCACTGATTCTCCAGGCTTTTTCATCACAGAATCTGAGGAGGTCAAAGACTGACCACTAACAGCTGAAAAACATGCAACAAATAATGTTAGATGATTTAGAACAGTGAAATTACAACAATAATACAGACCAAATGTGAGTTTCTCACATGAAATAATCATCAGTAGGAGTCCATACAGTAGCATCTCCATTACCACAGTAAAACTGTCAGGCATTCACCACAGCCACCCACTGCTGCTGTGTCACCTGAAGCAAGCCACACCTGCTCTCAATTATCTGAATTCTATTCATGATCACCTGGTTCCACCTTACTCCACCCTTTATAAGCCCACGCCAAACATTGCTTCATTGTCTGGTCTACTGTTCACACATGTATGCTAGATCCAGACCTCTCCTCGCTCCTTCGGATCCTCAGACCGGCTGCTCACCAGGATTACCCAAACTACTCACTTTGTGAACTCTCTTCATCCACTTCCACACACAAGGACTGTCAGATAAGCTTGCTCATTGCTTCATTTCCCTATACATTGGATTTGCTACCGCTGTTCAATAAAACTGTTTATCTACATTCTACTACAGTCTCTTGTCTGCTCTCTTCGTTATTGTGACAACAACAGTGATAGGTTACATGTTATCATATAACATTATATAGAACAAAATATGTTAGATGATTCAGAACAATTAAGTGACAACAATCTGGAGAAGTGAAATCATTCTCACCTGACAAAATCATCAGCAGAACTCCATACTGTAACATTTCCATTATAACAATAAATCTGTCAGATGAAGATGAAAAAATATATAGTTATATTTATCTGCACTGCAGCAGAACACAAACACTGACTGAGGATCCAGTTTATAACACAGTCCTTTGAGAGTTTGAGTGACACTGATCCTCCTGACTAAATCATGACATTTGCATATACTGTATCTGCCCTAGGTAAAATGTGGTAAGAAGCCTATAGAAACACTGGAACTGGAAAAACTAATTAAAGTATTTTTGATAAAGGAGTGAGACATGGTGGGCAGAGAGGTTTACATTTATTTCTGGGCATCCATTATCATCACAGTGATCTAGTAATATGATTTGAATACTCAAACTAAATCCACTAAAATATTAGCCACTAAAAATGCTGCAATGTTCTACTATGATGAACCAAAGAGCAAAATAGCTTAATTGGTAACTCTTCTGGTTATTATTCTCAGGAAATCTTAATGTCAATACCAGTAGCTGCCAGCATCATGAGCAGATGTGTAAATGACATAGAGATGATGGTTTGATTTTCTAGTTCAGTGGTTCCCAATCCTGGTCCTGAAGAATCCCCAACACTGCACATTTTATGTGTCGCCTTAATCAAACCTGATTCAGTGCATCAGCTCATTAGTAAAGACTCAAAGACTCAAGCAGTATTTGGCCAGAGCTAATAGTAATGGATGAATGACATGCAATAGAATAGAATAGAATAGAATAGAATAGAATATGTTAGCTGCTAGGATGTTTGTGGATGATTGTTGGAAGACTGGTGCTTGGATGCATTACATTACATATGTATTGTAAAGGGCTGCCTTAATTTCTCAACATTTTTGTGTTATATTTGTCTCTCCAGGCAAAAAGGTCAGGTTTGATATTTACTGTAAGTTATGGACAATGAAGGCAACGAAGCACTGTTTGCAACATAATATCAACAGTTTTATCATTGCAATATTGTAGAAGAAATTTTTAAAATAACTTTTTTTTTTAATTTTTTTTTTTTTTTTTTTACTAGCGATTGCTTTTTAGATTCTTAAAATTTTAATGTGGAATGACACAGCTAATGCGTGCGTATGTATGTGTGTAAGAACAATGTCTGATTTATTTTATTCCTTCACACAGACTGTTAGAAAAGCAGGAATTGCATGTTCAAAATCAGAGAGTTTCCATGAGCATCATAATGTCATGCTTCATGTGACCATATAAATATTAGTCAGCAGAGATGGGAAGTAACTAAGTACAATACTTCATTACTGTACTTAAGTAGATTTTTCAGATTTATCAGTACTTGACTATTTTTCTGACTACTTTTTACTTTTACTCCTTACATTTTTACACAAATATCTGTACTTTCTACTTACATTTTCAAACCAGGCTCGTTACTTTAGTTTTAATCTGCATTTGGTGGATCACTTTCGATTACGAATCTCTAAATCATGAATCGGTTAGTCTGTACTGGCAACGTGATTCGGCTTGCGCACTCCGTGTCTCCACCAAATGGTTTCTACCAGAATAATTAATGCGAGAGACTCGAGAATGGAATGGATCTGAGAGGCAAAACTATTGACCAGGACTTCAAGTGCAGGTCAGTTTCATCTGTAAATAGTGCCGGCCTGTATGTTTGGGGCCCTAGGCAAGATAATGAAAATTGGCCCCACTAGTATTAAAAAAAACTGTCATCGCAATTTGACGAGTGAAGAGAAAACACATAAAATTGCTAATTTAAATATTTAACCCTTTAACTGCCACTCCCATTTTTGAACACAGACATAAAAATGCACTATCCAGACTTAAATTATTTTAATTCATGAATGAAAATATTTTGTAATGATTTTAATGTACATTTTCCATGGTAATGCAATGTCTGATTTTAAAATGCCTTTCAAAGGATGAATTTTGAAATTTTAAGTTTTGAACTGATATATAATTTCTTATGATGTCTAAAGTGCGATATGGAAAAAGGCAACGAAGAAAGACTTTTCTGACAAAGGTCAGAACTCATGTTATGATGTAGATTTTTTAAGTTGCACTCTTGACAGCCGATGGCCTGCTGCACAATAAAGAGCCAAACACCGGCAAACACTTCAACTTGGGGTCTTTTATTCTCGACTGTGATCCCTGGGACACAGCATCAAGGATAGCTTTGGCTTTTTTTGGGGGGTTGTTTTGTTACAATATAGGGCAAAAATATTCAGCAATCAAAATAATATGGGAATTGGTTTCCTCCCTTTAAAGTACAAAAGTACAAAAACAAGAAATTAAACAATCAGTGTGGCATTTAAAGACAACAAAAAAGGGAAAAAGACAACGGTAGTGGCCTTTACACACCTGAAAATAAAACATATACAGATGCACACATAAAGCCACATGCATCGTTCAAATTATCACTGGATTACACAGTAGTACAGTATTAGCTTTACCACAGATTAATCTTGAATTTGGATATTAAGCAATTCAACACAAACCCAAATTACATGTTTCAAAATACTTGCATAAACCATACAAAATATACATTTACACTTTAATAATAAACAATAATCACTCACCCTGGATCGATGAATACAATCCAGATCTCACAGAGGGCCTACTCAGCGCTATATCTCCCCTCTAATAATCAATGGAAAAGGCATTACTAGAGTATTACACAGCAAATAGTTTTCCCACTGTATACACAATATCATTTTCATAACATATTAGATTATGAAATAAGCGAATACAACACTTACGCTCTATGATTCATCAACAAACTTGAGACACGAACAAAACTCTCCACGTGAGCTCGCAATCAGTTCTCATCAATCGTTGCAAATCACAAAACAATCTCTCTGTATACTACTCCCTGGTGGGATGTTATGTGAACACAAGTGAATATTTTCCACCTTTTTGACATTTACAGCGTTTATATCACTTTTATCTCCGAAACACACAAGCAATGTAGTATATTCGGCAAGGCGTTACTCCCACACGCGCTCTCGCCAGGCTAAAGCTCAGACGTGATCTTGACTCGCTGAAACCTTAAAGGGCCAACGTCCTAACCTGATTATATGGGACAGGTATCGGGGTCTATATTGTAAATGTATTCCTGCTAATGTAGGCTGTTCATTTTAATTAAACATTTACATATTAGGTCATTTTTCCCTCCCCAGTTACATATATTAATCTATTACTTTTCCTACTTTGTAACACAAAAATATGGTAAAATATCTATTTAGGAGTCTTAGACCTTTCCAGCGATGTATAGTTTGTCATGATTAGATTAGGACTTATTTGTAATATGGTGAAGTAAACTTAGGCGTCCCACAGAGTGGACGGTGACAGTTAAAGGGTTAAGCGTGAATGTGTATTAATTGTAACACATTCAACTAACATATGTAAAAAAATATTTAAACAAATAAAATTAAAAAAAAAAAAATAGGAGTGCAAGTGAGATACACATGAAACAAATAAATAAAATATGAATGATGTATACACAAAAACTAAACAGAATAAACAGAGCACAAACAAAATAAACATAGGCCTTAATATTCATAAATGGTAAAATGGTAAGAAATGCAGGCTATTCTGCTTGTTTTTAAGGACTGGGTGCTCTGACTGGGCGGCCATCTTGTCTGGGTGCTCTGGTTGGGCGGCCATCTTGGCTGGGTGCTCTGACTGGGCGGCCATCTTGTCCGGGTGCTCTGGCTGAGCGGCCATCTTGGCCGGGTGCTCTGGCTTGGAGACCATCTCGGTCAGGGATTCGAACGTGGCGGCCATTTTGGCCAGGGACTCTGGTTTGGTGACCATCTTGGTCAGGGATTCGAGCTGGACGGCCACTTTGGCCGGGGACTCTGGCTTGGTGACTTGGCGTGTCAACATGTAGAGTGGCCATGATGTATGCCAAAGGAGAGGATGATGAGCGTGACGAAGTGGAAGTCAGCAGGCTAGGATGTGGGGTGATCGGTGCTTCCATGTGCGGGACAACCAGCATGTTTGAGTGCAGAGTGGTCGACTGGCTTGACTTGGAAGCTGCGGCCTGCTGGCTTAACTTGGTGGTCATCGGTTTTGGGCTGAGGATCGGTACGGTTATTGCTGCTGGTTTCAGAGGACGGGCAGCAGATTTCGGCGCTGATCGGACAGAAGTGATTGCTGGGTCTGCCAGCTTTGCCCCCAGGTTAGCGCTGTTGGGCCCCCATTTGTGATTACAGAAAATCTTGGTAGGATAGGGGTGATCGCGGTTGATGGCCCGGCATGTGGAGGATCTCGGCATAGGGTGAGCTGGCAAGGTCCCGTGAGATTTAGAAGGGACTGGATGAGACTTGTACTCATTCTTTTTATCCTCTTCGACTTCAAAGTTAGAGCTTAGAGCTCATTCTATATTCAAATATAGAATGAGATTAATTAATTCAGCTAAAGAGAACATTACACACGGGAAAACTACAACGAATAGTGTTCTCATCCAGTCCCATCTGGAAAACCGCACATAACAAGGCGTCGGGCCAACCCACCTGATGGGATAGCTCAATGAATTCCTCCGTGTACTTTACAGAGCCAGTCCTCAGCCCACTGCCAGCTGGGCTGGTCTTCTGTCACATCAGGAGGCAAGGCAGACAACGCTGAGTATAAGTGAAGCTTCTTTATTGAAGTGGTATAGCAGGAACTTCCCAATCTTAATTGTGGTAAACAAAAGATAGCAACAACAAGCTCAAAGGCTTGGAACATAAACAGTCTTAACTTGCGTTCACAGGAGTCAACGATGATGATGACGACGAAGACCAAGAAGGAGAAGAAGAAGATCAGCCGATGAGGAAATGAGGTAAGTAGATATTTATAGCATGCAGGTAAATAGATGCAGGTGTGAGCAATCAAGAGATTGTGAGCAAGTGTGGAGGGATTCTGGGAAATATAGAGCGTGAAGAAAACTGATCGAGTGACGGACAGTGCGAGGTTGGCGGATGTCACAATTGTGCCAATTGCATTACATTGGATCCGGATCTGTAATTATTTAATGTAGCATGCTAAATGTGGCTCAATTTTTCCTTATATGACAAGTCATGGGCATCACTGCATGTAAAAAAAAAAAAAAAAAAAAAAAAGTACTACAGCAATAAATATTATGTATATAACAGTCAAAAAATCCTTATTTTCCAGTTCCGGAAAGATATTGTTTGGGTTCCATTTCTACCACAACAGTACCACATTATTGTTTAATTTTAAATAATTAAAAAATAGAAGAACACTGAGTTTGTTGTGCCTGTTCGCAGGGCTGCACAATTTGGCAAAAATGTTGTTTTTATCAATATGACTAATTCTGATTATTGTTATTACTAAATAAAAACATTAAACAAAACAATAATTATTGTTAATGATTATCAATATATTTTACAGAAAACTGCAGCATGACATCATGCAGCAGGCCTAGCTATAAATGTTTAGAAAGGCATAAGAATTTATTATAAAATTCATTATGATTAAAAAAAAAAAAAATGGTCAGAAAATCTTATGCATTCACTGAGAGAGAGGAAAAAACTTAGCTACACCAAAGAAAAAAAAAAAATATTATTATTCCTATTTTTACCCAAAATAAGGTGTTTATATTTAATACATGCAGTATAATGTTTCATTCATACAGGAAATCTCTAATATGGACATAGGTATACGCTTTGCATAGCTGAATAAAACTCAGATAGAGATGTCTTAACTTGTGAAACAGAGACATATCTGTACGATTGCGACTAAATGGTTTACCTCTGTTCTTTGAGCCATATCGGACATTTTTATATGAATAAACTATAATACAAAGCAATGCTAATCAACAGCCTTTATCACTTTATAAAATACTGTATAAAATAATGAGTTTGCCTCATTCTGTGATGTTAAACCATAACAGATCAAAAAAGGAAATTTAAAAAACTTGACTGATGTTATTAAATGAATTTGAACCAAAATTATGTCATTAAAATGTTCTCAATAGACAACAGGTTTCTAAACAGACTCAAACCGTTTTGACTGAGGTAAATTTGAACGCACAAACTGTTTTTTTTTTAATACATTCAACACATATGCCACACTGTACAGCATTGCTGTGCGTTACCTTAGTTATGTAAGGTGCGTGCGGTTTGAAGTTGTGCTGTGCACACCGAATGGTGGATGATTTTAAAGTACCGCAAGAGCGATTTAGCATGCAGAGCTGTCTGCGCTCTATAGTTCTTGCGGAACTTTGATTTTAAAAACGGATCTTTCTGCGCAACGCCACTTCAAATCGAACGCCCCTAAAAATCCAATTGACAACATTGGGGCCGTGGGGCCCTCCCCTTAAGGCGGGGCCCAGGCGACCGCCTGTATTGCCTGTTGGACGGGCCGGCACTGACTGTAGCTTTGTCTTTGTTTACTTAGTTAAGTGCTAGCAACTGCAGTAGCAGCCGGAGGATTAATAATACCGTAAACTAAACTAAATAATTACTCATGCAAAAGGACATCATTATTAAAGACAAAAACCATGGTTGCTATAGTTAAACCATGGTAACCACAAATTGGTCATGGTTTTGCTACACTAACCACACTCTAACCATGAAATCTGTAGTAAAACTATGGTTGTGAATTAAAACAGATTGAAATCAATCCGACAATTCACGGGTTCACCCTTACATCTAATCTGGTTGAGTAAACAGTAAGCATATTTTGGCGTGCTGTCCTGGGTGAGGGCTCCGAGCCTGGAATATGGCCCGAACCCAGAGAACTCCCCCCATTCCAAGTATGGGATGAGGATAGATTAAGAGTTAGGAGTTGGGGTGGAGGGGGGATGCCGGAAAACTGTCGAATGGCAGAGGTAAATCAGCTGTGTGCATATATATGACTTGTGCTAATTCAGATGATTAGCTAGACGAGTTACACCTGTGCCGAATTGGTTGATTATCTGATCATGCTCCTCCCGAACCTTGCTATTAAAACATAATAAAACATGGTTAATTTTGACAAGAGAAAAATACGACTCGTGATAAAGCAATAACATGTTCAGAATAAGAATTTTTATGTAAAGATATTGTCATAATGTAATTATTATTGTACTTTTGACATTTAGGCAATTTAGAAAATATAGTTTTACTAAATCTATAGTATTTAAGTAATTTTACGTTAAAACAACACATGGCCATAATGTGATACATTAATTGAACTAAAATAAAGCTATGTTATTGCAAACAGAATACAATGAGGTGGTTGTTTTGCAAGGAGGTGGTGACAGTTTTGTTTATAACAGTAGATGGCTGATGGGAAAAGGGACAGGTACAAGAAAATTAGTGGAAACAGGAAAACACACTAAGTGAGATGCAGAGAGATATGGAAAATAAAGAGACTGAAAAGGAAAATGGAAATGAAGGTGCAGTTCAAGAGAGAACCTTTAATTATTTTGTTTAATTATTAGGTTTGTTTTAAACCTTTTTTTTTTTTTAAATGTGATGGCCATACAAAAAATAGGTGGTTTCAAAACGTGTTGTGGGTGAATGGGATGGCCTGGATGAGTGTGAAATTTTGTCCCAGTCCTGCCCTGTTCTACATGGTGGTTGTTCAGCCTTGATACGTTCATTAGCTAACAAAATTTTAAACGTAAATTATTTCGTATTAATGTGTCAATATGACTTGAGGTCCAGTTACCAGCGTGACACTAAAACAGGCAGTAGTAATGAGTACTTTTTACTTAAGTACATGTCAGAGCTCATACTTCTTTACTTTAACTTGAGTAAAAAAAATGTACTTTTACCTTTTACCTTTTTACCATCTGTTTCTTACTGTTGTCTCTGGAGATGGTGAAGCGTCCCTGAACAGACTGAGAGTAGTTTATATAACTACTACCAGATGAGATGAATGCCAGCCACTCCAGACCTCCTCCTGCAGCCTGTCTGATCCAGGACATGTCTTAGTCACTGCTAAATCCAGAGATTGTACAGGTAAGTCTGTGAGATCCTCCAGGTTTAATGACCACTGACTCAGACTCAGTCAGTACACATGAATAAATCTGATTAATGATCTATTCATCAGATGAATAGAGTGGAGGCTTTTAAATGAGAATAATGAGAAGTAGGTTTGCATAGGGTGCCCTCTAAAGGTACATTTACATTTATTTCGCTTTATTAACCTCTGTAAAAATATTTAGCATATTGTTTGTTTTTCCTTTTTACTGATATCTTGTATCACTGCCATTGTATTAATAGGTGATATATCTTCTCCACTGTGACACCTACTGTATTAAAATTTTATAAACTTTCATATGCATAAACAACACATCAAACTAGACTTTTGTATTTTCTGAAAGAGTAGTTGATAGTGTTTGCCCATGTAAAACTCATCCTTAATGGTTGAATAGGGTTAAAGGCAGGCATATGCTTAATTCATCTCAAATTTAGCTTAATTAGGCAAAATTAATTAATTAATTCAAAATTACTCTTTTGTGACAGTGTTTGTGGATGATGTAATTTAAGGACAGACAGAGGGAAAGAAACTTTTCATATAATGTAATATGCCCTAAGAGTAACAACTTGTTTAGCTCAGCAGTCAAGGGTTTTTGTTTGTTTGTTTCTTAATTTATGCTTTTCTTTTTCTCAGATTAATGTCATTAGTATCAGTGTCATGCTTATTTTGTGGGGCAAGGCGACAATTACAAGATCTGTTTGTGATGGCACTTCAGACAGGTCATATATCACTTCAGAGGCTCTTCCCTTTTTTAGCTTGCATAACCCACCATATCTTCTGTCCGCTCCATTTCCCATGATGAGTTTTTGAACAGCTGCCTGTATTTGTGTTTTCACAGTGTGTCTGTTGCACAGTAATACACTGCAGTGTCTTCAGTCTTCAGCTGATTCATGTGCAGATAGAGATTAGAGCTGTCCTTAGATGCTGTGAATCTGCCCTGCACTGACTGAGCTGAGTTTTTATTATTATTATCATAATAATAAATAATCCATTCAAGTCCTTTTCCAGGTGCCTGACGGATCCAGTTCATGTTAGTGCTACTAAGAGTAAACCCACTGCAGGCACAGGTCAGTTTGTAGGAACCACCTGGAGACACAACTACTGACTGTTCAGACTGTGTGAGCACAACCTGACAGTCAATACCTGTGGATAAACACAACATTTAAAACTGAATTATGAATATGTATGTATTTACACTAAGAAAACATCTAAGTTCTTCATTTGTCCAGGGAATTTACTTACAAGACACAGCAGCCAGCAACAGCAAAATAAATGAAGTGAACATGGTTTATATGAAGACTGAACTGGTGATGAGTCCTCCACTCAACAGTGTTTAAATATGAAACAGACATCAGTTTATTTGCATAGAAATGTTACATTAACAAAACAGAGTCACTGGTGCTTAAGTCCATTGAGTTTCATTTCATGGATGATAGTACCACCTACTGGTATTGAAATAATATTGTATTTCAGTGAATAAACATTATTATTATTATTATTATTATTATTATTATTATTATTATTATTATTATTATTATTATTATTATTATTATTATTATTATTATTATTATTTTACAGCAGGCATGTGTGTGCAACCCCTCAGTTCCTTCAAACAGATTTCCAATCAGCACTTTTCCAATATCAGTCAATATGGTCTGGATTTAGTCTGTCTCAGTTTGTTCTGTTTCTTCATGTCATTCCAGACAGACTGGATGATGGTCAGATCAGATCTCAGTGTGGAGCACTGGCTGTTGTCAGACTCCTTGTGCAAACAAAAATCTCACTAGATTATTACAATTAATGGCAAACAGAATGTTTGGAAATGTTAACCGATATTTTTTACTGACACACTACAGCAAAAGATAGAAATAACTTACTTTAGACCATTTTCTAGCTGGTGAAAATACTAGTGGCCTAAGACTTTTGCACAGTACTGTATATAAAAATAATAATATTGAGAATCGTGTGACGGTTTACTTGTAGATCATAATTTATTTTAATTTATATTCAGTAACACACTAATATATAGATGTGCATGTAATAACATTTGGTACTTTGTATGTGTAAATACAGTTGAATAGATTTATACAAAATATGTTCACATTTATATTTATATATACAAAGAAATATAGTCCATTGTCTTTTCTATCTATTTTGTATTTATATATAAAGTCTGATAAAAGTATATAAATATGTGTTTAGGTTTGAACTCTTTAACCCTTTAACTGTCACTCCCATTTTTTAAAACACTATCCACTATCCAGACTTATTTTTTATAATTCATGAGTGAAAATATTTTGTAATATGATTTTGATGTACATTTTCCGTGGTAATGCAGTGTCTGATTTTAAAATGCCTTTCAAAGGATGAATTTTGAGATTTTAAGTTTTGAACTGATATATAATTTCTTATGATTTCTAAAGTGCGATATGGAAAAAGGCAACGAAGAAAGACTTTTGTGACAAAGGTCAGAACTCATGTTATGATGTAGATTTTTTAAGTTGCACTCTTGACATATATTAATCTATTACTTTTCCTACATAATTTGTAACAAAAATATGGTAATATGGTAAAATATCTATTTAGGAGTCTTAGACCTTTCCAACAGTGTATAGTTTGTCATGATTAGATTAGGATTTATTTGTAATATGGTGAAGTACAGCAGTGTCTTCATTCTTCATGTTATTCATCTGCAGATACATCTGTTTCTTGCTGTTGTCTCTGGAGATGGTGAAGCGTCCCTGAACAGACTGAGAGTAATATTTATCACTACTACCAGATGAGATGTATGCCAGCCACTCCAGACCTCCTCCTGCAGCCTGTCTGATCCAAGCCAAGTCTGGGTCACTACTAAATCCAGAGAATGTACAGGTAAGTCTGTGAGATCCTCCAGGTTTAATGACCACTGACTCAGACTCAGTCAGTGTTTGACACCAACAGACTGAAAAACAAACAGTTCAACATTAACATTTACAACAGTACACATGAATAATTCTGATAATTTGCAGGTTTTCAAGAGCCTCTTACATTCTGTGAGAGTAAACATGAAGATAAAACCCAGTTTAGACACAATATCCATTGTCATGTTATGAAAAGAGGAAGCTGATGCATCAAAGTCACACGTTTTGTGTCTGGAAATGAATAGAGTGGAGGCTTTTTAAAAGAGACAAGGAGAAGTAGGTTTGCAAAGGGTGCCCTCTAAAGGTACAGGTGCTGGTCATATAATTAGAATATCTTCAAAAAGTTGATTTATTTCACTAATTCCATTCAAGAAGTGAAACTTCACAGACTGATATATTTCAAGTGTTTATTTCTTTTAATTTTGATGATTAGAACTGACAACTAATGAAAACCCTAAATTCATTATCTCAGAAAATTAGAATATTACTTAAGACCAATACAAAGAAAGGATTTTTAGAAATCTTGGCCAACTGAAAAGTATGAACATGAAAAGTATGAGCATGTACAGCACTCAATACTTAGTTGGGCCTCCTTTTGCCTGAATTACTGCAGCAATGCGGTGTGGCATGGAGTCGATCAGTCTGTGGTACTGCTCAGGTGTTATGAGAGCCCAGGTTGCTCTGATAGTGGCCTTCAGCTCTTCTGCATTGTTGGGTCTGGCATATCACATCTCCCTCTTCACAATACCCCATAGATTTTCTATTGGGTTAAGGTCAGGTGAGTTTGCTGGCCAATTAAGAACAGGGATACCATGGTCCTTAAACCAGGTACTGGTAGCTTTGGCACTGTGTGCAGGTGTCAAGTCGTGTTGGAAAATGAAATCTGCATCTCCATAAAGTTGATCAGCAGCAGGAAGCATGAAGTGCTTTAAAACATCCTAGTATACAGCCGCGTTGACCTTGGACCTCAGAAAACACAGTGGACCAAAACCAGCAGATGACATGGCACCCCAAACCATCACTGACTGTGGAAACTTTACACTGGACCTCAAGCAACGTGGATTCTGTGCCTCTCCGCTCTTTCTCCAGACTCTGGGACCCTGATTTCCAAAGGAAGTGCAAAATTTACTTTCATCAGAGAACATAACTTTGGACCACTCAGCAGCAGTCCAGTCCTTTTGGTCTTTAGCCCAGGCGAGATGTTTCTGACGCTGTCTGTTGTTCAAGAGTGGCTTGACACAAGGAATGCGACAGCTGAAACCCATGTCTTGCATACGTCTGTGCGTAGTGGTTCTTGAAGCACTGACTCCAGCTGCAGTCCACTCTTTGTGAATCTCCCCCACATTTTTGAATGGGTTTTGTTTCACAATTCTCTCCAGGGTACGGTTATCCCTATTGCTTGTACACTTTTCTTCTACCACATCTTTTCCTTCCCTTCGCCTCTCTATTAATGTGCTTGGACACAGAGCTCTGTGAACAGCCAGACTCTTTTGCAATGACCTTTTGTGTCTTGCCTTCCTTGTGCAAGGTGTCAGTGGTCGTCTTTTGGACAACTGTCAAATCAGCAGTCTTCCCCATGATTGTGTAGCCTACAGAACTAGACTGAGAGACCATTTAAAGGCCTTTGCAGGTGTTTTGAGTTAATTAGCTGATTAGAGTGTGGCACCAGGTGTCTTCAATATTGAACCTTTTCACAATATTCTAATTTTCTGAGATACTGAATTTGGGGTTTTCATTAGTTGTCAGTTCTAATCATCAAAATTAAAAGAAATAAACACTTGAAATATATCAATCTGTGTGGAATGAATGTATACATTATACAAGTTTCACTTCTTGAATGGAATTAGTGAAATAAATCAACTTTTTGAAGATATTCTAATTATATGACCAGCACCTATACATTTACATTTTTCTGTTCATATTAAGCTCTGCAAAAATGTTTAACAAAATGTTTGTTTTTCTCTTTTATTGATATCTTGTATCTCTGCTATTGTATTATAGCTGATATGTCTTCTCCACGGTGACACACAATAAACTTTTATAAAGTCTTAAATTATGCAGTAATGGTTCATTTGAAACAAAACATCAAACTACACTTTGCCATTTTCTGAAGGAATAGTTGATAGTATTTGCCCATTTAAAACCTACCTTGTCTCATGGCATAATGGTAGAATAGGCTTAAAGGCAGGCCTATGCTTAATTTCTCTCAAATTTTCTTTATTAAGCAAAAAGAATGAATTCAGAATTACTATTTTGTGACAAGTGTTTGGGGATGATATAATTTAAGGACAGACAGAAGGACTGACACTTTTCATCATTTAATGCAGTGCCCTGAGAGTAACAAGTTGGTTGAGTCTGTAAACACAAGATTACAGTGTTATACTTTTATGTATTTAAATTCATTTTTATGAGTGGATCACCCCCACAACTAGTACAGATAGTTTTTGTGCAGCTCTGCTGTTTTTTGTCTTACGGTGACTCTCGTGCACAGTAATAAACAGCTGTGTCTTCAGTCTTCAGGCTTTTCACCTCTAAATACAGCATGTTTTTGCTGGTGTCTTTGGTGATGGAGAACTGGCCCTGTAGAGACTGAGCATAATATGCACTTGAGCCAGTGTCTATATATCCAATCCACTCCAGTCCTTTCCCTGGTTTCTGACGGATCCAGCCCATCCAGTAGCTGCTCACTGAGAATCCAGACACAGTGCAGGACAGAGTCACTGATTCTCCAGGCTTTTTCACCACAGAATCTGAGGAGGTCAAAGACTGACCACTAACAGCTGAAAAACATGCAACAAATAATGTTAGATGATTTAAAACAGTGAAATTACAACAATATTACAGAACAAATGGGAGTTTCTCACATGAAATAATCATCAGTATGAGTCCATACAGTACCATCTCCATTACCACAGTAAAACAGTGATAAGTTACACTGCAGCTGTTTTAGTCACTGGACACACACACTGACTGAAAGTTCAGCTTATAACACAGTCTTTCAGGAGTCTGGGGGACACTGACCCTTCCCACAAAATAATTTGCATCTTTACAGGTTTGCAAAACTGTAGTTTAATGCAGTAATCTAAGCATTATTACAGCAGACGAGGGGAAAATCTTCACTTATATTTTAATAACTGCACATTTATATTACTTCATCAATGTTTACTTTTTGTACTTTTGTCATGGTGTGTTATTTGATATTGACCCAGCATAACGAAAGATAAATTGTTTATCATCAGCATTGCTCTGTCAATTTCTATACAGTTTCTAGCTAAGCAGGGACAGGGGGGTTTTGCCCCCTTGATTTATGCTTTTTCTTTTTACTAATGAATGTCATTAGTATCATTGCCATGCTTATTTTGTGGGGTAAGGATTACAAGATGTGTTTGTGACGGCACTTCAGACAGGCTTCAATTCAGAGGCTTTTTTAGCTTGCATAAACCAACAAATCCTCTCTCTGCCCCATTTCTCATCATGATGAGTTTTTGAACAGCTGCCTGTATTTGTATTTTCACAGTGTCTGTCTTGCACAGTAATACACTGCAGTGTCTTCAGTCTTCAGCTGATTCATGCGCAGATAGAGATTAGAGCTGTCCTTAGATGCTGTGAATCTGCCCTGCACTGACTGAGCTGAGCTCTTATAAGAATCTGAATAATAATAAATAATCCATTCAAGTCCTTTTCCAGGTGCCTGACGGATCCAATACATGTAAGCGCTACTAAGAGTAAACCCACTGCAGGCACAGGTCAGTTTGTAGGAACCACCTGGAGACACAACTACTGACTGTTCAGACTGTGTGAGCACAACCTGACAGTCAATACCTGTGGATAAACACAACATTTAAAACTGAATTATGAATATGTATTTATTTACACTAAGAAAACATCTAAGTTCTTCCTTTGTCCAGGGAATTTACTTACAAGACACAGCAGCCAGCAACAGCAAGAGAAATGAAGTGAACATGGTTTACATGAAGGCTGAACTGGTGATGAGTCCTCCACTCAACAGTGTTTAAATATGAAACAGACATCAGTTCATTTGCATTGAAACCTTGAATTAGTAAAATCAGAGGAATCACTGGAGTTTTAGTGCATTGAGGTTTATTTCATGGACAATAGTACCACCTATTGACATGGAAATAATTTTGTACATCCACAATTTTTTTTTTTTTTTTTTTTTTTACCACTGGCACATGCATGCAACTATATGTGAGTTTCTCCACATTTTTTGGTGAAAGTGGTTGCAGCATTGTATTTTAGTCATGGGAATAGTCCTATTACAGCTGTGTCTTTAGTCTCTCCAATGTTATTTTGTTAAGACAGACTCTAGAGACCTGTTGGCTTGTTTTTTTTATGTTACAAACATTATCAAACATCAGAATAACACAGGCTTTGTTGCAATGTTCTTATTCAAATATCATAATTTCCAGAAATGCTGTTTTCCATTATTTTTTTGTGAAAATCTCTTATCTGTCTACTGTCTTACAGGTTTTGTGCACAGAGCTGTAGTCAGTTCAGTCACTGTGTCTCTCTTGCACAATAATACACAGCAGTGTCTTCATTCTTCAGGCTGTTCATCTGCAGATACACCTGCTTCCTACTGTTGTCTCTGGAGATGGTGAACTGTCCTTGGACAGACTGAGAGTAATATATAGACTGGCTATCATATCTGATCAATGCCAGCCATTCCAGCTCTTTTCCAGACTTCTGTCTGGTCCAAACCATCCTAGAGCCAGCAATGTCCAAACCAGAAGCAGTACATGTCAACTTATGGGATTCTCCAGGTTTCATGACTACAGACTCAGACTCAGTCAGTGTTTGACACCAACAACCTGCAAAAATAAAACATGATCACTGTGTGTAAATTCAGATAAAAACAGAGTGGAAACTAAAAACTGTAATTATACGCCAGCAACAGTATTGTGAATCCCAAGATTTTGTGCTCCATAATTGTGTACTGAATGATTGAGCTGTACAGTGATACAGAAATGATTATGAAGGTTCAAGAGGATGAAGAATTTGCATAATCCAATATTTAAATAACTAAATATTCATTTGGGGATGTCTTGTATTTAAATAGGGGCATCATATAACACACATTCATTTTATGGGTCCATACAAGGCATAGAAAGTATTTAAAATATTTCTATATTAGACGCTAATATTAATGTGTTTATTTGATGTGTATCTGGTATTTTTCTGGTTTTTAATTGACTATTAATTAAACATAAATAATAATCTATGTATACATATGGTGTCATATTCAATTTAATTTACTTAAAATTTTGGTCTTTTATTGATTGATTGATTGATTAATTGATTAATTTATTTCGATTGTACATATAAAGTCTATGATGATTTAGGTCTTATCATGGCATTCAGTGTCCAAACAAGACAAAAGTATTTGTGCACGTGGCTTTTGCACAAGCATTAAACTGGTGTGCTTGTACACCGAACACAATCATACACAGCCGTGTCCTCAATTAGCAGATTTTATCATTTAAGATGCACTGTGCTTGTAGATGTGTCTCTGGATATAGTGAATTTTAATTTTAAGTAAATCCTTGTAATTCTATAACCAGTATGGATCATGCATCTAATCCAGGAAGGTGCCTTAGAGCCATCGCTTAGAACATAACCAAATAGTTTACAGGAAATGGTAAATGATTCTCCCAGTTTCTCCAAATTCTGTCTTTTTTCCATGTAAAGAAAATGAAAGTGATCTGAGTCTGTCATACTCCAAAATTATGAAATAAAAAGCATTAAATGGAATATTAATGGCATTAAGACGTGCACTTCTTTTGTGTTCTAAGAAAGAAAATTCTATAAATTTGGAAAGATATAATGACACAGTGATTTGCTGAATTTAGACAGGCCTTATATCACTTTAGAGACTCTTCCCATTTGTCAGCTTGCATAACCCACCATATCTTCTGTCTTCCCCATTTCCCATGATGAGTTTTTGAACAGCTGCCTGTATTTGTGTTACCACAGTGTGTCTCTTGCACAGTAATACACTGCAGTGTCTTCAGTCTTCAGCTGATTCATGTGCAGATAGAAATTAGAGCTGTCCTTAGATGCTGTGAATCTGCCCTGCACTGACTGAGCTGAGCTCTTAGAAGAATCATCATAATAATAAATAATCCATTCAAGTCCTTTTCCAGGTGCCTGACGGATCCAATACATGCTATAGTCACTAAGAGTGAATCCACTGCAGGCACAGGTCAGTTTGTAGGAACCACCTGGAGACACAACTACTGACTGTTCAGACTGTGTGAGCACAACCTGACAGTCAATACCTGTGGATAAACACAACATTTAAAACTGAATTATGAATATATATTTATTTACACCTAGAAAACTGTTCTTTTTTATGCAGGGAATTTACTTACAAGACACAGCAGCCAGCAACAGCAAGAGAAAAGAAGTGAACATGGTTTATATGAAGGCTGAACTGGTGATGAGTCCTCCACTCAACAGTGTTTAAATATGAAACAGACTTCAATTCATTTGCATAGAAATGTTACATTAACAAAACAGAGTCACTGGTGCTTAAGTCCATTGAGTTTCATTTCATGGATGATAGTACCACCTACTGATATGGAAATAATATTGTACTTCAGTGAATAAATGTGATTATTTTTCACAGCAGGCATGTGTGTGCAACCCCTCAGTTCCTTCAAACAGATGTAATATTGTGTTTTGTTTATGAGAAAGTGGGTCTTTGATAAAGTTGGAGAGCTTTAACAGATTAACGATTAACACGGGAAAACAATTAAACTCGGGAACTGGGAAACAACAATAACACTGCAACAATCCGTGACGTGTATGGGAAGATCCGGGGCTTTTATAGTGCCACTGATAGGCCACAGGCATCAGGCGTGATCAGTGCGGTGGAGGATGGGAGATGTAGTCCGAGACGACGAGTGACAGTCTGTGTGTAGTGAAGAGGTGAGAGTGACATCTGGTGGTGAGCGGTCCGCAGAACACCGACCAGATTCGTGACATAGCCCCCCCCCGAAGGAGCGGCTTCCAGACGCTCCAACAGCAAAACAGTCCTGGGGAGTGGTGGGAGGGCCAGGAGACTGAGGCAGAACCGGTAGGGAGGAAGCCTTCCAGGGCGGAGCCGGAGGCAGAGCAGGAGCCAGAGCAGGAGCCCTCCAGGGCGGAGCCGGAGCACTCCGGGGTGGAGCAGGAGGCGCCGGAGCCCTCTGGGGCGGAGCAGGAGGCGGAGCAGCCCTCCGGGGGGGAACAGGAACCGGCGTCACGGCCTGGAACCTGGGGAAAGCAGGGACAGAGGAGGCGGACAGAACAAGGGGAGAAGCTGAGAGTTTATAGGGGGACGCCGCCCCCATGGGAGGTTCCACAGCCAAGGCGGACACCTCTGGAGGCATTGGCGCAGCTTCTCCGACCGAGGGGAGTTCTGGAGCAGGCTTGTGACCAGGCGGGAGCTGGGACAGAGCGGGAAACCGCGTAATGGACTGGGACCTGGGGAGAACTGGGACAGAGGAGGCAGAGAGAATAAGGAGAGAAGCAGAGAGTTTGTGGATGAACGCCGCCTCCCTAGGAGGTTCTACAGCGAATGCTGACACCTCAGGAGGCATTGGCGCAGCTTCTCCGACTGGTGAGGCCTCTGGAGCGGACTGGAGACCAGATGGGACCTCTGGAGCTGACTTGAGACCAGACAGGACCTCTGGAGCAGACTTGAGACCAGACGGGACCTCTGGAGCAGACTTGAGACCAGACGGGGGCTCTGGAGTAGGCTTGTGATCAAACGAGACCTCTGAAGCAGACTCGCAGTTGGGCGAGGCCTCTGGAACCGATTTGTGGACAAACGAGGCCTCTGGAGCACAGTGAGCAGCCCACACACTCAAAATGGCGATGGCCATTGCAGGCAACACTGTAGATAATGGGATGTCTATTGGTCTTGAGGGTGTGGATGCTGTGGACTTAAGGCTTAGAAATGTGGGTTCTGCGTGGCTTGAGAGTGTGGGCTCTGCGGATTCAGCTGATACATGAGGCTCTTGGTGGTCAGGCGGGACTTGACTTGGCTCTGGGCTGTCCGGCGGGACGTGACTTGACTCTAGGTGGTCAGACGAGGCGTGACTTGACTCTGGGCAGTCAGACGACGCGTGATGGGGCTCTGGGCCGTCGGGCAGGACATGACTTGGGCCATCAGGTGGGACGTGACTTGACTCTGGGCCATCAGGCGGGACGTGACTGGACTCTGGGCCGTCAGGTGGGACGTGACTGGACTCTGGGCCGTCAGGCGGGACGTGACTGGACTCTGGGCCGTCAGGCGGGACGTGCTGAGGCTCTGGGCGGTCAGATGGGACGTGGCTTGGCTCTGGAGATACGGCTGTGACTTGACTTGGCTTTGCTGGAACAGCTGTGGATTGACTTGGCTCGGGAATAACAGTAGCAACTTGACCTGGCTCATGAAGGTCTGCTGTAACTTGGCTTGATTCAGGAACAACAGCTGTAACGTGACTTGACTCGTGGGGAACAGCTGTGACTTGGCTTGGCTCATGGAGCACAGCAGCTTTGGCTTGACCTGACTCAGTTGCTTGACCGGACTCTGAAGCTTGACCTGACCCTGGAACTCGACTAGACTTGGAAGCCTGACTGGACTTGGAAGCTACAGCTGTAGCCTGACTTGACTCTGGAGCAGCGGCTGAAGCTTGACTTGGTTCTGGAATAACAGCTGCAACTTGACTCGAATCGGGGTAGCTGCCGTGACGTGAGGGAGAGCCACTTTAGCTGCCCATACCGCCATTAGGGGTGAGTCCAGCACGTGGACCATCATGAGGCGTGGCTTGGAGACAGCGACCATCTTGTGGAGTGGCTCTGGGATGGCGGCCATCTTGTGAACTGGCTTGGAGGTGGCGGCCATTTTGTGGACTGGCTCAGGGAAGGCGGCCATCTTGTGAACTGGCCTTGGGATGGCGGCCATCTTGTGGACTGGCTCTGGGATGGGAGCCATCTTGTGGGCTGGTTGTGGGAAGGCGGCCATGACAGGTGCAGGCTCTGAACGGGCAGGCATGGCGTGAGCAGGCCCTGGAGCGGCAGGCATGGCGTGAGGAGGCCCTGGAGCGGCAGGCATGGCGTGAGCAGGCCCTGGAGCGGCAGGCATGGCGTGAGCGGGCTGTGGCTTGGCTGGCGTGGCGTTAGCGAGCGCTGGCTTGACTGACGTGACGTTAGCGGGCGCTGGCTTGACTGACGTGGGGTTAGCGGGCGCTGGCTTAACTGACGCAGGAAACATAGCTCCAGCTTGACTTGACACAGGAAACACAGCTGCAATCTGACTTGACTTGGAAACTTGACTTGACTCGGGAAACACAGCTGCAACTTGACTTGATTTGGAAACTTGACTTGACTCAGGAAACACAGCTGCAACTTGACTTGACTTGGAAACTTGACTTGACTCAGGAAACACAGCTGCAACTTGACTTGACTTGGAAACTTGACTTGACTCAGGAAACACAGCTGCAACTTGACTTGACTTGGAAACTTGACTTGACTCAGGAAATGTAGCTGTAACTTTAAATGGCTCTTGTATGGCAGCTGTGATGTGACAGAGCTCTGCTTTCGCCGCCATGTTGTGAACGAGCTCCGCCGTCGCCGCCATCTTGTGCACGGACGCTGACGCCACCGTAGCATGGGCACGCTCCGACACGGCCGCCATTTCACGAGCAATCCAGGCGGAAAACGTGTTTGTGGGATCGTGCTCCGGCATGACCGCCAGTTTACGAGCGGGACGCGCGGTCGCCACTGCCGCGTCATCGCGTCCCCTCTCCGCGAACCCACACACGACAACGCAAAGTTCATAAATGCCTCGAGCGAAGAGCGCGGACCCTCGCGTCTAAGCCTTGCTCTTAACGGCTCATTCACACCGTCACAGAACACCTCAATTTGAATACAGTCCGGGAGGGTGGAATAGTTAGAGATTGAGAGAAACTCACGGGTGTATTGATCCAGTGTGTGTGATCTCTGTTTGATCCTGCAAAGAATTATGTCCGTGTCTATATCTGTCGAATGTCCGGGGGTGAAGCTGCTGGATCCTGTGGTGACGGATTGTTCTGTTACAGGGGCAGGGAGACGAGAGGCGAGCGGATCCAAATGCATGCTTTTATTGAAGGGTTGAGACAGAGACATAGTCGAGGCAGGCAGAGTCAGAGCAATGGCGAACAGGTATATAAACAGGAAACACAAGAGGAGTCCGTGAGACAGGCGTTAGTCCGATCAGAGGCGAACAGTGTCCGAGGAGGGCGATCCGAGAGATTAGTCAAAACGAGCGAGAGTCCAGAAGGCAGGCGGCAGACAAACGTAAACGATAAAGCCAGGCGGGGACGATAAACACGGGAAAACAAGGAAACTCGGGAACTGGGAAACAACAATAACACTGCAACAATCCGTGACGTGTATGGGAAGATCCGGGGCTTTTATAGTGCCACTGATAGGCCACAGGCATCAGGCGTGATCAGTGCGGTGGAGGATGGGAGATGTAGTCCGAGACGACGAGTGACAGTCTGTGTGTAGTGAAGAGGTGAAAGTGACATCTGGTGGTGAGCGGTCCGCAGAACACCGACCAGATTCGTGACAGTCTGTTTATAGATAAACAGAATTTATTGTTTAAAGCTAATGGTCTAGCAAAAAAGTGACTCCGTTGGGTTTAGATGTGTGTTTTAGAAAGTGTTTTAACAAAAAGGCAGGAATATTATTTTGGGTGAACCATCCCTTTAAGGAATGGGAAATTGAATTATAAAGTTTTATTTTAGAAAGCTGTTTGTTTTCAGATTTTGTGCTGTATAGCTGTATTCATTCACTGCAGATACATCTGTTTCTTGCTGTTGTCTCTGGAGATGGTGAAGCGTCCCTGAACAGACTGAGAGTAGTTTTTAGAAACACTTTCATCTGAGATGTATGCCAGCCACTCCAGACCTCCTCCTGCAGCCTGTCTGATCCAGGACATGTCATAGTCACAACTAAATCCAGAGATTGTACAGGTAAGTCTGTGAGATCCTCCAGGTTTAATGACTACTGACTCAGACTCAGTCAGTGTTTGACACCAACAGACTGAAAAACGAACAGTTCAACATTAACATTTACAGTGCACATAAGTCTGATTATCAACAGGTTTTCAAGAGCCTCTTACATTCTGTTAGATGGGACTAGATAATGATCATTTGTTTTGCTTTCTCCACTGGTCCCATCCAGCCCTCCTGAGTCCTGATTTCCCCCAAGAAAATTTTAGTCCCTTGTTTTGTTTAGTACTTATAGCCCTGTCTTTCCGTAGTTTCTTTGTCCTGTCTAATGTCATTTTAGAGGTTGTTTTGCTCTGTTTTCCTTTTGGATTTATTAAAATACTCAGTTTGTTTTGAGTTCCTGGTTCCTTTGTGCTTATTCATGCTTCTCACCCCTGCAACTCGTGACAGACACCTACTGTATTAAAATTTAATAAACTTTTATATGCATAACACATCAAACAAGACTTTTGCATTTTCTGAAGGAGTGGTTGATAGTGTTTGCCCATGTAAAACTCATCCTTAATGGCTGAATACTGTAAAACGCAAGCATATGTTTATTTTATCTCACATTTAGCTTTATTTGGCAAAATTTATTAATTTAAAATTACTCTTTTGTGACAGTGTTTGGGGATGATGTAATTTAAGGACAGA
This sequence comes from Cirrhinus mrigala, assembly GCA_036247105.1. Taxonomy (NCBI): domain Eukaryota; kingdom Metazoa; phylum Chordata; class Actinopteri; order Cypriniformes; family Cyprinidae; genus Cirrhinus; species Cirrhinus mrigala. The sequence goes on along the minus strand of JAMKFB010000273.1, from coordinate 74,854 downwards.
CAGAAGGACAGAAACTTTTCATATAATGTAATATGCCCTAAGAGTAACAACTTGTTTAAGACTGTAAACACAAAATTGCAGTGTTATATTTGCATGTATTTAAGTTCATTCTTATGAGTGGGTCACCATCACAACTGGTACAGATAGTTTTTGTGCAGCCCTGCTGTGTTTTGTCTTACTGTGAATCTTTCGCACAGTAATAAACAGCTGTGTCTTCAGTCTTCAGGCTTTTCACCTCTAAATACAGCATGTTTTTGCTGGTGTCTTTGGTGATGGAGAACTGGCCCTGTAGAGACTGAGCATAATATGCACTTGAGCCAGTGTCTATATATCCAATCCACTCCAGTCCTTTCCCTGGTTTCTGGCGGATCCAGTTCATCCACCAGCTGCTCATTGAGAATCCAGACACAGTGCAGGACAGAGTCACTGATTCTCCAGGCTTTTTCACCACAGAATCTGAGGAGGTCAAAGACTGACCACTAACAGCTGAAAAACATGCAGCAAATAATGTTAGATGATTCAGAACAGTGAAATTACAACAATAATACAGAAGAAATGGGAGTTTCTTACATGAAATAATCATCAGTAGGAGTCCATACAGTAGCATCTCCATTACCACAGTAAAACAGTGATAGGTTACACTGCAGCTGTTTTAGTCACTGGACACACACACTGACTGAAAGTTCAGCTTATAACACAGTCTTTCAGGAGTCTGGGTGACGTTGACCCTTCCCACAAAATCATTTGCATCTTTGCAGATCTGCAGTTTAATACATTAATCTGAACATTATTCAAAATAATAGGACATTTTTTCACTTATGTTTTAATAAATGAGCAAAGTTATATTACTTTATGTTTACTTTTTGTACTCTTTTTTTATGGTGTGTTATTTAATAATGATGCATCATGATTTTATGCTAGTTTATCACCAGCATTGTTATTTTGCATACAGTTTCTAGCTTAGCAGGGAAGGGTTTTCCCTTGATGACAAGTTTTTGAACAGCTGCCTGTACTTGTGTTTTCACAGTGTCTGTCTTGCACAGTAATACACTGCAGTGTCTTCAGTCTTCAGCTGATTCATGTGCAGATAGAGATTAGAGCTGTCCTTAGATGCTGTGAATCTGCCCTGCACTGACTGAGCTGAGCTCTTAGAAGAATCTGAATAATAATAAATAATCCATTCAAGTCCTTTTCCAGGTGCCTGACGGATCCAGTGCATGTCAGGCCACATTTGCATATAGCCGGGTATTTAGAGAAACGAATATTTCCTCCCCTCCGGTTTCAATAATAACATTGTGCACACAACATCATTTTCAAAAAACTTGTCATTTATATCAACCCGCATAAATACGCCGTCGAGCGCCATAATAACTATGCCAAACCTATGGGCGGCAGTATAGGGAAAAGAATAAAGCCATGCAAGCCAATCAAAATCCTCAGAATTGACACCAACGAATAACACGAGCGACTTCCTGTTCCTTTCAAAACAGCAAACATGGCGCTCACATGACGTTAAGTATTTTCTGGCGCATAATGTGACATTTGAGAACCTAAAACCCCGTTTCTCCCAGTTGACACGGCAACACATAACCGGCGTTATCAGAAATCTCCACTTTGGCCGGAGTTTTTAGAAATAATCGTTTTCTGTGATAAAAAAGGGGTTTTCGTGTAAATGAGAGGCCAAACCGCAGGGAAATATCTGCGTCTTCCCTTCGTGTAAACGGGGCCTCAGTGCTACTAACAGAAAATCCACTACATGCACAGGTCAGTTTGTAGGAACCACCTGGAGACACAACTACTGACTGTTCAGACTGTGTGAGCACAACCTGACAGTCAATACCTGTGGATAAACACAACATTTAAAACTGAATTATGAATATGTCTTTATTTACACTAAGAAAACATCTAGGTTCTTCATTCGTCCAGGGAATTTACTTACAAGACACAGCAGCCAGCAACAGCAAGAGAAATGAAGTGAACATGGTTTATATGAAGGCTGAACTGGTGATGAGTCCTCCACTCAACAGTGTTTAAATATGAAACAGACTTGAGTTCATTTGCATTGAAACCTTGAATTAGTCAAATCAGTGGAATAACTGGAGATTTAGTGTATTGAGGTTACAATACACTTACAATACAACCATGGACAATAGTACCACCTATTGACATGGAAATAATATTGTACATCCCCAATATATATTTATATATATATATTTTTTTTTACAGCTCACACATGCATGCAACAATATGTGAGTTTCTCCACATTTTCTGGTGAAAGTGGTTGCAGCATTGTATTTTAGTCATGGGAATAGTCCTATTACAGCTGTGTCTTTAGTCTCTCCAATGTTATTTTGTTAAGACACACTCTAGAGACCTGTTGGCTTGTTTTTTTATGTTAGAAGCATTACAAAACAACAGAATAACATAAGCTTTGTTGCACTGTTCTTATTCAAATATCATAATTTCCAAATATGCTGTTTTCCAGCTTATCAATAATTATTTGTTGTCAGAATCTCTTATCTGTCTACTGTCTTACAAGTTTTGTGCACAGAGCTGTAGTCATTTCAGTCACTGTGTCTCTCTTGCACAATAGTACACAGCAGTGTCTTCATTTTTCAGGCAGTTCATCTGCAGATACACCTGCTTCCTACTGTTGTCTCTGGAGATGATGAACCGTCCTTGGACAGACTGAGAGTAATATATAGACTGGCTATCATATCTGATCAATGCCAGCCATTCCAGCTCTTTTCCAGACTTTTCTGTCTGATCCAAACCATCCTAGAGCCAGCAAAGTCAAAACCAGAAGCAGTACATGTCAACTTATGGGATTCTCCAGGTTTCATGACTACAGACTCAGACTCAGTCAGTGTTTGACACCAACAATCTGCAAAATAAAACATGATCACTGTGTGTAAATTCAGATAAAAACAGAGTGGAAACTAAAAACTGTAATTATACGCCAGCAACAGTATTGTGAATCCCAAGATTTTTTGCTCCATAATTGTGTACTGAATGATTGAGCTGTACAGTGATACAAAAATGATTATGAAGGTTCAACAGGATGAAGAATTTGCATAATCCAATATTTAAATAATTAAATATTCAGTTGGGGATTTTTTGTATTTAAATAGGGGCATCATATAACTCACATTCATTTTATGGGTCTATACAAGGCATAGAAAGTATCTCAAATCTTTCTATATTAGACGCTAATATTAATGTGTTTATTTGATGTGTATCTGGTATTTTTCTGTTTTTTCATTGACTATTAATTAAACATAAATTATAATCTATTTATACATATGGTGTCATATAAATTCAATTTAATTTACTTACAATTTTGGTCTTTTATTGATTGATTGATTGATTGATTGATTGATTTCGATTGTACATATAAAGTCTATGATGATTTAGGTCTCATCATGGCATTCAGTGTCCAAACAAGACAAACATATTTGTGCACGTGGCTTTTGCACAAGCATTAAACTGGTGTGCTTGTAGACCGAACACAATCATACACAGCCGTGTCCTCAATTTTGTAAGATATACTGTGCTTGTAGATGTGCTTCTGGATATGGTGAACTTATTTTTAAGTAAATCCTTGTAATTCTACCACCAGTGTGGATTGTGCATCTAATCCAGGAAGATGTCCATCACTGAGAACATAACCAAATATTTTACAAGAAATGGTAAATGATTCTCCCCATTTCTCCAAATTGTGGCTGCTTTTTCCATATAAAGAAAATGAAAGTGAGTCTGTCATACTCCAAAAGTACAAAATCATTAAATGTAATATTAGTGTCATTAAGACGTGCACTTCTTTTGTGTTCTAAGAAAGAAAATCATATAAGTTTGGAAAGATATAATGACACAGTGATTTGCTTGTTATTTTTGGGTGAATTATGTCTTTAATATGAAGTGATCTGCTTTAAATGTCTTGAAAGCAGATATTATGGGCAATATTAGTGTGCATCTAGTAATTCCAGACAACTGCTGAGATGTTGTTGTTTTTAACCTGATTTTATAACTTGAAATTGCTGAAGAATAAGAAAGACAGCAAATAAAAGAATCAGTGTCATTTGTTAATTTAAAATTAAAAAATGTAAATAAATTACTTAAAAAAATAAATAAAAGACATTTAAAAATAAACAATAATCTAAGATACAGTCTGACCAGCTATATTTGTTCCACACCCCTCTCCCTCCTGGGTTTTTATAAGGGTAGCTGTATGAAAACAAGCAAAGTGAGCCTCTTGCACAGTAATACACTGCAGTGTCTTCAGTCTTCAGCTGATTCATGTGCAGATAGAGATTAGAGCTGTCCTTAGATGCTGTGAATCTGCCCTGCACTGACTGAGCTGAGCTCTTAGAAGAATCTGAATAATAATAAATAATCCATTCAAGTCCTTTTCCAGGTGCCTGACGGATCCAGTGCATGTAAGAGCCACTAACAGTGAACCCACTGCAGGCACAGGTCAGTTTGTAGGAACCACCTGGAGACACAACTACTGACTGTTCAGACTGTGTGAGCACAACCTGTGAATAAACACCTGTACAAAAGAGAAAATAAAATTGCTGATCGATAGGATTGTTTAGATTTTAACTTCCTTAAGCTGATTAAATAAGCCCCACTCAACTCCTTTAAACTTTTCTAAAATGAAACACTCACTGTGTGCACTTGCCAAGAGCAGAAAGAGGTTGATGGAGATCATTGTTTCTTCTCTTGAGATCAAAATCTCACTTACTAGTTGTTTAAATAGAAAATATGGCAGTTGAATTTGCATTGATATATTCACTCATGCATGTGTGGACAAACACAATGGGTGTCGCCACTTTTTCATTTAATGAGGAAGGGTGACCTCTTCTGGCTTCTGTATTATTTTTTAAAAATGGGTCGTTTGGCTTATTGTATGTGCGCACAAGGCTATTACATGCCATTTAAGCAGATGATTTTATTATAAAAACCATAAAGATAACTGATTTACAAAGGCTAATATATCAGCTGAGTCAGTGTCTAAAAGGTCTAATATTATGTCAGCAAATAAACAGTTTGATTTTTGAAAATGTGTTCAGTGGAGAGACATGTTTTTGTGCAGGTCCTGTGGCAGTTTGTGGCACAGTGTTTCACGAGCACAGTAATACACAGCTGTGTCCTCAGTGTTGAAGTTCTTTCCTGTTAAAATAACTGCATTGCTGGAGGATTCAGAAAAGAAACTGATCTTGTTTTACAGAGAATCTGTGATATAATTGCTGCTGGAGGTGTGGAACCAGCCGATCCATTCCATTGGTTTTCCACTTGAATGTCTGATCCAGTTTGTGTTGTCACCACCTGAGGCTGAATATCCAGTGATCTTACAGGCGATGGTAAATGTTTCTCCTGGTTTTACAACCATTACAGGAGGTTGATTAAGCCCGATACAGAAAATACCTACGAATAACAAATAAAACATTCTCCCTGAATTAAACTGAGATCCGCAATTAATTTTCTAGAAATGTTTATTGTTGGTGTAACCCAGGTTACTATCCTGTTGAAGCTGAAAGAAGAAAAAAAGTATTAATTGCATTCTCAAATTTTCACAGTTATTATTTTTAATTATTATTTGTGAAGTTATGAGTGTTTTTTTGTGAAAAAAGAAACAAAAACAAGAAAAAGCATAAAGAAAAAAAATAAAATTCATTTTGAATACTTATCCCGTTGAACAAGTACATTAGTAAACAAGTAAATTAGACAAATAGAAGGTTAGCCTCACCCAAAATGGGCGGTGTCAGAAGAGACGGGGAGAAATTGTTCCTTAGTCAGAGGAAAAAGACGGCTTGTGGGTCTGCTCCTGATGCAATGATTAGGTGATCCTGAAAAAGAAGGAAAAAAACAATGTTAAACAAGTGTAAACAACAGTTGTATCAGTTGTTGAGATAGAAGTGCGGATTGAATGTCATCAATCAGAGATCACGAGTGGATGTTAGCATGAATGCTACAAAAGTGGAAAAATACACATCTTAAAGCCTTTCTCAAGTCTTTCTAAGTGAAAATCGAATTCTCTTGTCTTTTCTCTCTTTCATCACCCCAGTTGGATGCTTCTGACTTTCTTCTCGACGCTGGATGTCTTCGGAGGATTTTGAACTTGAACTGTTCCTGTTCCACATTGAAAGACCTTATTGCGTGCAGGAACTGGCGAGCCATGCCCATATAAGCACTGAGCTTTGAGGATCAAGTAATCAACAGGGTGGTAGGACTGTACACATTATTTTCCTCTCTTGACTGAACTCTTTTGCTCGGAAGAATTCGGAATGCTCGGAAGTCATTTCCGGAAGAAGGATCTTGAGAAAGCAATGTTAAACTGGGACTGAAACTGACTGAAATTTCAATTTTTATTGGAATTGTTATTCTAAACTGTTTGTTGTGATTTCTATTTCCTGACATTTATATTGTGTTGAATTTTATTTTATTTTATTTATTTAGTTTTTCCATCCATTTCTATTCTGTGGTGGTTCGCAAACAAAGAAAAGGGTATTTCAAATAATTCTTAACTGAAAATCTCATTCAAATCAAATACAAAACTATTTCTACAATAAATAAACTGATTGAGCAACAAATTAAATAAATAGGAAACGGGCAAACATATAAGTACATTTTTATTAGGTTGAACCTAAGTAGGTCAAAGGAGGAAAAAAATAATTAAATACACTCTCTAAGAATAGCAAAAGGGCTAAATAGGATCAAAGCCACAAGAAAACAGTGTAAATCTGAATCCTTAGGATAAGGTTTACTGTTATTTTTTTTTATTTATTTATTTATTTATTTATTTATTTTTTGCTTGTTTGGTTGTGACACTGTTTAAGAAATTTTTGCTTCACAATACAATTTTACTTATTTCTAACGCATCCAGTGCTGTTGTGTTTCCCTTCTTCCTTGTTGTTGAGCCTGTCTCTTGAGCGAGTTTAGTCTTCTGTTAGCTGGTCCAAATCTGCAGAAAGTGCACCCTCTTCACCCACATTTCCATCTGACACCGGATGAGAGTGAGTATTGCACTTGTGCCGTGACACTGGTTACATTGGGCTGAAAATACTTGCAGTGTGCAGTTGCCAAAATCAGTAGTACTGAAATGCAGTACATGATGCTGGTTGTTTTTTCACTCTGCTATGGCTCTGTAAAACAAAAAGCTTTTATTGTGTATGTGTGCTTCTGTTTACATGACAGAAGGGTGGAGATTTGCATTGATGTAAACATCTGACTGTAGTCCTTATGGTACTTATTGAGAATAATGCAAAATTAGTTGCCCAATTTTATATTCTTGATTTATAAAATTACAGATGTTTATTCATATTTAGTGTAAATATCTTGCTACTAAAAAATAATCAAATGAAAAAATATAACAATCATATTCATTTAAACATTTATTGAATACTAGAACTAGTGTTGTGGATAAAAACATTAGTGATGGGAAGTTCGGATCATTTTACCGACTCGGACCTTTGAGTCTCGTTCAGCAAAATGAACGAATATTTTTTTGAGTCATTTCGTTCATTTTAGCAAAATATAATTAAAATGTTACGTGTTACCTCCCTAACACATCTACTGCTTACACAAACGTTGATCACACTTCAAACAAGACAAAACTATAATGCTATAAGAAACAGAAAAGATGAATTCATTGTTTACCTGAGTCTTTAGTCTATGATTAGCTCACCTCTTATCTGACACGTTTTCGGGTTTGACTCTAAAAACCCGAAGATTCGAAACAGGTGAACTAATTCCAGTACAGAACCTAATAGGATGTTGCGCATCCGTGACTGAACGAATCACTCCCCGAGACGACTCGTTCGTCCCGAGTCACATGAAAGATTCGTTCAAAATGAGCGAATCGTTCAAGAACAACCATCACTAAAAACATTAAATTAAAACAAAGGAGAGGTTTTGTGAATCATGTAAAGAAACATTATTTTTTTAAGACACATGAGAATAGATAATGACAAGACAGTAATCACTGAACATATATTTATGTATTTTATATATCTGTTGCATGTATTTGCAAGATCAGGGATTGTATAACACACTATACAGAGTGAATGTGTTCAGTAGAAACCTGTTAAAGAGTTGGTTGTATCATGACCTTAACAATAAAAATGACATCTGTCGGTATAGTCATGTATTCAGTTAATGAGCCGACGAGATTCAGCTCATTTGTAAAGGCTCAAAGACCTCAAATGTGTCTGACATACATTTGAGGCCTTTACTAAAGAGCTGAGATATCAAAAACATGCAGTGTCAGAGCTATAATTCTGCTAGAAAGACTCCAAGGGCAGGTGAACATTTACATGGTATTTATTCCACAAAGGATTAACAGATGGTATAGTGAACTACAGTGTTTAATGTCTAGCTGTATGGAAATGTTATTTGGTATAGCCGCTGTGCTTAGTCTAAATCCAGATTTGGATGCAGATTTGGCTTATCCGGCCTGAAGATATCCATTGTCAAGTTATGAAAAGAGGTGATGCAGCAAAGTAACAAGTTTTGTGTCTAGAGATGGGGCCTTTTTGAAGAAGACTAGGAGAAGTAGGTTTGCATTTACATTTCTGTGCTCTTATTAATCTTTGTAAATATATTTAACATATTATCACTGCTACTGTATTCATAGCTGATGTATCTCCTCCACTTTAACATGTATTTAATGTTATAAATGCTTAAATTATGCAGTAATGATTTATTTGAAACAACTCATCAAACTAGACTGTTGCATTTTCTGAAGGAAAAGTCAGGATTGTTTGCCCGTGTTAAGCTCATCCTGGTTGCCAGTGCTTATTAGTAAAATAGGGTTAAAGGCAGGCCTTTAATTTCTCCCAAATTTAGCTTCGTTAAACAAAATGAATGAATTCAAAATTACTATTTTGGGGGATATTTGGGGATTATGTAATTTAAGGACTGATAGAAGGAGAGAAACTTTCATAATTTAATACTATAACTAAATACAAGGTTACAGTGTTATATTTGCATGTATTTAAGTTCATTCGTATGAGTGGGCCACCCCCACAACTAGTACAGATAGTTATTGTGCAGCTCTGCTGTTTTTTGTCTTACTGTGAATCTCTTGCACAGTAATAAGCTGTGTCTTCAGTCTTCCTCTAAATACAGCATGTTTTTGCTGGTGTCTTTGGTGAGAACTGGCCCTGTAGAGACTGAGCGAAAACAGTGATAGTGCCACCTTCAATACGTCCAATCCACTCCAGTCCTTTCCCTGGTTTCTGACGGATCCAGTTCATCCAGTAGCTGCTCATTGAGAATCCAGACACAGTGCAGGACAGAGTCACTGATTCTCCAGGCTTTTTCACCACAGAATCTGAGGAGGTCAAAGACTGACCACTAACAGCTGGAAAACATGCAACAAATAATGTTAGATGATTTAAAACAGTGAAATTACAAAAATACTCCAGAACAAATGGGAGTTTCTCACATGAAATAATCATCAGTAGGAGTCCATACAGTTATACAGTTATACAGTTTATAACACAGTCTTTCAGGAGTCTGGGAGACTCTGACCCCTCCCACAAAATCATCTGCATCTTTGCAGGTTTGCAAAAATGTAGTTTAATGCAGTAATCTGAGCATTATTATTATAGTATTGTTATTATTATTATTATTATTATTATCATTATAGTAGACAAGGAGGAAATCTTCACTTATATTTTAATAACTGAGCAAAGTTGTATTACTACATCAATGTTGACTTTTTTTTACATTTTTTTTCACTGAGTTATTTGATATTGACAACATGATAAAATATTAATTGTTTATCATCAGCATTGCCCTTGATTTATTTATTTATTTATTTTATTATTTTTTTTTTTTTTCAGATGATTGTCATTAGTATCAGTGTCATGTTTATTTTGTGGGGTAAGGATTACAAGTGTTTGTGATGGTACTTCAGACAGACCTTATATCACTTCAGAGACTCCTTGTTCAGCTTTGTTACGACCCCAAAGTGGTCTAGGGGTTCTGGGGTCGAACATTTAAAAATATAGACGTTAAAAAAAAAAAAAAAACATACATACAAGCAATGCGCTAGACAAAAAAAATACCGGTGGAATATTTAAGGTGGAAACTACAAAGGTGTGGTGAAATCAAAAGAGTGATCTATGTATGTACAGTATTTACAGTATGTACAGTATTTACATAAACAGAAAACAAGAAAAAGGGAATGGGAAGATGGGACGCGGGATCGTATTCCTACGTGTTGCAATGTATGTCACGTGACGTTCTTACCTGTCCGCTTCTTCCCGGCCTTGTAACATATAACGTGTGCTGAAATATGTTACAGTGAGGGAAGAGGGAACAAAAATATATAACGGGGCAAAAACATACACAAAATCAAAGCAACATTAACAAAAGGAGATACAACAATAATACGTGATGGCAAGAAAAACACAGCACAAAACAGCAACAACATGTTGGCTTGCGAGTGGTCCGGCATGCACTTTTATCTGGGAGGGTCTTGTCCGATTGGGGGCGGCAGGATGGGTGACGTCAGCAGTTAATGATGATTGGCAGGTGACAGGACCAATGACCGGTAAAAGGGAAAAGTGAAAGTAAACAGGAGAAGAGACAGCAGCAAACACATAACAGAACACAATAACACATCATATCTTCTGTCCTCCTCATTTCCCATGATGAGTTTTTGAACAGCTGCCTGTGTTTGTGTTACCACAGTGTGTCTGTTGCACAGTAATACACTGCAGTGTCTTCAGTCTTCAGCTGATTCATGTGCAGATAGAGATTAGAGCTGTCCTTAGATGCTGTGAATCTGCCCTGCACTGACTGAGCTGAGCTCTTATAAGAATCTGAATGATAATAAATAATCCATTCAAGTCCTTTTCCAGGTGCTTGACGGATCCAGTGCATGCGAGTGCTACTAAGAGTAAACCCACTGCAGGCACAGGTCAGTTTGTAGGAACCACCTGGAGACACAACTACTGACTGTTCAGACTGTGTGAGCACAACCTGACAGTCAATACCTGTGGATAAACACAGCATTTAAAATAAAATTATGAATATATATATATATATATATATATATATATATATATATATATATATATATATATATATATATATATTTACACTTAGAAAGGAGTGCGTTTGCAGGGAAATTACTTACAAGACACAGCAGCCAGCAACAGCAAGAGAAATGAAGTGAACATGGTTTATATGAAGGCTGAACTGGTGATGAGTCCTCCACTCAACAGTGTTTAAATATGAAACAGACTTGAGTTCATTTGCATTGAAACCTTGAATTATCAAAATCAGTGGAGCCACTGGAGCTTGAGACCATTGACCATCATTGTTCAGTGATACAGAAATGATTATGAAAGGTTCAAGGGGATGATGAATTTACATAATCCAACATTTAAATAATTAAATATTCATTAGGGATGTCTTGTATTTAAATAGGAGCATCATGTTACTGTGTCACGTACACATGCATTTTATGGGTCCATATATGGAAGCATGAACACTAACATTTATTAATTAGTTCGATGTGTATCCGGTATCTTTTTGTTTTTTAAATTGACTTTTAATTAAAAATATTACCAGTTATCTGTTACCAGTTATTACCAGTTTTCTTATTTTTAAGAAATAAACACTCTGTCATTAATTATTTAATTAAAGAAAAGTATATATTCTGGCTGTTTTTTTCTATATAACATAAAAGAGGTTTAAGTCTGTCAAACTCCAAAATGGAAAAATAAACTGCATTACATGTATCATTATTAGGGCTGGCAAACAATTAATTGCATACAAAATAAAAGTTTGAGTTTGCCTAATATATGTGTGTGTGTACTGTGTGTAATTATTATACATATATAAATACACACAAATTAATGTATATATTTAAGAGAAATATGGGTAACACTTTATAATAACGTTTAGTTGAATGTCATTTATAAATGATTAGTTAATGATGAAATAATCATCTACAAAACATTGACAAATGATTAATAAGTGATATGCTAACAATTTGTGTGTTTTGTTAATTCATTTAAAGTCAATTACAAGTTCATTTACAAGTAATTAGTTAATGATGAACTAATCATTTACAAAACATGGCTATGTGTTTATAAATGAGTAATAAGTGATATGTTGAAAAGCACACAAACGCAATTATTCTAAAACTAATTTCTTTTTTTGAATAATAATAAATTATGTGCTGTCAAGTAAATAAACGTGTAAACCCTTTCTCTCATCAGCACAGATTTGTGTTCTGTGTGGAGTGTGTGGGATCTAGTGATAATGTAAACCAGTTTTACCCTCCACTGAAGATCACATCAGATTCACAGCGCTAAAATACTCCATGTGTTAATCATCTTTACCCTCTCCAGTCAGCCCTTACATTGCAGTACACAACAAATATTCAAAACATGTTGTGTAAACACATGAATAAATCATTTACAAATCTTTCTGCATCCCCTAATCTAAAGTGTAAACTACTCATCAGTTGTAAATGTTTTACAAACCTGCCGGTTACAGGTTGTGTGGGTATACGAATCTACGAATGATGAGTAAAACATTTACAACTGATGAATTGTTTACACTTTAGATTAGGGGATGCAGAAAGAGTTGTAAATTATTTATTCATGATGTGCTCTTCAATGGAGGGTAAACATTTCAATGATTGACATTATCAATTATTTATAATTGATTAATAATATTTTAACTAGTAACTTATTAACCATTGACTAAGGATCTGTTTGATTATTTCATGATATGCTATTTTTTTTAAGGACAACTTACGACAGATTTGTAAATCATTAGCATATTACTTAATCATTTGTGCAGGTATAGTGATGTTTTGTAAATTATTAGTTCATCATTATCTAATTACTTGTAAATGATTTATAACTTAGTCTACAAAGCATAGATAAAAATACTAACAATCACTTAGTAATCATTTTATGAGTGCATAGCCATGTTTTGTAAATGATTAGTTAATTATTAACTAATTACTGGTAAATGAATTAACAAATCATACACAAACTGTTAGCATATCACTTAGTAATCTTTTAGAAATGTTTTGTAAATGATTATTTCATCATTAACTAATTGTTTAAAAATCACTTACAACTGAACATTATTATAAAGTGTTACCCAACTATGTATATATTTATGTATTCATATATATATTTAAGAAATATTTACAAGTATATGTATTTATTATAATTTTTAAGAATTGATATTACATATAAATAAAAATGTTTTGTACATAAATAACATATTTCTCTTAAATATATACATTAATTTGTGTGCATTTATATATACATAATAATTACACACAGTACACACATATATTAGGCAAACTCACACTTATGTATGTGATTAATCATGATTAATCATTTGCCAGCCCTAATCATTATTATAGTCATTTACCTTCCGCTCTTCTCCTTTTGTGTTTTAAGAAAGAAAATCGTATAGGTTTTCGATTTTTGGTTATTTTTGGCTACATTATTCCTTTAATATGAAACATTCTGTTTTTGTTATGCATGTTATTGGGATTATTAATGTTCATCTGGTGAGAATGCCATCATTAAAGGAATAGTTCAACCAAAAATTAAAATTAGCAGAAAATTTACTACATGCATTACAAACACGCAGCTTTTCACTTCATCAAACGTTTCATGAGTTCGCCTGCCCATCCAGTCCTGATGGACAATGGTAAACAAACTTGGCTTGCTGTCCTTAATGGAGGCTCGAACCCGAGGCTCTGCTTGAGCGCCGACTTCAACCCCTCATTGTGATATATTACCTAGAGGGAGAATAACTGAAACAGAGGAGAAGAAGGGGAGGTGGAGGGATGCCAGAAGAACTGACGCTGTAAGTATGTGGAAGATCCATTCCAGTCCTTTTCCAGGTGCCTGACGGATCCAGTGCATGTAAGAGCCACTAACAGTGAACCCACTGCAGGCACATGTCAGTTTAACAGATCCACCTGGAGACACAACTACTGACTGTTCAGACTGTGTGAGCACAACCTGTGAATAAACACCCGAACACAGAGACAAAACAAACAAAAAAAAATGCTTTACACATTAAATGAACTACAAAACAGGATTGGATGTTACAGTGTACAGTGTAAGTCTGTAAAACTGGCTAAATGAAACCCCATAAATGCCTTTTTAAAAAATAAAAACACTCACGATGTACAGCTGCCAAGAGCATAAAGAGGTTTATGGAGAACATTGTTTCTCCTACTGTGTTCAGATAAAACATGGTTTATAAGTGGAATTGTATTGTACACTAATGAGTGAATATGTGCAGTTGTTACTTTAAATAACCATTTATACCTAATCTTAAGCAAAACAGCTTTTTCTGGTATAGTCATGTATTCAGTCATGTTAAATAATATTTTGAGTTGAATAAAAACACTTTAGCTGATGTCCTTTTTTTATTTTTATTTTTAAATGTGTTTAGACTTGTTCTTGTACTGTGGATGGTTTGATCACTGTGTGTATCTTGTACAGTGATACACAGCTGTGTCCTCAGTCTGAAAATTATTCCCCTGTAGAAACAATGTGTTTTTGGACGTGTCCTGTGTGAAACTGATCTTGTTTTTCACTGAGTCTTTAATGTCAGTGTCACCACCACTACAAAGATATCCGAGCCATTCCAGTGCTTTTCCAGCAGGTTGACGGATCCAGTTAATGCAATAGCTTGATTCTGAAATCCTGCAGGAGATGGAGAATGATTCTTGAGGTTTCACAACTAGAGATGGAGGTTGAGTGAGATCAACACAGAAAACACCACCTGAAAACAACAATAAAAGAATGTGTTATTATTAACTGTCTCAAAAGGTCTTTTAACAGTTATGAAGCTTATTTCACTGCTTTAGATTTTAAATAAAGCATCAGTGAATCTCACAGGATGCAGCTGCTGCCAGCAGTAATAGAGCTGATGAGAAGATCATGGTTTGGAGTAAACACAGGTTTATTACTCTTACTGATCCAGAAAGCAAGAATTTGCATACAGCTTTTCGGTTGTCCAAGATGTTGCAGTTTGTCATTTATTTGGTGTAGTGCAATAGAACTATAGAAGAAGAAGAAAGAAGAGTAAAAAATCTAAATGACTATAATAAAAACAATCTGCAACCCTTGATGCTGTGGCCAAAAACTAATTGAGATTTATTTTTGTGTATATCTGTTAAATAATCAAGACCTACCAGCTTTGTGTGAAATTGAAATTCCCTGTATATGATGCCAGATGACTCCCAGTGATTAAAAAAAAAAAAAAAAAAAAAAAAAAAAAGTGGAAAGGATGAAGATTTATGAATTTTATTGTTGCTTAGGAGAATACTACGATTCTACACATGCAGTTCTGTCAGCACTGATGACTAAAAAATATGAATTTATTGCCTGATTGATTAAATAATGTACAATGTGTAGTGGGGAAAAAAAAAATGTTAAAGATAAATTAAACATCAAATAATTAAATAAGCAAATAAATAATGCAGCAGTAATACAGCAGCTGAGTAATAATAGATTAAATGCTAATAAATAATATTAGGCACTTTTTATATGTCTACAATACTTTTGCACTGTTTCCAAGCAGTCTATGCAGAGAATACAATAATTTTTGCACAGGTCCCCAGGCAATTTGTGATAATGTGTATTGCGTGCACAGTAATATACAGCTGTGTCTTCAATCTGAAAGTTTTGTCCTTTTAAGAAAACTGTGTTGCTGGAGGTTTCTGCAGTGAAACCTGATCTTATTCTTCATTGGGTCACTGGTGCCTCTATTTCCAGAATCACAGAACCAGCCAATCCATTCCATCGCTTTTCCAGCTGAGTGTCGTATCCAGTTGGTACAGCCACCTCCTGATGCTGAATATCCAGTGATCTTACAGCCGATGGAAAATGATTCCCCAGGTTTTACCACCATGAGAGCAGGCTGATTCAGCTCAATGCAATTAACACCTGGGAACATACATTTAAAAACATTGTCAGTGACTGAAATGAGTTGTGCACATTATTGTCACAAAACCTCTGAAAATGACTGATCGTATTTTAAACAAGACTTCCTAATAAACCTGTAGTATGCTGATACTCACTGGGTGCTGCAGATAAAATCAATATCAGTAATCTAAAGTACATAATTCTGTCTGTCTGTACTCTCTTATGTGGGACCTGTGACTCTTTCCACCGCAGGACTTAAAGAGCTCTTGATTGTGTACATAAGCACCTGTTTATATAAGGAAGGTGATTTGCATCAATACATTTTTAGTGAACAAATTAAATTCAAATGACAACCCTAAAATGGAAATGTCCCTAAATTAAAATGACAACACTGAAGTCATTGGTCTTTGTAACTGAGCCATTAAAATCATTAAATATATTCTAGTAATATAATATCATATTTTGTTTTATTTTGATGTACTCATGGACTTTTTCCCTTCTTAAATGAATTGACTTAAATTAAATGTATACTGTGGCAAATATTGCATTGATCAAAGCTGTTCATTTACAGATATTCAACAAAAAAATCCAGACAAATTTTTTTTTTTTTTTTTTTTTTTTTTTTTTTGCAAACACTAGAATATAATTTGTGATGAAATTACTGAAAGACTTATTGGTGACACTTTACAATATGGGTGCACAAATATGCATTTATTCATGCTTAACTAATGCACAGGTAATTACGAGTTAATGTAGAATTCATGAAGAATTAAACAATTTATTAATGATTACTACATCAGCAATTAATGAACATTCTATATGATTCAAAGATTAAGTAATAAATTGTTATTAGTTAAATTTGTCATAATGTATTAGTTCCCTAATAACATATTATATTAACTCATCATCTAAATTCATATGTTAATTACTACAGTGGCCAAAACTATGTACTTCAACTTCCATTTGTCTGCTTTAATTAATCATCAGCTAATGGTTTGCAAAGATATCATTATGTTATGACTTTACTTGTTGAGACACAGAACTGTTTACTAATTATTAAGTAATATGTCATCCAATAATTAATTAAAGCAGACAGCTGGAAGTTGAAATGCGTGGTTTTAACCCATTGTGGTAATTAACACATGAATTTACACTATTAGTTATAATATGTTATTAGGGATTTAAAATATTATGACACATTTAACTAATAACGATTCATTGATTACTTAATCTATGAGTTATATAGAATGTTCATTTGTTGCTGATGCAGTAATTAATAAATAGTTTAGTTCGTCATGAGTTATATATTAACTCAGGATTATCTGTGCATAGTTCAGCATGAATTAATGCATATTAGTGTCACTGTATTGTAACGTCTGTTTCTCAGTCAAGAAAACATTTGGTCAGTGAGTCAGTTTGAAACTGCTTGACAAGAGCGCCACCTCTTGGAAATAAAACAGCACTTCTGGAGCATAAATGAAGTCAACAAGAAAGGTAGTGGTTTATATCCAGAAGCAGTACAGACCAGCTGAAAAGATTCACCTGGTCTTTTTGCCACATCTTGAGACTGAGTGAATGTCTGACAATGAATATGTGTGGATAAGAGAGAAACATAATAAACAGCAAAATGTAAACTACATTCAAACTACACATTTTCAGTTCTTGCTTTGCATTAGAAACAAACTACCTTAACATTGCTAGTGCCATGCGCTACTGTTTAAGCTGCAGAAAGAGTTGAAGTTATGTGGTATAAAAAATATTAGAAAAAATAATCCAGTCCATTATTAATATAGGAGTATGAATGATATAAACTGAACAGATTTACTTCATACTGAGAAATACTGTGGAAAATAATTAGTCAGTATAGATTTACAAGTGTGAAATATTACTCAACCAGATTAGATGTAAGAGTGAACTCGTGAAATACACATAGACTTTTGGATTACAGTTTTTTTTTATTATTATTATTATTATTATTTTTTTTTTTTTTATTAGGTTTTGCTTTTAGATATACATTTAGGCATGTTAAAAGACTACTTTTTGTCAAGGTTTAGATATTTTTGGTTAGATAAATACCAGGTTGCATTATGATTACAATCAAACATTAAAATACAAGAAAATTGCTTTCCCCATCTCACATATTCTCAAAATTTGCTCTGTTACAGTCTTAGCAGTTAATTTCTGAGTGTGTGTGTGTATGTGTGTGTTAGAGAGACTCTTTTGTATTTTTCCATTTATTAATTTTATTCCACATATTCTTAAAATTTGCTCTGCTGCATTTTTATCAATTCATTTCTATGTGTCTGTGTGTGCTTCTGTGTGTGTGTGTGTGTGTGTGTGTGTGTGTGTGTGTGTGTGTGTGTTTCTGTGTGTGTGTGCACGGGTGTCTATTTTGCACTCTTGATATTCTAGAGTTTCACCCCTTGATTGCTGTGCACTTTTTTTGCTGCACAGCGGCTGATTTGTAGTTGGTACCAACAAAAGATTCTCTAAGTTTTTGTTTTTTTTGGTATTTCCTATTCATTTCCTATGTCGGTCATTTTTGACCGCGAAGGAGCCAAGCGTGACTTTTTTTTTGTGACCCTTTAACATATCCGAATCACGTCCATGATTTTTTTGTGTGTCCACATAGTTAATGCAACAAAAGTCACCAAGTGTCATCTCATTCCGATGAAGCTACGATTTTTAAAATTTCTAAACATAATTGTTTTCGGTCAAAAATGACCGAAGAGGCCCAGAGGGTTAAGAAGGTCATGAATTTGCATAATTTATTTAAATATTCAGTTAGGGATGTCCCGTATTTAAACAGTGGCATCATATTACTGAGTCTCACGCACACCCATATATTATTCATTATAATAATTTATTCATTTACTCAATGAATTTGTTTATTCATTTACCTATCTGGTAAATGAACAAACCATATTAAGTATATTTTTAATATAATTTATATTTAAGTAATTTCATTTAACATTTTAATTGACTTTCAATTATTGCCACATTTTGTTTTCAATAATAAATATAGAGATTATTTGAAGTGTATGTTGATTTAGGTCTTATCATGGCATTCAACATCCAAACTAAGTCATGCATGTTAAGATTAGACCGAAGTGTTTGTGCACATGGTTTTTGCACAGGCATTAAACTGTTATTCATCATGGTGCCTGTATACCCAACACAATAATACACAGCCGTCCTCAGTTTGCAGATTTTGTCCTTTAAGACATAGATGTGTTTCTGGAGATGGTGAACTTATTTTTTAATGAATCCTTGTATTTTATTCTACCACCAGCATGGATCATGCCAGTGAACTCAAGGATCTTCCCCTGGGTGCGTCTAATCCAGGAAGGCGCCTTAGAGGTATCGCTGAGAGCATATCCAGATATTTTACAGGAAATGGTAAAATATTCTTCAGGTTTTACCAAAATGGAGCTTGGCTGGTTGTGTTCCACACTGCTGTACACATCTGCAAATTAAGCACCAAAATATGTTACTTTTAAAATGGTCTTATTAATGGTAAACAGTTAAATACTGCTTAAAAAACCTTAAAGATTTGTACTCACAAGTGTGACAGACATCATTAGAATCACAAACAGGTAAAACATGATTTTATGAGTGGCTCTTCTCAGCTTCGTTGGAACACATAAGAATTATACACAGCAAGGATGTGCTGCGTATATAAATACTGGATAATTTGCATTGAGTTTTGGTCATGTGTGTGCACAGGGTGAATGTTAAAGGATGGTTCACCAAGAAATGCACATTCTGTCATGAATTCTGTCCTTAATATGACATGAACTGCTTTAAATGTGTCATATAGGCATTTTAGTGCGCATCAAAATAGAGCTCAATCATTAAGACAACTAAGATATTGCTGTTTTTAACCTTTATAACTTAAATTCACTTTATAACTTGAACATGTTTAAGGACAAGACAGAGAGCAAAATATGTATATGAGTAATTTATTCATTAGAATGAATAAGCCACTTCACAAATAAAACAAAATAAAATACACGTATAAAACCCAAATAAATAAAAATACAGTCTGACACTTCATCTTCATTCCTCCCCCTCCTGGGTTTTTGTAAGGGTAGCTGTATGAAAACAAGCAAAGTGTGTCTCTTGCACAGTAATACACTGCAGTGTCTTCAGTCTTCAGCTGATTCATGTGCAGATAGAGATTAGAGCTGTCCTTAGATGCTGTGAATCTGCCCTGCACTGACTGAGCTGAGCCTTTGTCAGAGTCTGAATAATAGTGTAAGATCCATTCCAGTCCTTTTCCAGGTGCTTGACGGATCCAGTGCATCCTATAGCCGCTAAGACTAAATCCACTACATGCACAGGTCAGTTTGTAGGAACCACCTGGAGACACAGTTACTGACTGATCAGACTGTGTGAGCACAACCTGTGAATAAACACCTGAACACAGAGACAAAAAATGCTTTACACATCAAATGAATCACAATACTGATGAAATAGGATTAGATGTTACATTCTATATAAAAACACTCACTGTGTACAGCTGCCAACAGCACAAAGAGCTTTAGGGAGAACATTGTCTCTTCTCTTCAGATCAAACACTCATTTACTAGTTTTAAATAGGAAATATGGCAGTTGAGTTTGCATTGATATTTGCTCATGCATGAGGACACACATAGTGGGTGTGTTCAAAACCTAGTGTCAGTTTTATCATTTTTTTATGGAAGGGTGTCCTCTTCTGGCATCTAAATTATTCATACAATGGGTCACTTGAGCATGTGATGTCATTACATGCCATTTAGTGGATACATTTGATAAAACATCACTGAAGTCATTTGGTGTTCTATATTCATAATTTATTTATTTGCTTTGAGTTTGCAATACTTTGGTTATTGTTTCATAAGATGTTTAATTTGAAAAGGAACTGTTTATTGAACGTGATTAATGTATTCAGTGCTTTAGGGTTTTTGTGCAGGTCCTGTGGCAGTTTGTGGCACAGTGCATCACAAGCACAGTAATACACAGCTGTGTCCTCAGTGTTGAAGTTCTTTCCTGTTAAAATAACTGCGTTGCTGGAAGATTCAGAAGAGAAAC
The DNA here is from genome assembly GCA_036247105.1 of Cirrhinus mrigala. NCBI lineage: Eukaryota > Metazoa > Chordata > Actinopteri > Cypriniformes > Cyprinidae > Cirrhinus > Cirrhinus mrigala. Next base: position 53,846 of record JAMKFB010000273.1, on the reverse strand, counting down.
TGATCTTGTTTTTGAGGGAATCTGTGGCACCATTGCTACTGGAACTATAGTACCAGCCAATCCATTCCATCGGTTTTCCACTTGAATGTCTGATCCAGTTTGTGTAGTCTCCACCTGAGGCTGAATATCTAGTGATCTTACAGGCGATGGTAAATGTTTCTCCTGGTTTTACAACCATTACAGGAGGTTGATTCAGCTCAATGCAGAAAAGACCTATATATAACAAATAAAACATTCTCACTGAATTAAACTGAGATGCAAAATTAATTTTCTAGAAATGTTTATTGTTGTGCTGAAGATACTTACAGTGTGTTGTTGCCAAAATCAGTAGTACTGAAATGCAGTACATGATGCTGGTTGTATTTTCACTCTGGTATGCCTCTGTAAAACAAAAAGCTTTTATTGTGTATGTGTGCTTCTGCTTACATGAAACATGAAGGGTGGAGATTTGCATTGACGTAAACATCTGACTGTAGTCACATCGTATTGACTTAAACATTTACTGAGTGCTAGAACAGTGTTATGGATAAAAAAAAAACATTTAAACAATTAAAAAAATCAAAGGAGAGGCTTTGTGAGTCATGTAAATGAAAAAAGTTATTTCTTAAGACTCATGAGGATAAGTAATGACAAGACAGAAAGCGGTAAAAATATTTTTTATGTATGTTATATATCTGTTGCAATTATTTGCAAGATCAAGGACTGTATAATACACTGTAAAGAGTAAATGTTTGCAGTTGCTACCTGTTAAAGAGGTTGTACCTGTTTTAAACCATAAAAGTGACATATGTTTGTATATTCATGTGTTCAGTCATGTTAATTTCTGGTTGTATATGGTATATGATTGGTTAATATGTGCTTTAGGTTGTGTTAAAATAGTAGGTCTATATGGACAGCTGTTGGAAGATTGGTGCTTAAATATCTTACATTGCACCTGTACTGTTCTCCACAAAATTTTTATATTTTAGTGAAATGTTAGCCTCGATTATATAAATCTCCAGACAAAAAGGTCAGGTTTGATATTTACTGTAAGTTAAGGACAATGAGGATAATTAATATATTGTCAATCTCATCTGGTTTTGTAACTGTTACATCCTGAGGATGTATTTCTATTAATATTAATGCTTAAGGTGTGGTTTCCCGCCCCTTTTGGGTGCGGTCGTGTTCTCTCTCTCTCTCTCCCCCTCTCTCACTCTGCTTGCTTAGCAGCTGTAATTGGCCACAGGTGGTGCTCATCGAGAGTGTGCTGCAGAGATGCAACCGAGACAAAAGGGTAGAAGAAACAATGTGGAGTGTGGTTCACTTCTCCCCTGCTCCAGACTTGTTGTTTGTTGATTCTTTGATTGTTGTGGTGAAAAATTGAACTTTTTACCTGTTGGTTGATAACCTTGAACACTGAAGTGAATTCTTGTTAGCAAGCAGAGTGGTACTAAAACATCAAGCTAAGTGGCTGCTTTGGTTTACTTTTTTTTCTTTTGTTAAGGATATTAAAAGGTATTGTAATTTTTTGTTTGTTTGCTTACTTGCCTTATGTTTAAGTGGGAAGCTGTAGGGTGAGGGTGCCATTTTATTTTGTACTCAACTTTTGTCTCTGTTTTTGGTTAGCAAGGGAGTGAGGTAAGAATTTGTTGTTGATTTCTTTTTAGTTTACCTGAAGAGGTTACTTAGTCCTCCTCTTGTTAGTTAGCTTCTGTTTTGTTTGTTGTTTTGGCCAGGCCCTCTCCCGAAGACATTTATTGCTTCCCTTGTCTATTGTTAATTTCAATAAATTGTTTAAGTTTGCCAACTTAAGTGTTTGTCATACATTTCTGGGGCAGAGGACTGGAGTGATTCCTCCACTTTTTTTTGGTTTAAACTTCCTTTATGCTTTAGTTAATCTGTTACTCCCACTCCCAACCCTAGACTGGGCAATGGGCACGTAACAGTAACTATATAAATGTTTTGTGATTACAGTCAGTTAAAAATAGATTCTCCTGAGATAAGACATGACCAAAGGGGAAAGTAACCGTAAAATAATAATAATAATAATAATAATAATAATAATAAAAAATAAAAGCACAATTTATTGAGTCAACTTGAAATAATGTTACCTTGCTGCCATAACATTTTAAGTTCAGTCAACTCAAATAAGTTTTGTCACTTGAAATGTCAAGTTGTACTAAGAAATGACAACGTAGATATTTGAGTTGACTACACTAAAAAATTGGTTTGTTAAACTTAAAAGCTGTGTTTGTTACCTGGCTGCCTTAAAATTGTAGGTTGAATCAACTCAAATATCTATGTTGTCACTTAGTAAAACTTAACATTTCAATTTGACTGCAACTAATAATCACCTTGTATTTCTGCTTTTTTAGCTTTTTTTTTTTTTTTTTTCCCCTACAGACAGTGGGTAGATATAGACAAAATTTACTGTTTAAATTGTTTTAATGACCTGGTGAAAATGTGACTCCATTGGGTTCAGACATGTGATTTAGAAAGTGTTTTAGACTAAAATAGTCAATGGCAGCACATGACAGCTTATTCTGGGTGAATTGAATGAGAAAGTTTTATTTTAGAGAGCTGTTTGTTTTCAGATTTTGTGCAGTGCTGTAGCTGTATTCACCACTGTCTCTTTTGCACAATAATATACAGCAGTGTCTTCATTCTTCATGTTATTCATCTGCAGATACATCTGTTTCTTATGAGGCGCCACGTAGGATTTAAATCAAACTTCGCTTATCAATACATATATAAAACACGTGCATATACACCTAGAAATTACTTGCATATACATGTATACTGTTGGATGTTCAAAATATATATATGAAATACACGTGCACACTATTATGAAATCCATACCAATACATCTTTTATTAGTAATCAATACATATACACTTGTGAATAACTTGTATATACATATAAACTTAACGCATGCATACGCTAAAAAACACTCGCTTATACATATAAACTTGATCCATGCATATACACCTACAACAACACGCACATATACATATAAACTCGCTGCATGCAGACACACCTGTACATACTCGCACATACATATAAACTTGACCCATGCATATAAAAACACTCGCACATACATATAAACTCGTTGCGCGCATATACACCCATGAAACACTCACGCAAACATACAAAATAAATTTCAGGTAAGACGCATGCTTGAGTTGTGTATATACATATATGCAAGTGATTTCATATGTGGATGTGCGTGAACTTTTCAGTGCAAACGGAAGGCATCTCAGTGCAAACGGAAGCAGCGGCACTTCCGGCGGAATCTCCAGATGCCGGGGCATTTTAAAACGCTTAACGTGACTTAATGCATTAAAATAGTGTTTTAAAAAGACCTTTAATATAGCATACGGTGTACCAGGGGCGAATTTCCACTGGGCACTTTTCAAAATCCCGTTCAGCACCGCCGAGAGTTCGCGCGATCGTTCAAACAAAACCGAAAGTAAAATGCGCACGCGCCTTCAAAAGCAATTTTAATACCCCGCGTTTAGAGCGCGACTCCCCAATGCGTACAAATTAGGCTACATAACATATTTAGGATGTTATTAGTATGTAGGCTATAATAGGTTGTGTAGTTGTCTATAGCTCTCTATCATGTTTGAAAAGTGTAGTCTCTGTTTGCACTTTGAATACTGAGAGAGCAGCCTACTATGGCTGCATTTATTGTTCGCACTTAATACGATTAAGAAAGGAATGTTTATATATATATATATATATATATATATATATATATATATATATATATATATATATATATATATATATATATATATATATATGTCAATATGCCCAATCCACTCCAGTCCTTTCCCTGGTTTCTGACGGATCCAGTTCATCCACCAGCTGCTCATTGAGAATCCAGACACAGTGCAGGACAGAGTCACTGATTCTCCAGGCTTTTTCACCACAGAATCTGAGGAGGTCAAAGACTGACCACTAACAGCTGAAAAACATGCAACAAATAATGTTAGATGATTCAGAACAGTGAAATTACAACAATATTACAGAACAAATGGGAGTTTCTCACATGAAATAATCATCAGTAGGAGTCCATACAGTAGCATCTCCATTACCACAGTAAAACAGTGATAGGTTACACTGCAGCTGTTTTAGTCACTGGACACAAACACTGACTGAAAGTTCAGTTTATAACACAGTCTTTCAGGAGTCTGGGGGACACTGACCCTTCCCACAAAATCATTTGCATCTTTAATGCGAGTTTCATTTAATTTAAGTTTAATGCAGTAATCTGAGGATTATTACAGTAGATAAAGTTATATTACATCATCAATGTTTACTCTTCGTACTTTTTTCTCATGGTGTGTTATTTGATATTGACCCATGATGAAAGTTTAATTGTTTATAATCAGCATTGCTCAGTTATTTTGCATATAGTTTCTAGCTCAGCAGGGACTTTTTTTTTTTTTTTTTTTTTCTGGATTTATGCTTTTTCTTTTTCTCAGATGAATGTCATTAGTATTGGTGTCATGTTTATTTTGTGGGATAAGTATTACAAGATCTGTTTGTAGTGGCACTTCAGACAGGCCTTATATCACTTCAGAGACTCTTCTCCTTTTTTTAGCTTCCATAACCCACCATATCTTCTGTCTGCCCCATTTCTCATCATGATGAGTTTTTGAACAGCTGCCTGTACTTGTGTTTTCACAGTGTCTGTCTTGCACAGTAATAAACTGCAGTGTCTTCAGTCTTCAGCTGATTCATGTGCAGATAGAGATTAGAGCTGTCCTTAGATGCTGTGAATCTGCCCTGCACTGACTGAGCTGAGCTCTTAGAAGAATCTGAATAATAATAAATAATCCATTCAAGTCCTTTTCCAGGTGCCTGACAGATCCAGTGCATGTCAGTGCTACTAAGAGTGAATCCACTACATGCACAGGTCAGTTTGTAGGAATGTAATGATAGTCCAACTGAGAGGCAAGTAGTGATGAACCCGGGTGCAGTTTATTGTGAAAAAAGTGAATCCAAACAAACAATAAACTGCACTTGGGTTCATCACTACTTGCCTCTCATTTGGGCCATCATTACAGAATACACAACCAACCATGAACCCAGCAGATCGTCTCGTCGGTCTCCGACAAGGAAACCGTCCCATAGAGGGCTATGCTACCAGGTGGACTTCATTGAAACTTTTCTTAAGGACATTTTCCGTTTTGGTTTATGTAAGGACATTTCATATTTGATGCCATGCAATACCCCACACTGGACACTTGATAAATACATTGACTTTGCACTCCAGTTAAGCGGCTCACCTTTTACTGTTGGGATTGTGGAGGAGGGACCCTGCAATCCTGCAGTAACTTCCATATCTCAACCTGCTCATGCCACGTCTGCCGCTCCAGGGCCAGTTCACAACATGGCCGCCATTCCCAAGACAGTTCACAAGATGGCTGATCCTCTGATGTCAAGTCAAGTCAGGGCTGCACTTTCTGTGCCACATCAAGTTACAGCTGTAGTTCCTGAGTCAAGCCAAGTTACAGCTGTATTTTCTATGTCAAGTCAAACCACTGCTAATCTCTTTACGAGTCAAGTCACGTCAAGTCACAGCTGATCTTCACGAGTCAAATCAAGTCATTGCTGATCTTCCTGAGCCAAGTCAAATTACGGCAGACCTCCCTGAGTCAAGTCAAGCCACGCCAGAGTCCCTGGCCAAGATGGCCGCCATGCCAGAGTCTTGTCACGTCACGGCTCTCGCCAAAATTTCCCCAGAGGATTTTTGGGGGTGGGGGGGCCATAGTACCCAAGCTCTTGCTGATGCAGAGCTTGGGCCAAGACTGAAAAAACTAATGGTCATCGCCATTTTGAGTGTGTGGGCAGCACACTGCACTCCAGAGGCCTCGTCTGCTCCAGAGGGCTCATCTGATCTCCCAGAGCCATGCCATGTCTCGCCTGACCCTCTAGAGCCACGTCATGTCATGACTGCCAGTGTGATGGCGGTCACCATTTTGAGTGTGTGGGCTGCACACTATGCTTCAGAGGCCTCGTCTGTCCACAAGTCTATGCCAGAGACCTCGTCTGTCCACGAGTCTATGCCAAAGGCCTCATCTGTCTACGAGTCTGCGCCAGTGCCCCCGGAGGTGGCAGCTCCGGCTGCAGAACCTCCAAAAGAGGCGACATTTCCCCATGGACTCTCTGCCTGTCCTGTCACCACCATGAAGGCTGTCAACGAACTCACTGCCCATGTTCCTGCTCTGCCTGCATCTGCCACGGCTCCAGGCTCCTCAGGATCAGACATGGTTCCATGGCCCAGGTCCACCATGGTACCACAGTCTGCCACTGCTTCATGGCCCAGGTCCTTCACTGCTCCACGGCCCAGGAACGCCATTGTTTCACTGTCTGCCACGATCCAGGCCCACCTCTGCTCCACAGCCAAGACCTGCCTCTGCTTCACAGCCCAGGACCACCACTGCACCATGGCTCATTGTCTTGTGCTTCATGGTCCTGGCCAGGATTATGCACCTGTTCCCCTACATGGGCCTGGCCCCCCATCCCTCTCCCTGTATTGCCTCTGCTCCACCCTCCAGGACTGTGTTTTGTTTGGGCTTCTGGAGCCGCCCTTAGAGGGGGGGACATGTAACATGGGGTTGTTTTTGTGTTTTGCTTCACGTTCATGTTTTCATGTCTTTTATTTTGAAATTTTGCCATGTTCCTTGTTAGTGTCTTGCTTCCCTTGCCCTCTTGTATTCCTGTCATTGGTTCCTCTGTTCAGTGTGTCATGTTCTGATTGGTTGTTCTAGTCTGTTTGCTCATTGGTTTGTTCATGTCATGTGACCCATATTGTTTGGTATAAATAGCCCTCGTGTGCCTATTGTTCCTGGTCGTGTATTGAAGTGTAATCCTGCTGTTGGTGAGTTCTGTTCTTGTTTATGCCTGTTTTCATGCCAAGCCAAGTCTGTTCCATGCCAAGTCAATACCTGTGGATAAACACAAGATTTAAAATAGAATTATGAATATGTATTATGTACACTAAGAAAACAGTCTATTTTGTCCAGGGAACTGACTTACAAGACACAGCAGCCAGCAACAGCAAAATAAATGAAGTGAACATGGTTTATATGAAGGTTGAACTGGTGATGAGTCCTCCACTCAATAGTGTTTAAATGTGAAACGGATAGTTCCAGTTAATTTGCATTGAAACCCAAAATTAGCAAAATAAATGGTGTCAGTTGAGCTTGGTTAATTTCATAGTACCACCTACTGATATGTAAATAATATTGCAGTTCCATAACATGAATAATTGAGATTATTATTTGTTTTAAATATATATTATACAGTTGGCACATTCTTCAATCAGATAAATAATGACTTTTTTGGTGAAAATGGTTGCGGGACTTTTAGTCATAGGCAGACTTCCATGGGCAGAGTCTCCTCAATGTTATTTTTGTTAAAACAGACTCTAGAGACTTCTTTCTTTCTTTCTTTCTTTTTTAATAATGTTAAAAAACATTACCAAACAACAGAATAACAGAATCATTTTTTTCTTATTCAAATATTATAATATCCAGAAATGGAGTTTTCTAGCTCATCAGTCATTATTTTGTGAACAATGTTTTTTTTTTTCTCTCTGCTGTCTTGGCAGGTTTTGTGCACAGAGCTGTAGTCATTTCAGTCACTGTGTCTCTCTTGCACAATAATACACAGCAGTGTCTTCATTCTTCAGGCTGTTCATCTGCAGATACACCTGCTTCCTACTGTTGTCTCTGGAGATGGTGAACCGTCCTTGGACAGACTGAGAGTAATACATAGACTGGCTATCATATCTGATCCATGTCAGCCATTCCAGCTCTTTTCCAGACTTTTCTCTGATCCAAGCCATCCAGTAGCCAGCAAAGTCAAAACCAGAAGCAGTACATGTCAACTTATGGGATTCTCCAGGTTTCATGACTACAGACTCAGACTCAGTCAGTGTTTGACACCAACAACCTGCAAAATAAAACATGATTACTGTGTGTAAATTCAGATAAAAACAGACTAAAACTAAAAACTGTAATCATACATTAAGAAGCCAGCAACAGTATTGTGATTCCCAAGATTTTATGCTCCATAATTGTGTACTGAATGATTGAGCTGTACAGATACAGAAATGATTATGAAGGTTCAAGAGGATGAAGAATTTGCATAATCCAATATTTAAATAACTAAATATTCATTTGGGGATGTCTTGTATTTAAATAGGGGCATCATATAAGACACATTCATTTTATGGGTCCATTCAAGGCATAGAAAGTACAGTAACTTAAATCTTTCTATATTAGATGCTATTATTATTAATACCATTATTTTGTATTTGGTGTCTATCTGGTATTTTTGTGGTATTTTTAATTGACTATTAATTAAACACAAATAATAATCTATGTATACACATGGTGTCATATTCTTTTTTTTATATTCAGTTTAATTTATTTACAGTTTTGGTCTTTTATTTCTTTTCTTTTTATCTTTGTTCCAATTGTATAGATAAAGTCTATGATGATTTAGGTCTTATCATGGCATTCAGTGTCCAAACAAGACAAAAGTATTTGTGCACGTGGCTTTTGCACAAGCATTAAACTGGTGTGCTTGTACACCGAACACAATCATACACAGCCGTGTCCTCAATTAGCAGATTTTATCATTTAAGATGCACTGTGCTTGTAGATGTGTCTCTGGATATAGTGAATTTTAATTTTAAGTAAATCCTTGTAATTCTATAACCAGTATGGATCATGCATCTAATCCAGGAAGGTGCCCTAGAGCCATCGCTGAGAACATAACCAAATAGTTTACAGGAAATGGTAAATGATTCTCCCAGTTTCTCCAAATTCTGTCTTTTTTCCATGTAAAGAAAATGAAAGTGATCTGAGTCTGTCATACTCCAAAATTCTGAAATAAAAAGCATTAAATGTAATATTAATAGCATTAAGACGTGCACTTCTTTTGTGTTCTAAGAAAGAAAATTCTATAAATTTGGAAAGATATAATGACACAGTGATTTGCTGAATTCAGACAGGCCTTATATCACTTCAGAGACTCTTCCCATTTGTCAGCTTGCATAACCCACCATAACTTCTGTCTTCCCCATTTCCCATGATGAGTTTTTGAACAGCTGCCTGTATTTGTGTTTCCACAGTGTGTCTCTTGCACAGTAATACACTGCAGTGTCTTCAGTCTTCAGCTGATTCATGTGCAGATAGAAATTAGAGCTGTCTTTAGATGCTGTGAATCTGCCCTGCACTGACTGAGCTGAGCTCTTAGAAGAATCTGAATAATAATAAATAATCCATTCAAGTCCTTTTCCAGGTGCCTGACGGATCCAATACATGTAAGCGCTACTAAGAGTAAACCCACTGCAGGCACAGGTCAGTTTGTAGGAACCACCTGGAGACACAACTACTGACTGTTCAGACTGTGTGAGCACAACCTGACAGTCAGTACCTGTGGATAAACACAACATTTAAAAATGAATTATGAATATGTATTTATTTACACCTAGAAAACTGTTCTTTCTTTACGCAGGGAATTTACTTACAAGACACAGCAGCCAGCAACAGCAAGATAAATGAAGTGAACATGGTTTATATGAAGGATGAACTGGTGATGAGTCCTCCACTCAACAGTGTTTAAATATGAAACAGACTTCAATTCATTTGCATAGAAACGTTACATTAACAAAACAGAGTCACTGGTGCTTGAGTCCATTGAGTTTCATTTCATGGATGATAGTACCACCTACTGATATGGAATAATATTGTATTTCGGTGAATAAATGTGATTATTTTTTACAGCAGTCATGTGTGTGCAACCCCTCAGTTCCTGCAAACAGATGTGATAGTGTGTTTCGTTCATGAGAAAGTGTTTTGTTTATGAGAAAGATCTGAAATGATTTTTACACCCTGTTTTCTTTGAATCTGATTTTTTTTTTTTTTTTTTTTTTTTTGTAGGTCAATATAGAGGTTTCCTTATACACTGTACGTTATCTGTGTCTGCAATAATATGTTTCAAATTGCATCAAATCACCCTGAAAATCACCCTCTTTAAGTATTTCTCAACAATGTTTTTGTTTGTTTGTTTGTTTTTTTCTAATTGTTGTACTAATGATAGTAAAAATTTCAGGCTGTACATTATATTATTGATGTGCGTGGAGTAAGTGTTGAATGTTTTTATGTTTGGTGTTTTTCAGTTGTGATAGCTGATATGAGGTCTGTAGACAGCGGTTGTTGATGGACTGATGCTTTGATGTGGCAATTTGATGCCCGGCTAAAAGCTAGTGAAGATGAAGGAGTGACACAGGGTGGACAGAGAGGTTTAAATTTATTTCTGGGCATCCATTATCATGAGAGTGATCTTGTAATATGCTTCGACTACTCAGACTAAAACCACTAAAATATTAGCCACTAAAAATGCTGTAATGTTCTATTATGATTAACCAAAGAGCAAAATAGCTTAATTGGTAACTCTTCTGGTTATTATTCTCAGGAAATCTTAATATCAATACCAGTAGCTGCCAGCATCATGAGCAGATGTGTAAATGACGTAGAGATGATCATTTCTAGTTCAGTGGTTCCCATTCATGGTCCTGACGAACCCCCAACACATATTGCATGTCTCCTTAATCAAACCTGATTCAACTCCTCAGCTCATTAGTAAAGATTCAAAGACTAGTTGTGTTAGTTGTCTATGAATGGTTGTTGGAAGACTGGTGCTTAGATGTGTTACATTACATATGTATTGTAAAGGGTTACCTCAATTTCTCAACATTTTTGTTATATATTAGTCCCGCCAGGCCACACACAGCCAATGTGCGTATTGTGTGTAGAAACCATGTCTGATTTATTTTAGTCCTGCACACAGACTATTAGAAAAGCAGAAACTGTGTGTTCAAAATCAGTGAGTTGCCATGAGCATCTGTAAAAGTGCAAAACATGATCTTAGAGTCTGTCCTTAACAGTGTTGGGGAAAGTTACTTTTAAAAGTAATGCATTACTCCCTGAAAAAGTAACTAATTACATTACTTAGTTACTTTTTATGGAAAGTAATGTGTTACGTTACTTCTGCATTACTTTTTAAATCTGGGCAGGGCTTGCTTCTTTGATTTTAATATAAAACAATTCTAATGCAAAAGCCCTTTTACACCAAAAGTGAAACGAATTCACCTCAGGCTGAAAGAAAAGTACGTTTATGCAGGAGATCACTCTTCAGCTATAAAAAATGAAGCACACATGTTAGTTTATCTAAATTAATTTTTGTTATTAGTCTGCTTGAATTGCATCATTGAAGGTCAGCAGCAAAGACACTGGTTAATAAAATGGGATTAAATACATAAAGGATATTTGTTTTGTGTAACATATTTAATTATTGCAGGGTTGCGTCATATTCTGAGTTTGCATTTCACTGTTTTTATTTATTTTGAGGAATAATGAATCTGTTTTTTTTGAGTGACATTAATTAATGCATGTTCACATTTAGTCTAGAATACAGTAACATCATGTTTACTCCCAATTTCCTGACGGAAGACTTGTCAATCAATAAATGGGGAAAAAAGTAACTGGCATTTCTTATTTGGAAAAGTAACTCAGATATTTTCTTAGAAATTCAAAAGTAATGCGTTACTTTACTAGTTATTTGAAAAAAGTAATATTATTACGTAATTTGCGTTAATTGTAATGCATTACCCCCAACACTGATTCTTAATATCATGCTTCATGTGACCATAAATATAAGTCAGTTAGAAATTGATTCTTCTGAGATAAGACATGACCATGAAAGGGTAAAACAACTACTTAGTAGTAGTAGACCCTACATACTGTATTGTCCCAACTCGCTTCAAAATAGTCACATTGTATTTCTGTTTGTTTGGCTTTGGCTTCTGTTTGTTTCTGTTTACTGTTTAAAGCTAATGTTCTGGTGAAAAAAAGTGACTCTGTTGGGTTCAGATGTTTGATTTAGAAAGTGTTTTAACAAAAAGGCTGGGAGCTTATTCTGGATGAACCGTCCCTTAAAGGAATGGGAAATCGAACGATAAAGTTTTATTTTAGAGAGCTGTTTGTTTTCAGATTTTGTGCAGTGCTGTAGCTGTATTCATCACTGTGTCTCTCTTGTATAATAATATACAGCAGTTTCTTCATTCTTCATGTTATTCATCTGCAGATACATCTGTTTCTTGCTGTTGTCTCTGGAGATGGTGAAGCGTCCCTGAACAGACTGAGAGTAGTATATATAACTACTACCAGATGAGATGTATGCCAGCCACTCCAGACCTCCTCCTGCAGCCTGTCTGATCCAGGACAAGTACGGGTCACTACTAAATCCAGAGACTGTACAGGTAAGTCTGTGAGATCCTCCATGTTTAATGACCACTGACTCAGACTCAGTCAGTGTTTGACACCAACAGACTGAAAAACAAACAGTTCAACATTAACATTTACAACAGTACACATGAATAAATCTGATTATTAACAGGTTTTCAAGAGCCTCTTACATTCTGTGAGAGCAAACATGAAGATAAACCCAGTTTAGACACAATATCCATTGTCATGTTATGAAAAGAGGAAGCTGATGCATCAAAGTCACAAGTTTTGTGTCTGGAGATGAATAGAGTGGAGGCTCTTTAAAAGATACAAGGAGAAGTAGGTTTGCATAGGGTGCCCTCTAAAGGTACATTTACATTTCTATGCTTTTGTTAAGCTCTGTAAAAATATTTAACATATTGTTTGTTTTTCCTTTTTATTGATATATTGTATCTCTGCTATTGTATTATAGCTGATATGTCTTCTATTAAAATTTTCAAGTCTTAAATTATGCAGTAATGGTTCATTTGAAACAACATCAAACTACACTTTCACATTTTCTGAAGGAATAGTTGATAGTATTTGCCCATATTTTAAAACCTACCTGGTCTCATGGCATAATGGTAGAATAGGATTAAAGCAGGCCTATGCTTAATTTCTCTCAAATTTTCTTTATTAAGCCAAAAGAATGAATTCAGAATTACTATTTTGAATTACTATTTTTACTAAATGTTTGGGGATGATATAATTTAAGGACAGACAGAAGGACTGACACTTTTCATCATTTAATGCAATGCCCTGAGAGTAACAAGTTGGTTGAGTCTGTAAACACAAGATTACAGTGTTATACTTTTATGTATTTAAATTCATTTTTATGAGTGGGTCACCCCCACAACTAGTACAGATAGTTTTTGTGCAGCTCTGCTGTGTTTTGTCTTACTGTGAATCTTGTACACAGTAATAAACAGCTGTGTCTTCAGTCTTCAGGCTTTTCACCTCTAAATACAGCATGTTTTTGCTGGTGTCTTTGGTGATGGAGAACTGGCCCTGTAGAGACTGAGCAAAAACAGTGTCAGTGCCAGTGTCAATATGCCCAATCCACTCCAGTCCTTTCCCTGGTTTCTGACGGATCCAGTGCATCCAGTAGCTGCTCATTGTGAATCCAGACACCCACAAAATCATTTGCATCTGAGCATTATTACAGTAGTTGAAGGAAATAAGTCTTTACTTATATTTTAATAACTGAGAAAAGTTATATTACTTCATCAGTTTACTTTTGTTCAGGTATGTGCAGAGGGGGTGTTTTAGGGGCTCAAACCCCTGCCCTTTTTCCAAAATTAACTAAAAATGCCCTCTCTCAACAATTATCAACAATAATATCATGGTCAATAAAACAAAATGCATTTGAATTATTAATATTATGATAACGTGTATAAATCAGTAACAAATTGCTCAAAACTGGAAAAAAAAAAAAATAAATAATAATAAAAATAATTATATCTGTCACTCTGAGACATAGTTGTCATTGTGTTGCTATAGATTGTGTTTGTCTTAAGCTCAAATTCATTGGATAATGTGAAGTGGAGTGATATCTTCCTGGGGAGCGTTTCCCAAAAGCATCGTTAGCTAATTATGATCGTTAGTTCCATTGAAATCTATTGGTAACAACGGAACTTACGACCATAGTTGCTTTCGTGAAACGCACCCCTGGTCGGTTGAAAACTACACTGTAAAAAATAAAAAAACACAATTTGTTGAGTCAGCTTAAAATAATTTGTTACCCTGCTGCCTTAAAATTTTAAGTTCAGTCAACTAAAATAAGTTTAGTCAACTTGAAATGTTAAGTTGTACTAAGTAACAACTTAGATATTTGTGTTTGCTAAACTTAACAGATGGGTAAGTAACCCAGCTGCCTTAAAATTTGAAGTTGATTCAACTCAAATATCTAAGTTGTCACTTAGTATAATTTAACATTTCAGTTTGAATAAACTTTTTTTGAGTTGACTGAACTTAAAATTTTAAGGCAGCTAGGTTACAAATTATTTTAAGTTGACTCAACAAATTGTTTTTTACAGTGTATATATCCACTGTTGTTTTCCGTTTCTGTTATTTATTTATTTATTTTATTTTTATTTTTTTCAACAAACCTAAAACCGATAAAATAGAAGAAGTCACATTAAATAGTGTTTAAATAACTCCTGTTTACGTACCGAATTTTGGTACTCTGTTTGATGACACTATCATTGTTGATTAAATGAAGCCCAAGTGCCACCAACCTGCCAATTACGTGAAGTGTAAGCTCAAGAACATGCAAAAAAATATATATGTATTTTGCCCCCTTGTTTCACATTGAGCCCCTGCTCCCTAGGAACTCCCTACACGTCCCCATTTTTTGTTCTGTAATGTCTTTCATGGTGTGTTTTTGACCCAACGTGGCAAAGTGGGGCCTGAGGTTTGTTGAAAGATTCATTGTTAATGGAGATTCACCAACTTTGTTCAGTCGTTTTCAGCAATCCAGTTTGTAGCTCAGAAAGGAAGAGAGGAATCTACAATTGTTGCATCATATTACGGTGATGATGTTTAATAGTTCAATTATTCAGTAAATCATATCACTACTTTTTTTAATGGTCTCCATTGTGACAGTACCCATGTAGACTTAAAGTTATTAAGTGGAAATGCTATAAGAAAAAAAATTCAAAATACTGAATATTATAAACTGTACAGATTATACTTAATACTGAAACATACTGTAGACTAGTCTGTGCAGATTTACTGAAAAGCAAGTGTAACCCTTCTACAGGCAAATACACAAGTACTAGGTTCGTAAGAGATTCAAGTAAGATCTTGCAACACAACGAACAGACAAATTCTTTTGACAAGTTTCAATGTAACTTTAGTAGAAAGTATTGTACAAAGTAACAATAGAATACAGCCAGCACAAACAAAATGAAATAAAACCCCCTTTTTTTAATCAAACGTTGGTGTGTGCATTTATCAGTGTATGTGTATTAGATGCAACCAGTTCGGCAATCCACGTAGTCTTTCAAAAGTGGTAAAGAACCAAAATGTTCTCCAATGTCTGTTAATTCCTTTGTTGGTAACAGTCCTACCGCATGACGGTTCTCAGAACTTCCAAGTTCAAATTCTCAATCAGACAGGGAATCCAGGAAATCCAATGGGTGGCTCGCCATCAAAATGTTCAACACTTTCACAATAGCAACAACGGAAAACCCTCGTTGTGGAAAGACCCGACCAAGATACACATCGAATTTAATTAAGGAAACAGATGAGCAATCGATGCTGTTCCACAGCGATCTCCTGACAATATATACATAACTCTTTCTTCAATCAACAAAAAGACGTGCTCTATTTGTGCGGTGCGATTTGCGTAGTCTGAAAACCTAACTTGCTTGAATAGATTTAACCTATAAGCGAAGGTGATAGGCGGGACAACATGCAATACAGTATTTTGATTGGCTTTAAGAAAGAGTAACTTAGGTATTGATTGTTCCTATTTTAAATTAAATTCTTCTACTTCGTAACGGGGTTACATCCACCCCTTCTAAACTAGCATGAGTCCCTTCATGTTATCCTCAGAAATATTGATGCTCCCTACATCAATTAACACTTTGTTGAAACTCTTCAATAATGTCTGAGCAAAAGAAATAAGGGGATTACCCAGGATTGGGTATGTAAGCTTCCCAGGTGCTCTTCTAGTTCGCTCAGATCTACGAAGATTTTCTCCAGTGTCTTGGACATCACGATCTGCAGTTGTCGATTCTATAGGTACGACATCATTGGTATCTGTTTGTTGATTGCTTTCTTCCCGATTTTGATCTGTGTTTGATTCTGACAAGTCTAACAAAGGAACATCATCGTCTTCCAGAGAAACTTCATATAGGGGCTCCGACATCTCCAACAAAGGCAAGTCTAAAGACTGTCCCATTTGCCCTTGATTTTCTGCAATTCTGTCCGAGTGGGAGTCAGATATGGCTGGTGGGGTCTCTGATGTTGGTTGTTCCCTTTCATTAACTGACTTTACAATTCCATCTGCGGCCTGTCCCTTTGGAATTTCATAGACTTCAATAAACCTTTTTTCCAGAACAGGAATGTCCACAGGATTGACAAAATCATCTTCTACTTCAATGTAAGGCATCTCCTCATCCGGCTGGACAGGACTACTCCTTGTTATGGGTTTCTTTTGGACAGTGTCTGATCTCACATCATCATCTTTAACATCAGAGAGGAATCCACAAGGTAATAACATATCTCTGTGCATAGTACGTAGGGGTCCATCTTTACCCTCGGGGCACACAGTATAGACTGGTACGTTTTCCACCTTCTTTTGCACAATATAAATTGCAGACTCCCAACGATCACAGAGTTTGTGCTTGCCGCGTAACTTAAGATTACGGACCAAAACTCTGTCTCCAACATCAAGTGTGGATTCTCTTATTCTGATATCAAATCGTTCTTTGTTTTTCCTAGCCACCTTCTGTGCATTTTTTATGGCCAATTGATAACTTTCCTCCAGGTGGGATTTGAGGGATTTCACATACTGAGAGTGGGATATGGATGTGGTCCCTCTAACTGGCAATCCAAATGCGATGTCAATAGGCAACCTGGGTTGACGACCGAACATGAGTTCATAAGGTGAGAACCCAGTAACGTCATTTCTTGTGCAATTATATGCATGAGTGAGAGGTTTCACATGTTCGCGCCACTTTGTCTTCTGTTTATCCTGCAGCGTTCCCAACATACTCAGAAGAGTGCGGTTATAACGTTCCACGGGATTTCCCCTGGGATGATAGGGACTAGTCCTGACCTTACGGATACCGGCTAAAGAGCACAGCTCTCTGATGGTTTTAGATTCAAAATCCCGTCCCTGATCGCTATGGAGGCGCTCTGGGAACCCATAATGGACGAGAAAATGTTCCCAGAGGCATCTAGCAACGGTACTGGCCTTTTGATCTTTTGTGGGTATAGCGACGGCATATTTTGTAAAATGGTCAGTAACTACCAGAATGTCTTTTGTATTATAACTGTCTGGTTCCAGGGACAAAAAGTCCATACAGACCAGTTCCATAGGTCTACTGGTCTGTATGTTTACCAGGGGTGCTGCTTTCTCTGGCTGACTTTTCCTCCTCACACATCTTCCGCAGGTTCTGATTTTAGTCTCAACGTCCGATGACATCTTTGGCCAATAGAACCTCGCCCTAACCAGCTCGAGTGTCCGTTCAAAACCGAAGTGACCCATTTCATTGTGAAGACTATCAAGAACTGATGACCTCAACACAGAAGGTAAGACAAACTGGTAAACTGATCTATGGTCACATTGTCGTCGCCTGTACAACAGACCTTCTACCATTTCAAGGCGGTTCATCTCTCTGAGTAACAAGCAAAATTCAGCGGGTTCTGCTTTGAGATTGGGTGGTGCAGGCTCTCCCAACTGTATCATATTAAGAATTCTACTAATTATTGGATCCTTTCTTTGCAGATCAGCTAACTCAGCATTGCTATACTTGGGAACAGTGGTAAGACCGTAAGACAACTCGTCTTCATTGAATGCTTCAGGAATGGCATTAGAATGTATAGCAAGGGATTCTATTAGACAGGGAGGTACATCTCCCTCTTCATTGGCCATGATGTGTTTCTGACAGGTCGCCTTAACTGCTTCAACAGGGTACAGGTCAGAGGTGAAATGACTGGAAATAAACTGAAGTATCCTGGAACTCTCTTCTTCAGAAGGTTTGTCATTCTCGCACTCACCATGGGGCCTGAGGGAAAGGCCATCCGCATCATGGTTTTGCCTACCTGCTCTATATTTGATATCAAACGTAAACGTAGAAAGCGCAGCTAACCATCGATAGCTTGCCGCATCTAACTTTGCTGTTGTTAAAACATATCTCAATGGATTGTTGTCAGTCAGGACAGTAAACACATTGCCATATAAGTAATCATGGAATTTTTCAGTAACTGCCCATTTCAGGGCCAAAAATTCCAGTTTATGTGCTGGATAACGGGATTCGCTCTGTGACAATCCTCTACTGGCATAGGCAATTACACGGTCTTGTCCGTTCTGCTTCTGATATAACGCTGCCCCCAAACCAGTCGTACTGGCATCAGTGTGCAATGTATAAGGTAACTGCGGGTCAGCAAATCCTAAAATTGGGGACGTTGTTAACTTATGAATGATTGTTTCAAAAGCCTCTTGGCACGCAGGTGTCCATCTTTCAGCAAATGGATCTTTGGGATTGAGATATTTGCTACCTGCTTTAGCCATCACACAGCCCTTTCGGACAGGTGGATAACCGGATGTAAGGTTGGTTAAAGGCTTTACTATCTTTGAATAATCCTGGACAAACCTGCGATAATAGCCTGAAAATCCGAGGAAAGACTTCAACTCCTTTAAGGTTTGGGGTCTTGGCCAGGTCTTAAGTGCTCTTACTTTCTCTGGATCTGTCTCCACACCTTTATCTGACACAATATGGCCTAAGTAACGTACTGAAGTTTGGAAAAAATGACACTTATCAGATGATAGCTTAAGGCCATATTCCCTCAAACGATCAAAAACATGTGTCAGCCGTACCTCATGCTCTTCCAGTGTCTTCGAAAAGACAATTAAATCATCGAGGAAAACAAGCACTTCTCGCAAATTGATGTCTCCCATGCACTTCTCCATCAAGCGCTGGAAAGTGCTTGGGGCATTTGTGATCCCTTGTGGCATACGATTCCACTCCCAAAATCCCAAAGGACATACAAAAGCTGTTTTTTGTTTGTCACTTTCCTCCATTTCTATTTGGTAGAACCCTGACTTGAGGTCCATGACTGAGAACCACCGAGATCCACTGAGCGCACAGAAGGATTCCTCCAGGTTAGGCAATGCATATGCATCCTTAATGGTTCGTAAATTAAGCCTCCGATAATCAACGCACAGCCTCACATCACCATTTCTTTTGCGTACAACCACAATAGGTGATGAAAATGGAGACTCAGATTCCCGGATGATGCCTGCATCTAGGAGGGATTGTAAGTGTTTTTTGACAGCCTCATAATCTCGTGGGTGTATGGGACGAGAACGCTGCTTGAAAGGAGTTTCATCTGATAATTTAATCCTATGTTTGACTTTTGTCGCATGACCATAATCCAGATCATGTTGTGCAAAAACATCAGAATAACTGTTCAGTTTGGCAGTTATCCGCTTCTTCCACTCCTCTGAAAGAGGGGAGTTTCTAAAGTCAAACTTTAAGTTTGGACCAGCGTCGACATTCTGCTGGCTAGAGCAGCAAGCAGCTGGTTTCGCTTGATCAGGGTGAATATTCCGGACTATGTCATGTGGTACAGACAACTCAGCAATTACACAGTTAATGGGAATTGTTATATCATGATCTGTTTCATTTCTCACTTGCACAGGAGTTTTAAAAGGGATTGTTTCTGGTAAGGAAATTAAACAGCTGTCAATGAAAATTCCACCAGGTAAGGATGAAATTGACGGGTGCTCAAGTAATGCAAACTGTTCATAACCAGCAGGCTTTGTGTTCACACAGCCCTCTAGGATTATTTTCTGGCCAGCAGGAACAACTTTTGGCTCATGGTTTTTTAGTCTGGCTATTCCAAATTTACCACTCAAACTCTGTTGATACCTCAACTGTAGGGTTTTGAGAATTTGAGCATAACCATAGAATGGAGTGCTTCCAGAAGAGTTCATATCACAGTGTTGCTCATATAAGGAATCAAGAGTGTTTGTTCCTATTATGACTGGTATGCTGCTATTAGACCGGGTGTCTGGTACTATCAGAGCCAAGGTATGCATTTGAGGTTCTGAGTTGATGAACTCTTTAGGGAATTGAACACTGACTTGCACATAACCAGTATATGGAACCTTTTGGCCGTTGGCTCCTTCAACTTCTAGGACTTCACTCACAGATCTAATGGGATGCTCAGAGAGGTGTTGATTATAGAATGTTTGAGAGATTGTTGTAACCTGCGAACCGGTATCAATTAAACAGTTGCAATCAACTCCTTCCAGTTTCACATTAGCTGTAACCTTACTTCCAATCAATCCCTTTGGAAGTACAATGTGATGAGCTTGATGCTCATTACGTGCTACTTTGAATCTAGGCCTGTTTTGGGAGCCTGTCTGTGGTTCAGTTCCTGTCAGCTCCTCGACAGGAACTCTTATTAGTTTAAAGGAGGGGAGGCTTTTTGTTTGGCCACATCTTCATCCTTCTCCCAGGCCTCTTGTTTCCTCCGCAGCTCTTTTCTTTTTGCTGAAACAAGTGCTGGGTTAGGGGGATTATTGCAGCTATTGGCGATGTGACCATCCTCACCACATTGGAAACAATACCAAGGCTTTGGTCTTTTGCTTACCCCAGAAGTGTTAGTCGCTTCTTGTTTCTTGGGTGTGTGGTTCTCACTTAATTTAGATTTTTTTTCTTTTGTCACTTTAACCTTTGCTGAGACCTCTCTTTTGGAAGTGGTAAGAGCTGCAAGTTGTGCTTGAAGGTCAGCTATCTGTTTCTGAATCTGCTTCACCGCTGAAGAGGAACTATCAACTAGCTTACTTGCAGCAAAGCCATCTGATTCCAAAGGAAAAGTGACTTGGGTGTTGGACAGTGCTTTTGCTTTTGCAAGCCCTAAATGCTGCTTCATCCTGCTGTCTTTAGCTGCTATCCTATCTTCTTCCGTCCTAAGTAGCAACAAAAGTTCAGTAAAGGTAGGGGGATGATGTTTCTTCTGCTCAAGCTGCAGTGTGCTAATTATGTTATTGTTCCAGCACCCTCTACAAAATTGCTTGAGAAGCTGTTTGTTTGCATCACTGTCTGAAATAGCTTTCTTTTTCAGGATAATGTTTAAAGCTATTTGTAGACGCTGCAGATAGCTAGATGGCTTCTCACCGGGGTTTTGATTAGTGTTAAGGAATTTTACGAAGAGCTCGTCTCCGTCCTCAACAGTTGCATAAGCTGAGTCAAGCAAATCCAGATAGGCCTTTGAAGTAGCTCTAGGACCTAATGGTTTGACCACATCAGCTGCGGGAGGTAGCAGACTGTCCACAATTCTCCTCACCAGCATCACATCTGATAGAGAAGGATCAGTCATGTAAAACTCCAGACTGCTGCGCCACGTATCATAATCAACTTCGTAGTTAGGACAAGGAACTCTACCTGAAAAAGGCTTGAGCCGGACAGTAGACTGGAAATGAGTAGCCATTTCAGTGCTCTTCACTATATGTTCTACAACTACACGCTGCACTTCTGGTGTACTCAATTGATCAGGGGATAGCTGAAAAGTCTTTTCTGCAGATGAAGGTAAAACTTTGGGCTCTATCTGTGGTGGTCCATGAGGGGAAGTGCTTGGTTCAAAACAAAAGTCAGGTTCTTGCACAGTATGTGCACAGTACAAAGATTCGTGAGCTGATGAAGGCATTTCAACTGTCTCTTTGAGTGGTGAGACTGGACTGGGTTCTTGAGATATTTTTGACCCTGTAATATGCTCACACTCTCCAATAGACTCAGTAATTCTGCCAAGCTCCTCTTTAAGAACATCCTCGAAGGGTTTACCACTCAATTTGGCTAAGTTTTTCAACTCAGACAGAAAGGTACTTGTGGCTGCTGAACCTTTCGCACTACTATAGACACTGGATAGGCTTGCAATGTGGTGAACTATATTAGGATTAGCGATACTTGGTCTATCTAAAGGTAAGCTATCCTGAAGGGCCTCCACTGCATCACCATGTGTATACTCTACAATGGCCTGTTTGCCATGTTCTGAATCGGAAGAGGCAATCTCAATTAATCTTGAAATTGAACCAAACTGTTTGAGATAATCAAAGACCTCTTCATCTGCTTTAGTGCCACCTAACCCACTGACAATAACAGAATTTGGGACTTTAATATTCTCAGAATAAATAACTTCCATTTTGACATGCAGCTCTCTCAAAGTTGAAAGGTATTTTAAAAATACTCTTTTCGTAACATTCAGTTGTGATTATTTGTCTTACAACAGAATCTCCTGGCTGGCTCGCCAAGATTTTACGTGTAACCCTTCTACAGGCAAATACACAAGTACTAGGTTCGTAAGAGATTCAAGTAAGATCTTGCAACACAACGAACAGACAAATTCTTTTGACAAGTTTCAATGTAACTTTAGTAGAAAGTATTGTACAAAGTAACAATAGAATACAGCCAGCACAAACAAAATGAAATAAAACCCCCTTTTTTTAATCAAACGTTGGTGTGTGCATTTATCAGTGTATGTGTATTAGATGCAACCAGTTCGGCAATCCACGTAGTCTTTCAAAAGTGGTAAAGAACCAAAATGTTCTCCAATGTCTGTTAATTCCTTTGTTGGTAACAGTCCTACCGCATGACGGTTCTCAGAACTTCCAAGTTCAAATTCTCAATCAGACAGGGAATCCAGGAAATCCAATGGGTGGCTCGCCATCAAAATGTTCAACACTTTCACAATAGCAACAACGGAAAACCCTCGTTGTGGAAAGACCCGACCAAGATACACATCGAATTTAATTAAGGAAACAGATGAGCAATCGATGCTGTTCCACAGCGATCTCCTGACAATATATACATAACTCTTTCTTCAATCAACAAAAAGACGTGCTCTATTTGTGCGGTGCGATTTGCGTAGTCTGAAAACCTAACTTGCTTGAATAGATTTAACCTATAAGCGAAGGTGATAGGCGGGACAACATGCAATACAGTATTTTGATTGGCTTTAAGAAAGAGTAACTTAGGTATTGATTGTTCCTATTTTAAATTAAATTCTTCTACTTCGTAACGGGGTTACACAAGTGTGAAAAGAGTAATTCATGTTTTATTCTAATTAAATTTTAATGGCATTTTTTGCATTTAGTACACACCTCAGATGGGCTTTACTGTATGTTGCTTTAGAGCTTGCGTAACTCACACGTCAGTTTCATTTCCCATGATGAGTTTTTGAACAGCTGCCTGTATTTGTGTTTCCACAGTGTTTCTCTTGCACAGTAATACACTGCAGTGTCTTCAGTCTTTAGCTGATTCATGTGCAGATAGAGATTAGAGCTGTCCTTAGATGCTGTGAATCTGCCCTGCACTGACTGAGCTGAGCTCTTTTCAGAATCGTAACGATAATAAATAATCCATTCAAGTCCTTTTCCAGGTGCCTGACGGATCCAGTGCATGTAAGCGCTACTAAGAGTAAACCCACTGCAGGCACAGGTCAGTTTGTAGGAACCACCTGGAGACACAACTACTGACTGTTCAGACTGTGTGAGCACAACCTGACAGTCAATACCTGTGGATAAACACAACATTTAAAACTGAATTATGAATATATATATTTATTTACACCTAGAAAACTGTTCTTTCTTTACGCAGGGAATTTACTTACAAGACACAGCAGCCAGCAACAGCAAGAGAAATGAAGTGAACATGGTTTATATGAAGGCTGAACTGGTGATGAGTCCTCCACTCAACAGTGTTTAAATATGAAACAGACATCAGTTCATTTGCATCAAAACCTTGAATTATCAAAATCAGTGAAGTCACTGGTGCTTGAGTCCATTTAGTTTCATTTCATGGACGATAGTACCACCTACTGATATGGAATAATATTGTACTTCAGTGAATAAACATGATTATTATTATTATTATTATTATTATTATTATTATTATTATTATTATTTATTGATTGATTGATTGATTTTTTTTTATTATTTATTTTTTTTACAGCAGGCATGTGTGTGCAACCCCTCAGTTCCACCAAACAGATATGATAGTTTGTTTTTTTCATGAGAAAGTGAGTAAATGTCTTTGATAAAGTTGTAGAGCTGTAACAGGTTGTAGTAGAACAGCAAACACAGATCAGCACTTTTCCAATATCAGGTTGTTGTTGTCACAAAACAATGCTGAGGGTAAATAAATATATGTATGTAAAAAAAAAAAAAAAACAAATTACTTTGCTTTGAATCTATGATCTTTATGATGTACCTTAATTCAGACCTTTATACACTAATTTATTTGTGAAGCTGTTTATGAGAAAGTATTTAAATGTTTTAAATAACATTTTTAAATAAGTATAATTTAGTAAGTTGCTATCATGATCTGATGCATGAATAGTTTTTGTTCAGCCCGGCAGTCTTTTGTGTAACTGTGACTCTCGTGCACAGTAATAAACAGCTGTGTCTTCAGTCTTCAGGCTTTTCACCTCTAAATACAGCATGTTTTTGCTGGTGTCTCTGGTGATGGAGAACTGGCCCTGAAGAGACTGAGCATATACAACTGAGCTATGTATAGCTCCAATCCACTCCAGTCCTTTCCCTGGTTTCTGACGGATCCAGTGCATCCAGTAGCTGCTCATTGAGAATCCAGACACAGTGCAGGACAGAGTCACTGATTCTCCAGGCTTTTTCACCACAGAATCTGAGGAGGTCAAAGACTGACCACTAACAGCTGAAAAACATGTTATCATATAACATTATATAGAACAAACTATGTTAGACGATTTAGAACAATTAAGTGACAACAGTCTGGAGAAGTGAAATCATTCTCACCTGACAAAATCATCAGCAGAACTCCATACTGTAACATTTCCATTATGACCATAAAACTGTCAGATGAAGAGAAAAAAAGACATTTATCTGCACTGCAGCAGAACACAAACACTGACTGAGATCCAGTTTATAACACAGTCCTTTGAGATGTTGGGTGACACTGATCTTCCCGACTAAATCATGACATTTGCATATACTGTATCTGCCCTATAGGAGTAAAATGTGTTAAGTAGCCTATAGAAACACTGGAAGTGGGAAAATTAATTAAAGGATTTTTGACTGAATTCTGATTGATCTGAAATGATATTCACACCCTGTTTTCTTTGAATCAGATTTTGTTTTTTGTTTTTTTCTAAGTCAATATAGAGATTTCCTGATGCACTGTACATGTGCCTGCAATAATACATTTCAAATTACATTAAATCACCCTGAAAAATCACCCTCTTTTAGTATTTCTCAGCAGTGTTTTTTTTTTTTCTTTTCTTTCTTTCTATTTATTACTAATAGTGAATATTTCAGGCTGTACATGTTTTTGATGTGAGTGGAGTAAGAGTTGAATGTTTTTATGTTTGGTGTTTTTTTTATAGTTGTGATAGCTGATATGAGGTCTGTAGACCGCTGTTGTTGATGGACTGATACTTTGATGTGGCATTTTGAGGCCCAGCTAAAGACTAGTGACATGGTGGACAGAGAGGTTTGAAGTTATTTCTGGGCATCCATTATCATGGCAGTGATCTTATCATGCTTCAAATACTCAAACTAAAACCACTAAAATATTAGCCACTAAAAATGCTGTGATATTGTATTATGATTAACCAAAGAGCAAAGGAACTTAAGCGGTAACTTTTCTGGTTATTATTCTCAGGAAATCTTAATATCAATACCAGTAGCTGCCAGCAGCATGAGCAGATGTGTAAGTGATGTAGAGATTATTCACTAGTGAATGTGTTGCTTTTAAGATTCTCAAAATATAAATGTGGAGTGATGAAGCTTGTGTGTGTTTATAGAAGCAATGTCTGATTATTTTTAATCCTGCACACAGACTATAAGAAAAACAGGAATTGTGTGCTTACAATCATGATCATCTGTAAAAGTGAACAACATGCTCTGAGACATGCTTGAAACATGCTTGTATTTTTGTTTGTTTGGCTTTTTTAGAAAGTGTACTAAACAAAAAGGCTGGCTTATTCTGGGTGAACTATTCCTTTGAAGAATGAGAAATAAAATTATAAAGTTTTATTTTAGAGATCTGTTTGTTTTCAGATTTTGTGCAGTGCTGTAGCTGTATTCATCACTGTGTCTCTCTTGCACAATAATATACAGCAGTGTCTTCATTCTTCATATTATTCATCTGCAGATACATCTGTTTCTTGCTGTTGTCTCTGGAGATGGTGAAGCGTCCCTGAACAGACTGAGAGTAGTATATATAACTACTACCAGATGAGATGTATGCCAGCCACTCCAGACCTCCTCCTGCAGCCTGTCTGATCCAGGCCAAGTGCGGGTCACTACTAAATCCAGAGATTGTACAGGTAAGTCTGTGAGATCCTCCAGGTTTAATGACCACTGACTCAGACTCAGTCAGTGTTTGACACCAACAGACTGGAAAACAAACAGTTCAACATTAACATTTACAACAGTACACATGAATAAATCTGACTATTACCAGGTTTTCAAGAGCCTCTTACATTCTGTGAGAGTAAACATGAAGATAAAACCCAGTTTAGACACAATATCCATCATCATGTTATAAAAAAACAGGAAACTGATGCATCAAAGTCACAAACAAGTTTTGTGTCTGGAGATGAATAGAGTGGAGGCTCTTTAAAGAGGACGGGAAGAAGTAAGTTTGCATAGGGTGCCCTCTAAAGGTACGTCTACATCTTCTATGACCTTATTAGACTTTGACATTTTCTTTTCTTTCCGGTTAGGCAGCAGCATGATTTTTAGTGTTCTACTAAAGAAAGTAAGTTTCTAACTTTTATTTAAGGAACTAGGCTTTTTTTAGGCGTTGAGTTTGTCTTATTGGTTTCTGAGTGTTTAAGTTTAATGTACAATGATCATGTTCATTTGTGCTCATAAGTTCACATACCCCTTGCAGAATATACAAAATGTTAGTTTATAAAAATGTATATATAGTTTTATTATTGTTTTAGTTTAATCATTTAGTACTGACCTGAATAAGGTATTTCACAAAAAGATGTTTATTTAAACTCCACAGGACCAAATAATGACTGAATTTATAAAAATGATTCCAGTAAACTGTACTTACATTGTCTTCTGGGAGAAATGTAAATATTTATGTACCTTCTGAAGTACAATACTACATGGGAAAAATACTACTACTACTACTACTACTACTACTACTAATAATAATAATAATAATAATAATAATCTGCAAACAAGAAAATTGTACACATTCAAAACATTCCTGTTCGAAAGTTTACACCACCTGGCTCTTAATGCATTGTGTTGCACATTCTTAAGTATCAGTAAATTTTTTCACCTTTTGTAATAGTTATGTATGAGTCCCTCAGTTGTTCTCATTGTAAATAGATGGATCTCAAAAACGTACAGTCACATTTGGAAAGTGTTCAAATATGTAGAAGATGCTGTAAAAAACAAATAATGTGCAGGAGCTGGAGGATTTTTCTGATGAACTGCTCAGGACATTAACTCATGAACAACTATTGCAAAAGATAAAAACAGTCGTGAATCATCCAGGAAATGACACACAGTGTTAAGATTCAAGGGTATGTAAACTTTTGAATGGGGTAATTTAAATTAGATATTATTTTGTCTTGTGGAGTATATAAACATCTGTAGTGTTGAATTGTTTATTCAGGACAGTACTAAATAAAAATAGCATACAGTTTTCATGATCCTTCTTATTTTGTTAAAATCAGCATTTAACATGTTCTGCAAGGGGTATATAAATATATGAGCACAAGTATATATGACATTTTCACCAGCATTCAGTATGGGATTTGTCTGTTTGATTAATATGAAGTGGGCCATTTTTCTTCAAATGTTCTGCATAGCAAAGTGTTAACATTACATTTGTACTACTTAAACTTTTCAACCCAGCACTTGCTCTAATTCCTAACCTTGCTTTCTGGCCTAAACTAATTTAACATGATTGTACTAAAAGGATTAGTTCACTTCCAGAATCACAATTTACTGATAATTTACTCAGCCCTGTGTCAGCCAATATGTTCATGTCTTTCTTTCTTCAGTCAAATTAATGTCAAAAACATTAATGAAATTAATGTTTTTGAGAAAAACATTCCAGGATTTTTCTCCATACAGTGGATTTCAGAGGTGGTCAGCGGACTGAAGATTAAAAATGCAGTTTAAATGCATAAATTTAAATTTATGTTTTTTAGAAAATAACCAATCGTTTTGCTAGATAAGACCCTTATTCCTCAGATGGGATTGTGTAGAGACCTTTGAGATTGGACTGAAAGTGCAGTTTGTACCTTCTACCCATTGGCCACCATTAAAGTCCACTGTATAAAGAAAAATCCTGGAATGTTTTCCTCAAAAACCTTAATTTCTTTTTGACTGAGGAAAGAAAGATATTACTTCTTGGATGACATGGGGGTGAGTAAATTATCAGGATTTTTATTTATTTTTTTTTATTTTTATACTATTTTAACAGTATCTTTTCAGCATCTAGAGACGACCTCTACAGCCCTAAATGCCAGCAGGGACCACGTCAACTTGATGAGCCCCAGAGGTGGATCATCAGTGAGTAACTTGTCACCTAGATGGCTTTTGGACCCAGATGAGTCCTTTACAATCTGACTTTGCTGCAACGTGGAACTTTTGCATTATTGACACACTATTGTCCTATTTAAAACTGTAAAGTTGCTTTGACACAACCTGTTTTGTTAAAAAGCGCTGTATAAATAAACGTGATATATTAGACTTGATATTGGTTAGTTGGTTATTAATTTCTGTTTCTCTCCCTCATTTATTCAGGAGGAGTCTGATTAACCAGATCTTGAAGATGTTCTGGGGATAGTTTGCCAGATCTCTTCCTCCAGCATGCTATTATTACGGCTTCAAGTGAGGGTGCTTTTGCTTGAACCCCTGCAGAACCGGGCCTGGGCTTGGCTAAACGCTCCAAACTGCAACACAGCTGACATCAGGGATTCTCGTCTTCTGAATGAGTGACACTTGTCTGCACAATTACTGTCTGCTCTAATTTTTGGCATTATATCTGCACCCAGCCTTATCACTAACAGCAGTTATTGAATGTAAACCTGTAAAAAGAAATAATTTTGTAAAATGTTGTACTTTTATTGTTGCTGCTGTCTTGTCCTTTTCAGTTCCATGTACACATTGCCTTTGTAGGTTTGCCTTGATATAACACATTTACTTACTTGGTGCTAGTGACGAGGCTGGGAAATTAAGGGCAAACAAGCTTTTGTTTTAGAAGGATAAAAAAAAGACTTATTTCATGTACCAAATGTACCAAACTTATGTACCAAAGTACATCTACATTTGATATTTGTTAATGAAATGCTTGTGCATTTTGAGGTTGTAAAAGTTTTGTGGTATTGTGGAAAATGTTTTTTTTTTAACTCTACAGTGTGTAGAAATTCATTTTCCACAATAAACAATATATTGTTGTATTTTAAATAATCATTTTCACTGTGTTAAATGGAAGAGGTTAAGAAAATTCTGTTCAATAAAAGTTATTACTTACGTTTTTTTGAGTTACTTGTACTCAGTGTTTTTAAGGCAATCGGTTGCCACAGAATTTTTAAGTTTTGAGCCACTTGATTTTGAGTATTGTGTAATTAAAGTATTTGAGTTAACTGCTACTAAGTAATATTGAGTTAAGTAATATCCATATATATTTTTGTTTTGAGTTTATATAACTTAATTTTTACAAGTATTGTTAACTTAATACAATGGCATAAATTATTAAAAACTCATAATAATAAGTCATAATAACTTAAAATATTTGAGTAGACTTTAAGCAAACTATAATCAAAAACTACAAGTAGTATGTTATAGAAATTTGTAACTTCTGAGAACATATTATTTTAAGTTTATTATCTTACAGTGTGGCTATGAAGTGATTTAGGGTTCAGACGTGTGATTTAGAAAGTGTACTAAACAAAAAGGCTGGCTTATTCTGGGTGAACTATTCCTTTGAAGAATGAGAAATAAAATTATAATGTTTTATTTTAAAGAACTGTTTGTTTTCAGATTTTGTGCAGTGCTGTATCTGTATTCATCACTGTGTCTGTCTTGCACAATAATATACAGCAGTGTCTTCATTCTTCATGTTATTCATCTGCAGATACATCTGTTTCTTGCTGTTGTCTCTGGAGATGGTGAAGCATCCCTGAACAGACTGAGAGTAGTATATATAACTACTACTACCAGAGATGTATGCCAGCCACTCCAGACCTCCTCCTGCAGCCTGTCTGATCCAAGCAAATTCTGGGTCACTACTAAATCCAGAGAATGTACAGGTAAAGACTGTGAGATCCTCCAGGTTTAATGATCACTGACTCAGACTCAGTGTTTGACACCAACAGACTGAAAAACAAACAGTTCAACATTAATATTTACAACAGTACACATGAATAAATATGATTATTAGCAGGTTTTCAAGAGCCTCTTACATTCTGTGAGAGCAAACATGAAGATAAAACCCAGTTTAGACACAATATCCATTGTCGTGTTATGAAAAGAGGAAATGAATAGAGTGGATGCTCTTTAAAGAGGATGAGAAGAAAAAAGTTTGCATATAGTGCCCTCTAAAGGTACATCTACATCTTCTATAACCTTATTAAGCTCTGTAACCATCTCTGCCTTTCAATGTATTGTTTGTTTATACGTACTAGTTCAGAGACATAGTAGTGGCAGTCATGGTGCTTGACAAAGGAGATAATTAGACTAACAGTCTTTATTAACACTCTTTAAAAAGATCCAGAAGATAATTTAAACACAAGCATGAAAGAAACTAAGTACTTAAATACAGACAACCCTAATCAATGGAAAACAGAACAGGTGTGTGGAACTAATTAACAACAAAGGAAACTAACAAGGGAACACAAGAAAGCAGGAACACAATAAAAGTGAAAAATCAAATCAAAGTAGATAATTATGAATTTTTGAAATAATGTTTATATATCTTTTCCCATCCTTGACTGTGTTTAAGAGATCATCTTTCAAATATATTTACTGAACATTTAACTTGCTGATTGTGAAGGTTCACACAGTGGAATGTTATAGAGGTCAAATGAACTGTAATTTGTGAATGTTTTTATTATAACATTTTATTTAATTTTATATCAAAATATTATAGTTGTCTTGAGTTATTACATTTTACTAAAACACACAGAAAATTAACAAGACTTAACAAAAAGTGAAGTGTGCTAAAACATGTTCTTGGACCCTCAAAGATCACATGAGTAGTTTTTGTGCAGCCCTGCTGCCTTTTGTCTTACTGTGACTCTCGTGCACAGTAATAAACAGCTGTGTCTTCAGTCTTCAGGCTTTTCACCTCTAAATACAGCATGTTTTTGCTGGTGTCTGTGGTAATGGAGAACTGACCCTGTAGAGACTGAGCATAATATACAGTTGAGCCAGCTATAACCCCAATCCACTCCAGTCCTTTCCCTGGTTTCTGACGGATCCAGCCCATCCAGTAGCTGCTCACTGAGAATCCAGACACAGTGCAGGACAGAGTCACTGATTCTCCAGGCTTTTTCACCACAGAATCTGAGGAGGTCAAAGACTGACCACTAACAGCTGAAAAAACATGCAACAAATAATGTTAGATGATTAAGAACAGTGAAATTATAACAATAATACAGAAGAAATAGGTTTCTCACATGAAATAATCATCAGTAGGAGTCCATACAGTAGCATCTCCATTACCACAGTAAAACAGTGATAAGTTACACTGCAGCTGTTTTAGTCGCTAGAAACACACACTGACTGAACGTTCAGTTTATAACACTTCAGGAGTCTGGGAGACACTGACCCTTCCCACAAAATCATTTGCATCTGAGTGTTATTACAGTAGACAAAGGAAAAAAAAAAAAAATCTTCACTTATATTTCAATATTACTTGATCTGTTTACTTTTGTTCAGGAACATGCTGCCCTTTTTCCAGAATTAACTAAATGTGCCCTCTCTCAGCAATTATCAACAATAACATTGTGGTCTATAAAACAAAAGTCATTTGAATTATAATTATATTGACAACATGTACAAAACAGTAACAAATGGCTCAAAACTCTGAAAAAAATGGCTGCTTATTTAAACTTATATCTGTCAGTCTGAGTCATTATTACCACTGTGTTGCTATAGATTGTGTGCATCTTAAACAAGTTAAATTTCATTGGATAATGTTATACATCTGTCTCACCGCCTGCCTTGTGGATATCTCGCTCGTTTCATGGATACCCCTTTGCCTTGCCACCTGGATTATGTTCGCCGTTCATCGACCCTCGCCTGCTTCACAGACTACTCTCCTGCAATATACCTGTTTGTTATTGTCCGACCCTGCCTGTTTATGAGCATGTCTATGTTTCTGTTGATGTTCTTTAATAAAATCTTGCAAATGGATCCGCTCATTTCACGTCTTCCTCGCTCCGTTACAGTTCACTTGCATATGGATGTGCATGTAATAAAATTTGGTACTGTGCATGTATAAATATATTCGAATAGACTTCACATTTATATATGTATTGTCCAGTGTCCATCTGTCTATTTTGTGTATGTATATACATATAGAAAGTCTGATTTAAAAAATGTATATATAAATAAATGTATTTTCCTTACCTTATGGAGGACTAATACACCAATTAAATGAGTGTTTCAATAATTTTTTTGTCTTCATTCCTATGTATTTTTGTATGTATCCGTATATAGCCAATAGTAGTGCATATTGCAGAATAGTGAAAAATATAAGCAACAGTTTTCTATAAGAAACATGTTATTTTAAATATTTAAAACATTATCTTTTCCAGATATTGTTTCATAATATTATGTATGGCAACTGTACAGGTTTTGTATCTTGCTCATTTATAAACAGTCAAGGCTTTGAATCTATGATATGATGTACCTTCATTAAACCAGACCTTTATACACTCATTTATTTGAGAAGCTGTTTATGAGAAAGTATTTAAATGTTTCAAATAACATTTCTAAGTAAGTATAATTTGTTAAATTGTGGGGAGGTTGCTAGTGCTCTGATGCATGAATAGTTTTTGTTCAGTCCTGCAGTCTTTTGTGTAACTGTGACTTTCTTGCACAGTAATAAACAGCTGTGTCTTCAGTCTTCAGGCTTTTCACCTCTAAATACAGCATGTTTTTGCTGGTGTCTGTGGTGATGGAGAACTGGCCCTGTAGAGACTGAGCATAATTTACAGTTGAGCCATATATCTGTCCAATCCACTCCAGTGATTTCCCTGGTTTCTGACGGATCCAGTTCATCCACCAGCTGCTCACTGAGAATCCAGACACAGTGCAGGACAGAGTCACTGATTCTCCAGGCTTTTTCACCACAGAATCTGAGGAGGTCAAAGTCTGACCACTAACAGCTGAAAAACATGCAACAAATAATGTTAGATGATTTAGAACAATTAAATGACAACAATCTGGAAAAGTGAAATCATTCTCACCTGACAAAATCATCAGCAGAACTCCATACTGTAACATTTCCATTATGACACTAAAACTGTCAAATGAAGAGAAAAAAAAACATTTATCTGCACTGCAGCAGAACACAAACACTGACTGAGATCCAGTTTATAACACAGTCCTTTGAGAGTTTGAGTGACACTGATCCTCCCGAATAAATCATGACATTTGCATATACTGTATCTGATATTCACACCCTGTTTTCTTTGAATCTGATTTTTTTTTTTTTTTTTTTTTTGTGGAGCAATGTAGAGGTTTCCTTATACCCTCTGCATTGTCTGTGCCTGCAAAAATCCATTTCAAATTGCTTTAAATCACCCTAAAAATCACCCCCCAGTATTTCTCAACAATGTTGTTTTTCTTTCTAATTATTACTAATGATAGTGAATATTTCAGGCTGTACATTATATTATTGGTGTGCATAAGTGTTGAATGTTTTTATGTTTGGTGTTTTTCAGTTGTGATAGCTGATATGAGGTCTGTAGACAGCTGTTGTTGATGGACTGATGCTTTGATGTGGCATTTTGATGCCTGGCTAAAAGATAATGAAGATGAAGGAGTGAGACATAATGGGCAGAGAGGTTTACATTTATTTCTGGTCTGTTTAATCAAACCTGATTCAACTCATCAGCTCATTAGTAAAGACTCAAAGACTTCAAATGTGTGTTTTACACAGACCAGAGTTATAATTCTGCCATAAATCAACTGTGAATCTAAAAGAAAAAAAAAAAAAAAAAATCAGTACTTGTACACTCCAAGTGTCAAGCAATAATTGGCCAGAGCTAATAGTAATGAATGAATGACATGCATTAGAATAACTTAAAGTTGTGTTATCTGCTTGGATGTTTATGGATAGTTGTTGGAAGACTGGTGTTTGGATGTGTTACATTTCATATGTATTGTAAAGGGTTACCTCAATTTCTCAACATTTTTGTGATATATTAGTCTCTCCAGGCAAAAAGGTCAGATTTGACATTTATTGTAAGTTAGGGACAATGGAGACAGTGCAGCACTGTTGCAACATAA
This sequence comes from Cirrhinus mrigala, assembly GCA_036247105.1. Classification (NCBI taxonomy): domain Eukaryota; kingdom Metazoa; phylum Chordata; class Actinopteri; order Cypriniformes; family Cyprinidae; genus Cirrhinus; species Cirrhinus mrigala. The sequence goes on along the minus strand of JAMKFB010000273.1, from coordinate 19,307 downwards.
TAGTCAACATTTGCTAGCGTTTCATCATTACAATGTTGTAGAAGAAATTTGTAACATTTTTATTTAATTTTTTATTGATTGCTTTTCAGATTCTTAAAATTCAGATGTGGAAAGACACAGCTAATGCGTGTGTGTGTCTAGAAACAATGTCTGATTTATTTTAGTCCTGCACACAGACTGTTAGAAAAGCAGGAATTGCGTGTTCAAAATCAGTGAGTTGCCATGAGCATCATAATATCATGCTTTATGTTAACATATAAATATTAGTCAGTTAGAAGTGGATTCTTCTGAGATAAGACATGACCAACGGGTAAAACAACTTAGTATTTTTTTTTATATAAAACTTTGTGGGATAGTTTAGAGATTCAGCATTTGTCTAAGAGGGGACTCAGGGTCAAACCTTGACCCTACATACTGTATTGTCAAATGGCAATATTGCAACTTAACCTACTTCAAAATAGTCACCTTGTATTTCTGTTTGTTTGGCTTTTTTTCCCAACAGGAAATGGGTAGATAAACAGAATTTATTGTTTAAAGCTAATAGTCTGGCCAAAATGTGACTCTGCTGGGTTCAGACGTGTGTTTTAGAAAGTGTTTTAACAAAAAGGCTGGAATCTTATTCTGGGTGAACCATCCCTTTAAGGAATGGGAAATCAGATAATAAAGTTTTATTTTAGAGAGCTGTTTGTTTTCAGATTTTGTGCAGTGCTGTATCTGTATCACTGTGTCTCTTGCACAATAATATACAGCAGTGTCTTCATTCTTCATGTTATTCATCTGCAGATACATCTGTTACTTGCTGTTGTCTCTGGAGATGGTGAAGCATCCCTGAACAGACTGAGAGTAGTATTTAGAAACACTACCATCTGAGATGTATGCCAACCACTTTAGACCTCCTCCTGCAGCCTGTCTGATCCAGGACAAGTACGGGTCACTACTAAATCCAGAGATTGTACAGGTAAGACTGTGAGATCCTCCAGGTTTAATGACCACTGACTCAGACACAGTCAGTGTTTGACAACAACAGACTGAAAAACAAACAGTTCAACATTAACATTTACAGCACACATAAGTCTGATTATCAACAGGTTTTCAAGAGCCTCTTACATTCTGTTAGATGGGACTAGATAATGATCGTTTGTTTTGCTTTCTCCACTGGTCCCGTCCAGCCCTCCTGAGTCCTGATTTCCCCCAAGAAAATTTTAGTCCCTTGTTTTGTTTAGTACTTATAGCCCTGTCTTTCCATAGTTTCTTTGTCCTGTCTAACATCGTTTTAGAGGTTGTTTTGCTCTGTTTTCCTTTTGGATTTATTAAAATACTCAGTTTGTTTTGAGTTCCTGGTTCTTTTGTGCTTATTCATGCTTCTCACCCCTGCAACTCATGACAGACACCTACTGTATTAAAATTTGATAAAATTTTATATGCATAAACAACACATCAAACAAGACTTTTGCATTTTCTGAAGGAGTAGTTGATAGTGTTTGCCCATGTAAAACTCATCCTTAATGTTTGAATACGGTAAAAGGCAGGCATATGCTTATTTAATCTCACATTTAGCTTTATTTGGCAAAATGTATTAATTCAAAATTACTTTTTTGTGATGGTGTTTGGGGATGATGTAATTTAAGGACAGACAGAAGGACAGAAACTTTTCATATAATGCAGCTCTTGGACCCCTCCTCTTCTCCATTTACACTACATCACTGGGGCCCATCATACAGGCACATGGCTTCTCTTACCACTGCTATGCTGATGACACACAGCTCTATCTTTCATTTCAACCAGATGATCCAACAGTAGCTGCACGGATCTCAGGCTGCTTGGTGGACATCTCGGAGTGGATGAAAGAACATTATCTACAGCTCAACTTGGCAAAGACTGAGCTCCTTATTTTCCCTGCCACTACGACTCTACAGCATGATTTCACCATCAGTTTAGGTACTTTAACAATTACCCCATCAAGTCTGCCAGAAATCTTGGTGTTATCTTTGATGACCAGCTGACTTTCAAAGACCACATTCCCAAAACTGCTCGATCTTGCAGGTTTGCCCTACACAACATTAGAAAGATCCCTTTCTAACAGAGCGGGCCACACAACTTCTTGTCCAGGCCCTTGTCATCTCCAGGCTGGACTACTGCAATGCTCTTCTAGCCGATCTTCCCTCATGCACAATCAAACCTCTACAAATGATTCAGAATGCAGCAGCACGACTGGTCTTCAATGAGCCCAAAAGGGCCCATGTCACACCTCTGTCACCCTGCACTGGCTCCCTATTGCAGCTCGCATCAAATTCAAAACACTGATGCTTGCATATAGAACAACCACAGGCTCAGCACCCGCCTACCTCCACTCACTGCTACCAATCTACACTCCCTCCAGAACTCTGAGATCTGCCAGTGAGCGACGCCTCATTGTACCATCACAAAGAGGCACAAAATCACTTTCCAGAACATTCTCTTACACTGTTCCTGGCTGGTGGAATGATCTTCCCACCGCTATCCGGAATGCCAACTCCCTAACAACTTTCAAGCGACTGCTGAAAACCCATCTCTTCCGACACTACTTGACTTAAAAAAAAAAAAAAAAAAAACTCTTTTTTTCTACTCTTTTCCCTTTCTAGCTTGTACTTATTTGAACAATGCCTGTTATATGGTAATTTGCGCACTTTGTTGGTCGTTTTGCCTCTTTAGGACAAATCACTTGATGTATTCCCCACCTGTAAGTCGCTTTGGATGAAAGCATCTGCTAAATGAATAAATGTAAATGCAAATGTAAATATGCCCTAAGAGTTACAACTTGGTTAAGACTGTAAACACAAAATTACAGTGTTATTTTTTGATGTATTTAAGTTCATTCCTATGAGTGGGTCACCCCCACAGCTGGTACAGATTTTCGTGCAGCTCTGCTGTGCTTTGTCTTACTGTGAATCTCTCGCACAGTAATAAACAGCTGTGTCTTCAGTCTTCAGGCTTTTCACCTCTAAATACAGCATGTTTTTGCTGGTGTCTTTGTTGATGAAGAACTGGCCCTGTAGAGACTGAGCATAATATACAGTTGAGCCAGTGTTTATATATCCAATCCACTCCAGTCCTTTCCCTGGTTTCTGACGGATCCAGTGCATCCAGTAGTCGCTCATTGTGAATCCAGACACAGTGCAGGACAGAGTCACTGATTCTCCAGGCTTTTTCACCACAGAATCTGAGGAGGTCAAAGACTGACCACTAACAGCTGAAAAACATGCAACAAATAATGTTAGATGATTAAAAACAGTGAAATTACAACAATGATACAGAACAAATGGGAGTTTCTCACATGAAATAATCATCAGTAGGAGTCCATACAGTAGCATCTCCATTACCACAGTAAAACAGTGATAAGTTACACTGCAGCTGTTTTAGTCACTGGACACACACACTGACTGAACGTTCAGCTTATAACACAGTCTTTCAGGAGTCTGGGTGACGTTGACCCTTCCCACAAAATCATTTGCATCTTTGCAGATCTGTAGTTTAATACATTAATCTGAACAGTATTCAGAATAATAGGGAATTTTTTCACTTATATTTTAATAACTGAGCAAAGTTATATTACTTTATGTTTACTTTTTGTACTCTTTTTAATGGTGTGTTATTTAATAATGATGCATCATGATTTTATACTGGTTTATCACCAGCATTGTTATTTTGCATACAGTTTTCTAGCTCAGCAGGGAAGGGTTTTCCCTTGATGACAAGTTTTTGAACAGCTGCCTGTATTTGTGTTTTCACAGTGTCTGTCTTGCACAGTAATACACTGCAGTGTCTTCAGTCTTCAGCTGATTCATGTGCAGATAGAGATTAGAGCTGTCCTTAGATGCTGTGAATCTGCCCTGCACTGACTGAGCTGAGTTTTTATTATTATTATCATAATAATAAATAATCCATTCAAGTCCTTTTCCAGGTGCCTGACGGATCCAGTGCATGCTAGCGCCACTAACAGAAAACCCACTGCAGGCACAGGTCAGTTTGTAGGAACCACCTGGAGTCACAACTACTGACTGTTCAGACTGTGTGAGCACAACCTGACAGTCAATACCTGTGGATAAACACAACATTTAAAACTGAATTATGAATATGTCTTTATTTACACTAAGAAAACATCTAAGTTCTTCATTCGTCCAGTGAATTTACTTACAAGACACAGCAGCCAGCAACAGCAAGAGAAATGAAGTGAACATGGTTTATATGAAGGCTGAACTGGTGATGAGTCCTCCACTCAACAGTGTTTAAATATGAAAACAGACATCAGTTCCCCTTCAGGAACTCGAGCTGCGTCTACGAACGCTTTGGGGAACGCCTTCAGCGTGAATACGCTCTGAATCACATGTGTAATCAGTCCAATAGAGAAGCGAGACGTCATAGGCGGGTGACGTCACGGACCAGGAAGCTTTAAAGCACGTGCGCTGGAACCGGCATTCAGCTTCATTCATTCAGCGAAGCGCTCTGTGTGTGTCCGTGTCGTGTCTGTTTTTCGGTACTAGTTCGTACCACTTTATTTTGAGGCACGATGTCAAAAAAGTCTCACAAGCAGAAGCATATTGAGAAAGTTAAAAGTGAGCCACGTTACAGACAGTGTGTTCCTCCCTGCTCGCGTTTTATTCCGAGAGGGGACACACAGTCTGTGCGTGGTTTGCTTGGGAGCGGATCACGCAGAGTCGGCTCTCGAGGGAGCGACTGCCCGCACTGCGAGCGGTTTTCCCTGCGTGCACTCCGCTCCCGGAGGGCTCTCTTCGAGGAGGGAGCCTTCACCAGCGTTCCTCGCGGGTCCGGTCCCGCTTCCGCCGAGGCGGAGCGGCGGCTGCATTCGTGGGGTTCGCAGTTGGATCTGCTGGAGGGAATGGAGACGGGTGATCCCCTATCTCCTTCCTCACCCAGTAGATCCGGGGCTCGTTCCCAGGGATCGGAAGCCCGCTCTGCGGCCACTTCTCCCCAGGGAACAGCCTCGACGCTCCGGATTTCTTCCTCCGAGGAGGTTGAGTCTGAGTGCGCTGAGGTGGCCCCACAATCGCCCCAGTATGAGGAGTTGTTGGAGGTAGTTACTCGTGCGGTAGAAAAATTAAAGATCGACTGGCCCGCCGAGAAACAGGCTGAACCGCAGCGGAGCAAATTAGACGAACGCTTCCTGCGTAATAGGCCGCCTCCTTCACACCGGAGCTTGCCGTTCTTCCCCGATCTCCACACTGAGGTGTCGAGATCGTGGGGGAAACCATTCTCGGCCCGTCTCTTTGTCCCTGCCTCTGATTATTATGGTAATGTGGCGGGGACTTCAGAGTGCGGTTATAGAGCGATCCCTCGGGTAGAACAGACGCTTGCGAGCTATCTGTCTCCCGAAGCGGCATCGTCTCTAAAAGCTCCCGCCTTACCCTCCAAGCCGCTGCGTACAACATCAGTGCTGGTGGGTAAGGGGTACTCGGCAGCGGGTCAGGCTGGTGCTTGTCTGCACACCATGGCGGTGTTGCAGGCATATCAGGCTGACCTGCTTAAAGAGTTAGATGAGGGCGACGAGATAAGTCGGGATGACATCTCCGAACTTAGGAGAGCCGCTGATCTGTCTCTCCGCGCCACTAAAGAGACCGCCCGCGCCATCGGCCGGTCAATGGCAGCATTGGTGGCAGCGGAGAGACATCTTTGGCTGACCCTGTCTGATATGAAAGAGAAAGACAGGGTCTTCCTTCTCGACGCCCCGCTTGCGCCTTCTGGCCTGTTCGGCGACGCCGTCAATTCCGTCGTCGACAGGTACCAGGAGGCTCGTAAACAAGCGGCGGCGTTTCAGCGGTTTCTCCCTCGTCGCGTTCTAACTCTGGGTGCTGCTGGGCGGGAGCAGCACCAGCCGAGTACCAGCTCCTCATACAGGGCGGCACAAAAGCAGAGCGTCGCTTCTCGTGCTCCTCCGCAGCGGGACCGAGATCAGCGGCGCTCGAAGTCGGGGGCTTCTAAGCCGAAGCCCGACCTGAGGGTCGTGCTTCAGGCAAAGAGGTCCTCGGCGAAGCGGTCCTGACGGTTGTGCAGGACCGCTGAGGGCAGCCCCTACTGGGGAGGGGCGGGGTGCACCGCATTACACGGTGTCCGTCTCTCCTCAGCGCCCTCAGGAGACCATTATGCGCACCCTGCCGGTGTTCCAGGACGCAGTGGTCTCCGGCGAGCCCATGCCTCAGTCTCTTCCGCCCGGCAACGTAGCGGAGCTGAGGAGCTCGCCACCCCTGCGGGGGTCTCTAGAACAGTTAGTTCGGTTAGCTCCTGCCGGTGTGCCGTTACAGGACACCGAGCTAGCAGTTCATACAAATCCAGAGGCTGGTCTCGAGAGACTGGTTCCCCTAGTAGATTATTTGGCAGCGTGGAAACTACTGCCAAATGTATCTGCATGGGTCCTGCGCACTGTAGAGCGAGGTTATCGCATTCAATTCGGCGCTCCGCCGCCACCTTTCAACGGGGTCTTCCCCACTGTGGTGAGCCCCGAGCAGGGTCTGGTAATGGAACAAGAAGTTGCCACTCTCTTGAGGAAGGAGGCCATCGAGGTGGTCCCTCCTCACGACAGGGAGTCCGGGTTCTACAGCCGGTACTTCATTGTTCCGAAGAAGGATGGGGGCTTGCGTCCCATTTTGGATCTACGCGTGTTGAACCGCTCTGTCATGAAACTGAAGTTCAAGATGCTTACACTCAAGCAAGTGGTGTCACAGATCAGGTCCGAGGACTGGTTTGTGACAATAGATCTAAAAGACGCATACTTCCACGTCTCCATCCTTCCTCAACACAGGAAGTTCCTGAGGTTTGCTTTCAGGGGCGAAGCTTACCAATATCGGGTTCTTCCGTTCGGCCTAGCACTCTCCCCCCGCACTTTCACGAAGTGTGTGGATGCTGCTCTGGCTCCGCTGCGACTCCGGGGCATCCGCATACTCAATTATATCGACGACTGGCTGATCCTGGCCCAGTCGGAACAAGTGGCGGCTCAGCATCGAGATGTTGTGCTCGCTCACATGAAAGAGCTGGGGTTGAGACTGAACGCCAAGAAAAGTGTGCTTTCTCCATTACAGAGGACCACTTATCTAGGCGTGGTGTGGGATTCGACCACGATGCAGGCACGTTTGTCACCTGCTCGGATCGAGTCGATCCTCACTGCAGTCACGAGAGTGAAAGAAGGCCAGTCACTCACTGTAAAGCAGTTCCAGCGACTGCTGGGTCTGATGGCAGCTGCGTCCAACGTCGTACCTTTTGGCCTGCTGTACATGAGACCCCTACAGTGGTGGCTCAGGACCAAGGGGTTCTCCCCGAGGGGAAACCCGTTCCGCATGATCAAGGTCACGCGGCGATGCCTACGTGCCTTAGATATGTGGAAGAAGCCTTGGTTCCTGTCCCAGGGCCCGGTGTTAGGAGCTCCTTGTCGCCGGCGTAACGCTAGCGACGGACGCGTCTCTCACCGGTTGGGGTGCGGTCATGAGTGGCCACCCCGCCCGCGGTCTGTGGAGCGGTCGCCATCTCACCTGGCACATCAACTGCCTGGAGATGCTGGCCGTGTTTCGAGCGTTGAAACACTTTCTCCCAGACCTAATAGGCCACCATGTGTTGGTGCGCACCGACAACACAGCGGTGGTCTATTACATCAACCACCAGGGAGGTCTGCGTTCGCGCCCCTTGTACAAGCTGGCGCACCAGATCCTTGTGTGGTCCCAGGGGAAACTCCTCTCGCTGAGAGCAGTTCATGTCCCTGGGCATCTCAACATGGGAGCAGACGTCCTGTCGAGGCAGGGGCCGAGGCCCGGGGAATGGATGCTTCACCCCGAGGTGGTGAAGCAGATTTGGAGAGTTTTCGGCCAGGCTCAGGTGGACCTCTTCGCTACTCAGGAGAATGCGCAATGTCCCCACTGGTTCTCTCTGACTCATCCAGCTCCACTGGGGCTGGATGCCATGGTACAGACGTGGCCGAGGCTTCGTCTGTACGCTTTTCCCCCGATCGCTCTGCTCCCGGGAGTTCTGGAGAGGGTGCGCCGGGACGGGGTCCGTCTTCTTTTGGTAGCCCCCGTACTGGCCGGCCCCGAGCATGGTTCTCGGACCTGGTTTCCCTCCTCGACGGCTCTCCATGGGAGATTCCCATCAGGAGGGACCTCCTCTCGCAAGCGGGAGGCACCATCCTTCACCCTCGCCCGGAGTTGTGGAAGTTGTGGGTGTGGCCTCTGAGGGGGCACACCTCGTAGCTTCCGGTCTCTCAACCGAGGTTGTTGAGACCATCCTCCAATCCAGAGCTCCCTCCACGAGGAAACTGTACGCCCTGAAGTGGAAACTTTTCACTTCATGGTGCGGACACCGCCAGCAGGACCCAGTTAACTGCCCAGTTGGTACAGTGCTGGGAGTTTCTGCAGGATCGGTTTCTCCGCAGGGTTAGCCCACTCCACCTTGAGGGTTTACTTGGCGGCTATTTCGGCCTACCACGCCCCACTTGGTGGCCTGTCAGTGGGCAAGGACCCCCTTGTAGTACGTTTCCTCCGCGGTGCGCTGAGGCTGAGGCCTCCAGTACGGCCTCGGGTCCCCACGTGGGACCTCGCCGTGGTGCTTGAGGCTCTCTGTAGGCCTCCTTTTGAGCCTATTGCAGAGTCCTCTGATCGTCATCTCTCGGTAAAGACAGTCCTTCTTTTGGCATTAACGTCTCTAAAGAGAGTAGGAGATCTTCAGGCCCTCTCCGTGGCCCCTTCCCATTTAGAGTTTGCCCCTGGCATGGCTAAAGCTTTCCTTTACCCCAGACCGGGGTATGTCCCGAAGGTCCCCTCTTCAGCACCACGGCCTGTCGTACTCCAGGCCTTCTGTCCTCCTCCCTTTCGGGATCCGGACCAGCAAAAGCTTAATTGTATGTGTCCAGTTCGAGCACTGGACACATACGTCCACAGAGCTGCCCTGTGGAGGAATTCCGACCAATTGTTTGTCTGTTATGGCCCCCCTAATCGGGGTCTTCCTGCCTCCAAACATACCCTTAGCCGCTGGATCGTGGATGCTATCTCTCTAGCTTACGAGCTCTCGGGCCTTCCCTCTCCCTTGGGGGTTAAGGCTCATTCTACCCGAGGCATCTCTGCCTCAAAAGCTTTTATGTCTGGTGTTCCTATGCAAGACATCTGTGATGCTGCGGGGTGGTCCACGCCCCTGACCTTTGTCAGGTTCTATGAATTAGACCTGCGAGTCGCTCCTGGCTCTTCTGTCCTTTCGGCCTAGCACACACACTAGGCAGGGACTTGGAACTATGGGGGCGTGGGCATATCGTTCCCCAAAGCGTTCGTAGACGCAGCTCGAGTTCCTGAAGGGGAACGTCTAAGGTTACGACTGTAACCCCGGTTCCCCGAAGGGAACGAGACGCTGCGTCTCGAGCCATACTTCCTGCATCCCTGCGAGCGTTCGCTTCTTCCTTAAGCTGAATGCCGGTTCCAGCGCACGTGCTTTAAAGCTTCCTGGTCCGTGACGTCACCCGCCTATGACGTCTCGCTTCTCTATTGGACTGATTACACATGTGATTCAGAGCGTATTCACGCTGAAGGCGTTCCCCAAAGCGTTCGTAGACGCAGCGTCTCGTTCCCTTCGGGGAACCGGGGTTACAGTCGTAACTTAG
>JAMKFB010000272.1:0-263026 GCA_036247105.1 Cirrhinus mrigala | reverse complement strand
AGTCAATAATGTTTTCCTCCAGCTGCACTCCATTTTCCAGAGTGCTTTCTTTACGGTGCAAGTGTGCTTGTTATACCATGGTTTCAGACCATTTTTAATCTTTCTTAAGTGTAAAGGAGCAACTTTATCTAAAGTGCAGTGTTGGGGGGGCCTCCAAGAACGTGGTTGGGAACCAATGATCTAGAGTATGATTTTGTGTGTGATTTTCATATGATCAAGGTTCATCGTGATTTCAGGTATGGTGACTGATGACTCGAAGGCTATATGGTCATTCTGGACTTCAGGTCTCCGAGGCGAAAGGAATACTCAGTGGACTGTTTATCAGAGCGTGATAGCCAGCTCAGCCGGATCAACTACCTTAAAGTTGGACTTTTTAATATAGGTTTACTCACTACCAAGTGTCTCTTCATTAGTGACATTGTAGATGATCGTAAGTTTGATTTCTTGTGTTTGGTTGAGACCCGCCAGCAAGAGAATGACTTTTTAGAGTTGAATCATGCGTGTCCCCCTGGGTTTGTTTATATTTCACAACCTTGTATCTCCAGACGTGGTGGAGGTCTAGCGAGCATCTCCATTGACTGTATCTGTCACGTCGTGACAAGGAGGAGACTGCACGCAGAAGTAATATGAAAACCAAACGGTATATTTATTGTACAGATGGTAAATCGGGTGTGTTGAACAGGTAACGGGAATGGATATGCTTATCTGAGAGTTCGTAGTAATAGTTGTGAGCAAAGTCCAGAGAATCAAGCCAAGGGAGAAGATCGTCGGGGCAAGCCGGGAATGCATGGAAGGGTCTGGAGACAAATGTGAACTGAGGGAGTGAGTGTTATATAGGGCGTGGGCGAAGTGGAAATGGGTGATTAGAATTCCGGTGATTGGGAACGGGTGTGGCTTGTTTCCAGGTCCTCGGCAGGTGTAGGTGGCTGAGGTGAACAGTATCAACGTACACTTCCTTTGAAGCAGTTGCTTTATCTGTCACGGTCCAATGCCTACAGTTCTAGTTGTTGTCTATTGGCCACCCAAATACTGTAATACATTATTAGAACTTTTCAACCCATTCTAAAGTCCACACTCTGGACTTTGTTTGCTGTTTGGCTGTTATACTTCTGAACTGTACAGCAACTGCAATACCCATATCCGATCATAAATTGCTTGCTTTCAATGTTAATGTCTCACTCTGTAGATTCAAACAATAACGTTCCATAACATTTCGTAATATAAAAAAGATCAACCTCTCAGCTTTTACTGTTGCAATCACCGACCTCCCACAGAGTGACCATCTCTCTTTTCTGATGATCTGGTCTCCTTTTATAACTCTGATACAGCCCGAGTTTTGAGAGGTGCAAAACTGTCCAAGAGCTGCCGTAATTCATTCACTCACTCTGTGCCCTAGTTTACTCCTGAAAGGCTGGCATTTGTAGCGCCTTTATAAACAAACTGGACTTATAGAGATGCTCATCCAAATATGAGTTTTATTCACATTTAATTGAGTCTGGAGATGGTAATAATAAAGCTTTGTTCTTTACTGTAAATAGTATTCTGTAAGCACCTGACAGCCTGTACTGCACTGCCCAATGTGATGAATTTATGTATTTTTCCAAAATTCTTGAAAAGATTTCGTTCCAAGCATAGTACAGAAACCACCTTGGTGAGAGTAACTAATGATCTGTTAATGGCTATTGATGGTGGGTTTTTATCTATTTTTGTTCTGCTTGATTTGAGTGCAGCTTCTGACACCATTTCACACACTATTTTGTTGAATCGTTTATCTGCCATTGGTATCTCTGGTATTCCTCTCACCTGGTTTACTTCTTATCTTTCTAACCATACACAGTTCGTACAACTAAAAAGTTTTAATTCCCAACCCTTTTCTGTTAGCTGTGACGTTCCTCAAGGTTCTGTCCTAGGTTCTCTTCTAATTTTCTGAAGCTTAATGGCAATAAGACTGAAGTACTCTTTATAGGCACTAATTCTAGTCTCTCTAGGTCCTGCAGTTCTCTTTATCCATTGCTATAAATTGTAGCAACACCTTTTAGACACGGCTCATGTTTATAACGGTAAACTTTGGGGGATTGATTCGTTTGAAATAATATAATCATCTGGTTTTAGCCAGGTTTCTGTCAAACAGAGCACATCTAGTTTATGATCAGTGATCATATCATTTACAAAAAGTGCTTTTGTAGAAAGGGACCTGATACTCAATAAGGCAAGCTTTATTATTTGTTTCTCTGTATTATATTCATTTTTTATTTGTTGAACATCAATTAAATTGTTATTGTTAAATTGTTAAATTGTTAACTCTTATATTGGTTTGGACATTTTTTTTTTGTATTTTCTAGCTCGGGGAACAGACACAGTCTCAATAGTGTGATATGCCATGTGAAAGGGTCTCTATGTGCTGAGAATTAACTGATTTCTATGATGTGAGGTGGCTAGCAGACGGTCGGTTTAGCCAGTCTGTCTGCTTCCTGACCTGGGCCCCAGTTAGTCAAGTGCAAACTTCTACATACAAAAATGCATTTCACAAGGACTGCAAAATAAAGTGCACTATTTTACATAAATATTACACAGGAATTCAAACTTTGTAAGCACTGTTGTGGAGAGCAATTTGGCATTAACAGTCTTACACAAGCAATTGAAAAACAGCCCTGTTTTTATTAGGTGAGGTTAGGACTTACCAAGCGCACCGTATATACCAAGTACAGTATGTGTCTTGTTTGTTACCACGTGATACCACATTTTTCCATGGATGCTGCATATTTAGCAAGTACATACTATTAGTATGTACACGTACAGTAATGTGTCTTATTAGGTTCAATATATGGATACTGTAAGGACATGCCTATTTGTACCCATTTGTCCGTAAGAACTACATATTTACCATGTATATACATTAGTAAGTACAGTAAAGTGTCTAATTAGTTACCATGTATGGGCACTACCTGTAAGTGACCATTATTACCCACACTTTTCTGTATGTACAGACTAATTACCATGCATGTACGACTGTTAAGTACACCTGTGTTTCTTATTTGTTACCATGTACATACACTTCAGGTAGGTACCTTGTGTTACCATACATTAGCTTGTAGGTAGATATTTACCATGTATGTTCCAGGGAAGTACACATACTGTAAAATAAAGTGCTACCCAATTCATAAAACAATCATCAATGTATCTCATCCAAACCTTAGTATTTGAATGAAATGGATTGTTATAATATACATGATCCTGTTCAAATTCCTGGTAAATTTGAACAGGATCATGTCTGTAACTACATAATAATAATGTAACAATGGTTTTCCTTTAATGAATTAGAATTGGTCGAATCAACGTGGAATATTTTGTGGAGTAGATCTCAAGCATTCGGTGTGAAAATGATGATGTATGTCTGATGATTTTAATCACTGAATATTCCATTGTTAGAAATATTGCTGGTGGTTTATTTTAACTGCCTGTTATTATAAGAGTAATAAAAATGAAATTTGATGTAATTTATGTTCAAATAAGAGGTATATTGTATAGCAGTGGTGGGTGTGATAATGTGAGTGTGTTACTTAAATGCAAGTTGTTTAATATTTAAAATAAGTAAGCTTTTGGTGAATGAACATTGGCGAATGAACAATGACGTCAACTAGTGATTTAAAAAGTGGGTGGAGGATTTGTATTGTTTAACAAACTGAAGAAGGCCATTGAGCTGAAACGAGTGTGTCCTTGTCCTATTGGTGATACATGGATAAAAAACAAAAAGAGAAGACTGTTTCATGTGAGTGCAAATCATGGTTTTGTAAAAAGTTTACCAATGAGTAACTATTGAAGCAAACTAACAAAGAAAACAGGAACTAAACACAGGGAAACAGAAAATAAGAGTCCACCCAAAAAAACTTATAAGGATGTGTATGGTGAGAGACACTTTGGCCCTGGTATTTCCAGAGGCTTCCCTGGCTTTTCTTCCAGAAGGTTGATCTTGTGTGTTAAATATTGAAGCAACATCAGAGACAAGTGATATTTTGATTACATGCACAATTTTTTCATTGATAGCCCCAGTTTATGGTTATTGTTATTGTAAATTACTCTTTTCTCTTTTCACAGGTGGGTTGACAATCTCTCAGAATTTGCAGTGACCACCCAGTGTATCTGGGTGTCAAGCTGCATCACGTTTTTAAAATTTCTTCGAAAAGCCAATCTCCGAGAAGTGACCGCCTCAAAAAAAGGGATTAACAGCGGAATTTTCATTTGAAGCATTTGAAATGCTGTTAAATCAACTTCGAAAGAATCTGACATCCCACAGACAGAAGGTCAGAGCAGCAAAATTTGTTATGTTACATTTTATTTTGCATTATACATATTAATTTTGTATTTATAAACAAACATGCCAATTGAAATTCCAACATTTTGCACTATGCCTGTTGAGATCCCTGCATAATAGTTTATTTGAAATGTATTGTGCACTTTATTTTCTAACCGCGTATTATCTACAAATACGGACTTTTAAATAATGTGTTATTTTCTGCCACATTCATTTCTTAATATGAGCTCATCAAATTAGCTCAGGTACACAACACGCTGTATAAAGCACCTAAATATATGTGGCAGGAGAATGGTTTTCAGTTGCTAAGAATCTCACTGTAACATTCAAACACTTCCTTGTTTCACTTGTTAGAAGTTTGTCACCATAATTCTGGGTTAACACTGCAAAATCAGTGCTAACTTTCATAACCCTGGTTAAAAAGTGGTGTCAACCCCACTTCTAAATTACAAGTGTGAGATGATCCTTTACCCGGGGTTAAAAGAGTTTAGAATGATGATAACCCAGGTTAAGCACAGTGTGTTTAGTATCGGTAGGTTCATTCTGTGCCAACTCAACCAAAAATGTTAAAATTTCTTATTTTTTTTCCTGGTTAAAAAAGACAAAAAGGAATTAGAAAGCCAAAACTATAAATGCCATCAATGTATAATCATTTATTTTGTCAAATAAAGCTGTGTCAAAATGACAATTTTCACTTGAGATTTTGAGCCAAATTAAAAGGGGAGAACATTAGAGTCCTATGATTTCCATGATGCAGAAAACAGACAGAATTGCACAATCCATTTATTAAAAAATGGAATTTAATGTATAACGTGAAATGTCACAGAATTTGTCAAATTTTGGATGAGTAAATCAAAAGTAGGTCAATTGTGACAAGAAATAGTGTCTGTGAATATTAAACCACAAAAAGACCATTTAAATTTGAATGATATATATTCTGCTTGTCTCTGTTTAGCTTCTGTATGTGTAGTGCACAAAACTGTGCGTAAAACTAATGTTAAGGCAGAAGAGGTTGGTAAGCTTATATTAATGTTCACGTGGTCGAGTTATCAGTCCGGCGATGGGGGAATGTCTTCCGCTGGTATTCTTTCACTTGCATTGGGAGTAGACTTTATCACTTTCCATCAGTTGCAGAGATGCACCGAATGCTGGGGGTTCGCTGCTGGTCCTTGTGTAATCCGAAGGACAGTAGGGCACCTTTCCTGTAGAGCTTGTTGGATTGGCCCAAAATACAGACTTAAATAAAACAGTGTCTTTAAAACCTTGGAAATGCTTTATTTTATTTCCAATCCTTTCCCAAAGCCTTTGTGGTAGTGTTCCAAACTTTTTGCAAATTGGTTGAGGTATCACCCAGATTATTGTCAAAATAGCTGGCAACAAAAGTGAATAAACCCTAAGAGAACTTGTCAAAACTGTGTCCAAAGTGTCAGTATTTTGTGTTAGCACCATTGTTATTTAGCACTGCCTTAATCATCCTGGGCATGGAATTGACAAGAGCTGCACTGTTTGTTGCTGGGATCCTCTTACACTGCTCTATAATGACATCATGGAGCTTCTGGACGTTAGACACATGGTGCTTCTCCACTTTCCGCTTGAGGATGCCCAACAGGTGTTCAAGAGGTTTCAGGTCTGGAGAAATACTTGGCCACTCCATCACCTTCACCTTCAGCTTCCTCAGCAAGGCAGTTGTCATCTTGGTGGTGTGTTTGGGGTCATTATCATGTTGGAAAACTGCAGTTCGGACCAGTTGAAGGGAAGGCATCATGTTTTGGTTCAGAATGTACAGTTCATAATGAATCCATGTTTCCCTCAATGAACTGCAGCTCCCCAGTACCAGCAGCACTCATGCCACACGTTCTCATCAGACCACAGGACATGGATCTAGTATTTCATGCTGTTGGACAGGCTGTCTTCAGCAAACTGTTTGTGGGCTTTCTTGTGAGCCAGCCTCAGAAGAGTCTTCCTTCTGGGATGGCTCCCATGCAAACCGACTTGTTACAGAATGAGTCTTATGGTCTGAGCACTGACAAGCTGACCTTCTACCTCTGCAACTTCTAAAGCAATGATGGCAGCACTCATGCATCTGTTTTTTTGATCGACCCTTCCGAGGCCTGTTTGGAATGGAACCCATCTTGGAAAACCTCTGTATGACCCTGACCACTGTAGTGTAACTCGGTTTCTGGGTGTTACTGATCCCCTAATAGCCTTGGCCATCTTTGTGGAGAGCAACAATTATAATTCTCAAATCCTCAGAGTTCTTTGCCATGAGGTGCCATGTTGAACATCCAGTGGTCAGTAGGAGATAATTGTATTCAAGGCACTAAATTTTAACTGCTCTAATACAAGATGCACAACTTTGTACGCTCCTGTCAAGCAGACGAAAAGGACATTAAAAGGACACCAGGCTTTGCATGGTTAAACGGCATACTGCTGTTATCACTTAGGGTGTACTCACTTTTGTTGCCAGCTGTTTTGACAATAATGGCTGTATGTTGAGTTATTTCCAGAGAGCACTGAAAGCTGCACATTGACTACTCTAAAAAAAGTTTAATTTCCATATTATTGTCCCTTGAGAAGATACTAAAATGGTTGCTAAAATGTTTTATTCACTTTTGTGAGATAATGTAGATAGATTTGGCTCCAGGGGGCATTTAGAATTTGATGCGTTTCAAAGTAAAATCTATTTAAAAAGTAAGATGCTTTTAAAAGTAGGCTAAAATGCTCTTTAGACAAGCTTTATGCATATTTAGTTATATTTGATCACAAATAACAGTTCAGGATTCAGGCTTTTTTATTGTAAAAGTAGGCCTATACTTACAGGATTCAAAAATAAATGCCAAAACGTATTTTTCAGAAAGGCAAGATTTTTATTTGTATTTTCCACAAAAAAAAAAAGAAAAAACATGCTGCAGTGATGCTGAGGCTCCAGTGATGCTGAGGCTTACACCACTGATAGTCAGTTAGTATTAAACATGATACGGTAGCCCTAGGATGTAATTAGGATCCGAATCTCAGGTATAAATTGACATGTTGGACACCTTCTACAAAATAATGGATTACTCAGTAAATATACATCACTAGCATTTAATATTTGTATTACTATTTATGTTTATCTTCTTCAGAAAAAAAGTATTAATGAAGTCAACTATTTGACCCAGGGATGGTTCATGAATTTGGTCAATTTGGCATGGAATGACCCTGTAGTATTTTGTGCCTGCGTACCCCTGCTGGAAGGACCTTTAATAAAAACAGTTTATTTAATTGGTTTCTTTTTGTTGTATTTGTTCTTATTTTAATAATAATGAAACAAATATATCTATTTTGTTATTATATTGTTGAAATAAAACAGCTGATATTGTGAAATTAGAATTGTTGTATTAGCAATATCACCTACATGACTTTTGAAATCTGAACAGATTTAAAATATTAGATGTCACACACTTGGCAACAATGTTAACAATGTTAATGTAGTATGACAGGTAATAATTATTGAGACATTAGCCATATCATATTTTTAATAGTTTTGCTTTCCACAACAGACAAACTTGTTGATGCTGGTCAAATTTTGTTCTTTCTGCAAGAGGCCAAAAAATCCCTACCAGAAGAACTTGGTAAGTCAACTTCATGTGAAATTAGGCACATATGCATGTTTCATGTAGATAAAATAATCTGAGAATATTTGTTTTCCAATTTAATTGTTCAATTTTAAAGCAGATATTTAGCTTTCTAAACATAGGCCCATATTTTTCATGTCTGTGAGGCGCTGAGGCAGCAGAAAGTACAGTGTTTGCTTTCATTATTTTACAAAAGTGTTTTTTGTTATTGTGTTATGAATGCACAAATAATATAGTCTTTACAGATTCGAAAGATGTATTACTTTTATCTCTATGACCAAATATGATGGAGTAATTTAAGTGCAAGTGATCGAACCAGAGCATCCATGTTAACAAGCAATCACGCCACTATTCAGCTTCCACAACATATTGGAAACATATTGCAGAGTGTTACTGAACAATAACAATCAGTTCGGATCAAAATGTAAAAATATTTACATTTGAACATAAATAGCCTATTAAGTCTTTAAGTAATTAAGTATTTTGTGCTGCAAAGTACTTTGGGTGGCAACACCATTGCAAATGCAAAAATCTGAATTTCTGTTTGAAACATAAAATGTAAATATTAAGATTGAAATATAAACAATTTAAATAATGTTCAGAATGCAAAGCAGCTGCTTTGTTTACAGAGTTACTCTGATAATGTCTACATTTCTGCATTTCCCATTCTAGGGAATTTGTATTGCATCCTCTAGCGCAGGGGTCTGCAAGCTTCAACGTGAAAAGAGCCATTTTGGCCCTTTTCCCACCGAATAAAATTCATGTGGAGCCACAAAATATTTGATCCCCAAATAAAGATAACATGGCATATATCTAGTTTTGTATTCAGTTATGTTACAAGGCAGCGAAGTAGCAATCTTTTCAGAAGTGAGGGGGACAGAAATGTCAAATGTAATAATAATAATTATTATAATTATATTTATTTATGTATGTCTAATTGACAAAAATAATAATTCAACTAACTCTTCTCATCTCTTTTTCTTAATTGGCTAAGAAATAAAATACACTGCTGGACATATGTCTTCTATAATTTTTAACCCTTTCACAGGTGAGTTTAAAATATTATACCTGACCCCCCAGAGTGAGTTTTTTTTAGGCGACCGTTATTTTAGAATGTTTCACCTTACTGTTTCCATGGCGACGCGTCATGTGACACACCGCAGCCACAAAAGAGCTGTAAGACACATGGATCGCTTTTATTTCCTTTTTTGTTTTTTATTATTAATATTCACAAGCATGCTCACTATACTATGAAATATATGATATTCCGATTTTGAAATATGTGCAAGTAAATGTATTTAGAAGTTGAAACACTTTTATAATGACCGCGTTAGTTGATCTATACCGGGTGATGGGCGCCGCCATGTTTGTTCTCGCTGAATCCGAGCTGCCGGATTTACAACACGCAAATTCATCCTCTCCTGCCGAAAGACATTAAAGTAAGTCTCTGGTGAGCTTTTGTTAGTACGTATGTGTATTTAAATGTCTGAAACCTAAAATAAGCATTGTATGGTTGAAAACACTGAATAGTTGTGATAATATGACAAGCACTCAGCGCGTCCGATCTCTCTCAGCGCCAGTCAAAGCGCCAAAACAGATTTGAATTCAGCAGTTGATCACGTGATGCGCCGAACGTTCGAATCACACTTGTGTGATCGTGCGCGTTAAAGGGTTAATATATATTCTACTAATGACAATTTTATGGTTATGATAGTACAATCAGCATAATACTTAATATACTACAAACACTTTTTTCCATTTTTATCACAGGATAATATATATATATATATATATATATATATATAATATATATATATATATTATAGCTTTTGCACTGTAATAAATGCTATGTCAGTTCCCTTTTTAAGGGAACTTCCAACCGCATCCTCTAGGGGTCCCTATTGGGGAACGCCGTCAGTGTGACTCGTGTCTGAAGAATACATACAAAAACTCCAATAGAATTGGCCAGTGATAGCTTATGACGTCACTACCGGTGCAACTCGTCGCCACCAGTGCGTCACTACCGGCACGACCACAGTATAAAGGGGCACCGATAGAACACAACATCCTCTTCTTCGTCTTTACTTACTTTTTGTCTGAACGTTCATACTATTGGTAAGAGCTATTTTCTTCCTCTTTATTATTATGGCAAGCACTAGTAGCGTTAAGAAATGCGTGGATCTGATGACACGCACGATCTTTGCATCTTTTGTTTGGGCTTTGATCTTGCACGTGATGTCCTTGAGGGGGCATGTTGCATACACTGTGAGTGCTTTTCTATGAGAAACCTCCGCTCTCGTTTGTCCCTACTGTAGCGGAACGAGGAACATCTGTCTGTTCCTCGCGGTTCAGTACCTGCCGCTGCTGAGGCGCGGAGGAGACTGAGCTTGTGGGGATTGCAGGCGGATCTGGCCGATGAGCTAACTAGGGGCTTTCCCTTTCGTGCTTATCGGCCAGGGATGAGAGTGAGCTCCTGGATGACGATGATGTAGTTTCCCTGTATTGTCGGATCCGTGAGCTAGTGCTCTATTGGGTTCCACCCAGGAAGAGCAGGAAAGGTCTAAAGGGGATGAAGAAACTGAGGCTAAGTCTCCCCAATCCTCCTGCCCTGCGCACAGGGAGCTTTTTGGAGTTTATGGGCCACGCTAGAAACGGGCTAGAAAGGGGTCTCGATGAGTGCTGTCTTTCTGACCATGAATCTTCCATTTCTTCCCGATCTACATCCTGAGATCGAGAAAGTGTGGAGAAAGCCGTTTTTCTTCCCAAATCCATAATTTCCAACAGGCTATTATGGTAATATTGAGGGAAGGTATGCATACGACTATGAGAGGATTTAGGATCTCGCCTAAATGGCAGGGTGTACGCAGCAGCGGATCAGGCTGTGGGTACGTTGTACACTATGCAGTGCTTCAAGCCTATCAGGCTGATCTGCTCTAGGACCTGGTGAAAGGTCAGAGTTTTCCCCCTGACGAAGTAGCTGAGCTGCATCGCACCACAGATCTGGCTCTCCGTGCCACTAAGCAGGCCACCACCCACATGGGCAGGGTCATTGGTGCCTTGGTGGTCATGGAGAGGCATCTGTGGGTGAACCTGGCTGACATCGGTAAGAAAGAGAGGGGCTTTCTTTTCAATGCGCCAGTGTCACCTTCCGTGCTTTTCGGTACCTCCGTCGAGACTGTGGTCGAGAGGTTCGTGACGCGCTCTGCGGCTTTCAAATCCTTCATCCCTCGGAGGTCCAGGTCCGAGCCTGAACAACACAGGGGTCCTGGCCCGTCTCGTTTTCAGGAAGAGAGACAGGCACAGAGGACTAGTGCTGCGACCCATGTCCCTCCTCCACCTGTGGGTGGCAACAGGATATGGCACGGGTCGAGGGGCGGTAGACAAGGCCCGAGGGAAGTCATCCAGACAAGGCAACTTACTCTCTTCCCTTGGGACAGTTTACTTCGCCCCTCTTAATCCCCCTGCTATAACCATCAGCTTACCTGACCGAGATTAGACCGAGAACTTCCTGCACGCTTGCTGGACCTATGATGTTTTTGGTTAGCTTCGATGTTCCTCAGAAGCTGCCTTTACTGATGGTCCGGAACAAGGCTCCTTCAGGCCTACTTCCTGCTTTGGAGTCATGTGCAGAAAGAGTTGGGTGAGTACGATCCATGTCTTATGTCTAGATATTACTGTTATTTGGGACCTGTCTGTTTTATATTTTTCAAGGTCGGTCCTCGAGCGAGTACCTGAAGAAACTTGCTGGATCTACTTTTCGCCAAAGCATAGATCCTGATGGAACCCAAACCTGGCCAGGTCCCCCATTACAGCTTGGTAACTTAGGACTTTTAGTCCTTCCCCAGGTAAACGTCCAGAAGTCCTTTCTTCACTGGAATGCCCCTGGCAGTTTGACTAAACTATAAGCTTGGATCTTCCGTTCTTTTTGAGAATCCCGCCCTGAGGGGCTCCCTTCCTGCTAAGCCAGCCCTCTCAAAGTGTACTATAATCACCCCGCTGTGGAGTGTGTTTCATGGTAGAGGTTTTTGCGAAATCCTCTAGAGTGTTGTCTCTGAGGAGTGATATTTCTCAGGCTTCGTGCTCTTGCAAAATCTGCGAATTTGGCCAGGGCAGAGCCCTGTCGAGGCAGAAGCATAGTCCACTTAGGGTCGGTGATGGCTATCCCCTCAGAAGCAACCCCCTTCAGCCCGAGGGCAGGGGAGATTGCTGTTACTATGCAACTTTAGGGATAAAGGGTTGATTGTCATTCTCAGGCCTTGGATAGGGCTTGGCATGCTCCCTTCTCTGCGGAAGGGTCCCTTAAGAGCGCCACTCCCTGGCGAGTCAGTTGTTCCTCCCTGACTCTTAGGGTTTGGAGCCTGTCCTTCTATGTCCAGGTTGATTTCCCCCTCCTCAGGCCTCATGGATAATGGCATGCTCCCTTATAGAGCGCCACCTCCTGGTGGGTCAGGTGTTCCTCCCTGTCTCTTGGGGTCAGGGGCTTGTCCTCCTCTATATCCTATTCACTATTGGAAAGATGGTCAAGTCTAGCTCCATGGCAATACTGTCAGTCAATTAGCAGTTTGCAAACTGCCTATCCTGATTGGGTGCAGCATAGCTCCCATCACATTGAGGGTTGACCCCTAACATTGCCCATCATGCGACAAGCATCTGGAGCCCTTCGAGTGTGAGCCCCTTGGCACACCCTTCTAAAATCCATGCTATGGTAAAGTGCGCACGCTAGTCTCTGGGCACTTTCTAAAATCCACGTAAGTGGTAAGTGTGCACCAAGTCTTTGTGCTCTTTCTAAAATCCTGTATGGTATGGGTTGCGCGCTATACTTCGTTCCCATGTTTGAGTTGGTTTTAAAACCTCGGTCTCCTTGGGCCCAACTCCACTTAGGTATCATTGCAGATACCTCTTGACCATCTGCTGCCTAGAACGTGTCGAGGCACTCCTAGGCTAGAATGGTTTCAATTAGGAGCCCACGGGAACTCTTCCCTTGTTCTGTGAGTCAGTTTCTGAGGGAACTGACCAATACAGAGCTAGTGGTAACTCCCACGTGACAGTCAGGCCTGGGTTATCCCAGGTACCTGGCCATATATTCCCCTGAAGGAGTCTCCTTCTGACCACATGCAGGAAGTGGTAATAGCTCGGGCCCTTGGCCGAGGGGGATAACGTCACTGACAGCCGTCACTAACATCCCAGGGGCAATTTCCTTAAATTTAAGGAAGTTGGTACTTAGTGCTCCTGTATGGCAGCGTGGGTATAATGTTCCCCAATAGCGACCCCTAGACGATGCGGTTCGAAGTTCCCTCGAAAGGGAATGTGTCAGGTATAGAATATAACCATGGTTCCCTGAGATAGGGAACAAGACACCGCATCCTCTAGTCTTTTCGCCATGCCTCAGATGTAAGCTTCAGATGAAGAAGCGAATGTTGTGTTCTATCGGTGCCCCTTTATACTGTGGTCGCGCTGGTCGTGACGAGTCGCACCGGGAGTGACGTCATAGGCTGTCGCCGGCCAATTCCATTGGAGTTTTTGTATGTATTCTTCAGACACGAGTCACGCTGATGGCGTTTCCCAATAGCGACCCCTAGAGGACGCTGTGTATCGTTCCCTATCTTAGACGTTAGCACTGTATCATTCATATGCTTTATTTACTACTTGGAGAAGACTTGAAAAACACACATTACTATATATTGTCGCAATCGTTTATTGTCTTCAAGTTTCATCAGTAAAGTTTTATGCTTGTTATCCAGCTTAGCTACAGTGATAGCGAGATGCCTTTGTCCATATTAGGGTTGTCCTGGCATGTCAAAAGTTAGTCATATGAGTCCGTTTCAGACTTTCTGCACAAGAGCGCCTCCAGCTTTGAGTATGAATAAAACACAGGGGTTGCCAATCCCTGCTCTAGCAGATACTATGGGGAATGCTGCCAGTATGACCAGTGTTTGAAGCATGTGTGAAACGACTCCAATCCTATTGACCCAAGAGGGCACCTGCGGAACACGTCACCAACATTTGTTGTCTGCAGGAGCCGTCTGTTTGTTCAGTGTGTGAAGCATCATCCTGGTGAGGCAGCAGGGCTTTAGGGAGTGTGTGCCTCCGTGTTTAGATTCTAACACTTGAGGGCATATTCTGACTTTTGCGCTCTCTGACGATAGCTGTTTTCTGGATCAGTGAAAATTCCCATTACTGGGTTTTTAAGTTGCGGTCCCCTGGAGCCCCTATCTAGATTGCTCTATTCCCCCTACTAGGGTTTCTAAGTAGATAGCATCTATATGTGGTCTTTGTATTATCAGGCTAAGGTGTTGCTCATTTACTTCTAGGTGCCTGTCTGTGACGTCACAGGCTACGTGGGCCAATAGGATTGAACTTGTTTAACACGTACTTCAGACACCAGTCGTGCTGGCAGCATTACCCATGGGGATGCAGTGGCTTGTTCCCTCTCTGGGAACCATAGTTACATGCGTAACCAGAGTCATTCCATTCTACTGTAAGAGAGTGAACGTGCATTTTCATTCACTGCGTCTCCTTCCATTATGTTTCTCATGCACATTGCTTGTTTGACGCAACATACAGTGCTGTTGTGCATTCTAACCAGTTGATGGGTGAAGTATTCTTGAAATGTAAAGTTGCTATTATTTTCATGTTTCTGATGATAAGCTGTATTTACGGTTGTTGAATGATAGGTGAGCGCTTGGATGTCCTGCCCAATGTACTGTAATTAACACTAGACCAGCCTTTAATGATCTGTCCTTCACAGACTGTGTGACTTTGACACTTCCTGTGGATAGTCAACTATTAGGGGGCAGCCCTACTTATTACACACAATTATAATGCACTATATACAGTACAATAAAAGACATTTCTTTATCAATACTTTTGTTTTGCAGAAAATCTGAAGGCAACACGTTGCCGCAAATCTCTGGAAAAGGTTTATGGTCTTTTGGCTGGAATCATAATTTGTAATTCAGGGCACAGAAGGGGGGTTGTTGATAACCTTACTTGCAGCGGCAGTCATGAATCCCGTTAAAAATAAAGAGGGCCTTTGCCTGGTAACGGTAAGTCAGCCAACTCCAAAAAAAAATCTCTTTTTGTTCTCTACAAATGTTTTTACTATTTTACCTGTGTCTTTGTTCTTTCCCCCATCTTCATAGGTGGATGAACACAAAACTTCGGCAACATTTGGACAGGCCCAGATTGCCTTACTCCCAGAGGAGTATGATTTATTCGATCAGTTTTCGAAGATGAGGCCAATACTGCCTGGTGGCAGCTCAAAGTACTTCTTTTTTAGCCAAACGGCTGGGCAATGTAATAGTCTATTACAGTGCTTCCAGGAGTGCTGGAAAGGATTTGGCCTTCCTGGGGCACCAACCTTTTCAATAATAAGGACAAGCCTGAGCACATATGTAAGTATTGTTGTTGGCATCTACATCACTTAGTACTTAGATTTCATCCTCCCTGTCTATAAAAAACAAGCATGCCTATATAGTTAATTAAATCTTGTTAATCTTGTTGTAGCTAAAGGCAAGAAATATAGACTTTGTATTTAAGAAATATATATATACAGGTATGGAATGCTGTTCAGGAAATAATTATATTTATAATATGAAATTTGAATGTATGGAACAAAAGTCTGAATATATAAAAAGAAAGTCTGAATATATGGAATGAAAGTCTGAATATATGGAAAGAAACTGAATATATGGAATGAAAGTCAGAATATATAAAATGAAAGTCTGAATATATGGAATGAAAGTCAGAATATATAAAATGAAAGTCTGAATATATGGAATGAAAGTCAGAATATATAAAATGAAAGTCTGAATATATTGAATGAAAGTCATAATATATATACAATGAATGTCTGAATGTATGGAATGAAAGTCAGAATATATAAAATAAAAGTCTGAATATATGGAATGAAAGTCATAATATATAAAATGAAAGTCTGAATATATGGAATGAAAGTCAGAATATATGGAATGAAAGTCAGAATATATATATATATACAATGAATGTCTGAGTGTATGGAATGAAAGTCAGAATATATTTAATAAAAGTCTGAATATATGGATTGAAAGTCAGAATATATATATATATACAATGAATGTCTGAGTGTATGGAATGAAAGTCAGAATATATTTAATAAAAGTCTGAATATATGGATTGAAAGTCAGAATATATATATATATATACAATGAATGTCTGAATGTATGGAACAAAAGTCTGAATATATATACAATGAAACATGTAGCTATTGAAGGAAACCTAATGTCATCAGCTCCATCTTGTGTTATTCATTTGCGATTTTCTATACACGTTTTGAACAATGAGCCAGTCCGCACGAAATTTAGTAGCGGCAATTTTAAGTAATGATGATTTAATTACCACCCTGGCAAACGCATGCACGGGCCAAAATACTGGTAACCGTACTCAGCACCGTTCTACTGATGAAGAAATTAGTTCGCTATTTCATCGCGGGAGAGTGAATGCGGTGAACCTGACAGGCCTGGAAGTTCCTGCTTATAAGGCAACCATTACAGAAGGAAACATGCCTTCTACATCACAGGGACCACCTACAGCACCTATCTACAATCTTCGCCCTTTCACTCGAAAGGGCGCTAGACATAAGAGGTAAGAACATAATGAATTAGAGAATTACAGGTGGTGAGAGTTTTATTTCAGTCATAATCATAGCAAAACCCAGAAATATCAGCAACACGTGTTAGGTATGATTTCAGAAGTAGACAATTTTAAATTTTTACATTTCAAATACATTTATGAGGCATGCTGCATTCACGCCATGTCGTAATTCTGAAATGACAACACGTGACATTCTACTGTAATCTTAATTATGTGTTTCTATGGCAACGCTATCAACGCTATCAAGTCCAGTGGCAGCTGTACCCTGGCCGTACCACGACACTACTGCCAGGTTAATTTTGGTGCTACTGCTACCGCTGAGTCCGACAGTAAAAGCTATCAGTAAAATGTCACGTGTTCGTTTTGGAATTACAAAAATTACGACATGGCGTGAAGGCAGCATAAGTTTTATTTAAATTTTGGAATTAATAGTTTTGGATTAGTGCACTGCCGTATTAATGACAGTATGGTTGCACACAAATGTTGACTATGAACCAGAAAACAAACAAACAAACAAACAAACAAAAAACAATAAATAATAATAAAATACTATTAATAACAACAACTATGGATTACAATAAATTCATTTAACACAGCTCCCAATTTGTAAACAGAAAATATAACTTAATATAAAGTACATACATATTTAATTTAATTGAATATAGGTTGATTTTCTTTAATGTTTAGGTTTCAGGCACTAGGCAGTTTACGACCGGTGGCTCAGTCTTTCACCAAAGAGGTCATTCTCCTGCCAGACCATACATCTACAAATGTGCCAAGGCACGCCAAGAAAGCTTGGCTTTTTGAAAAAGGACATATAAAATCTGCCTTGGAATTTGGGTGTGACTGGGACGCCGACAAAGTTTTGCAGACAATAACAGCGGCCTTCCACCCAGCTAACAGGGAACGTTCTCAGAACATTCACTAATGTTCTTTAAAAGTTGTGTAAATGTTAGTACAAAACGTTACTAAAATAATGTTTTTGGAACGTTCTTGTAATGTTGAGAGAAAACGTTCTTAGAACAACGTTTTTGGAACGTCTTTAGGACGTTATTTGTACTTGATGAATGTTCTTATAATGTTGGTAGAAAACGTTCTTAAAACAACGTTCTTGCAACGTCTTTAGAACATTATTTGTACTTGAATGATCTTATTTCTGATTGTTTTCATAATGTTATCATGAAACAACATTTATGGAACATCCTTATGTTATACTTGAATTACGAACATTCTCATTCTTCACTCTCATGTTGAGAGAAACATTCATAACATTTGTTAAGTTTCTCATTAAAATAAGTTGATAAAAATCTTGCTTGGGACCTGACAGAAAGTTACAATTAGAAATATAATTTAAAGTGTACAGAGAAAATATTGAGATGGGTTGCATAAGAAAGTGTCTTCACCCTCATGGTTTTATGTACTGTTGTTTTGCATCAGGGAGTGTTTAAAGAGCAGTTGTCCCTTACAATCAGAAAAACATGTTCCTTTTAATAGGAAAAGTGGAGTTCAATAGACCTGATGTAATATATTATCAAAAAAGGGTGTGAAAAGGGATAAGCAAAAAGAAAAATAACATTTGCAAAAGCAAAAAGAAAACTAAAAAAATTATTTGATCCCCTGCTGATTTTGTACGTTTGCCCACTGACAAAAAAAAAAAAAAGATCAGTGTATAATTTTAATGGTAGGTTTATTTGAACAGTGAGCGATAGAATAACAACAAAAAAAATCCAGAAAAATGCATTTCAAAAAAGTTATCAATTGATTTGCATTTTAATGAGTGCAATAAGTATTGGACCCCTTCGCAAAACTTGACTTAGTACTTGGTGGCAAAACCCTTGTTGGCAATCACAGAGGTCAGACGTTTCTTGTAGATGGCCACCAGGTTTGCACACTTCCCAGGAGGGATTTTGTCCCACTCCTCTTTGCAGATCCTCTCCAAGTCATTAAGGTTTCGAGGCCGTTACATTTGGCACCTTCAGCTCCCTCCACAGATTTTCTCTGTGATTAAGCTCTGGAGACTGGCTAGACCACTCCAGGACCTTAATGTGCTGCTTCTTGAGCCACTCCTTTGTTACCTTGGTCGTGTATTTTGGGTCACTGTCATGCTGGAATACACATCCACGACTCATTTTCAATGAGGGAAGGAGGTTCTAACCCAAGATTTGACGGTACATGGCCCCCTCCATCGTCTCTTTGATGCGGTGCAGTGGTCCTGTCCCCTTAGCAGAAAAACACCCCAAAGCATAGTGTTGTTGGGGTCATAGGCAGGATTCCTCCTTCTCCAAACACGGTGAGTTGAGTTGATGCCAAAGAGCTCGATTTTGGTCTCATCTGACCACAACACTTTTACCCAGTTCTCCACTGAATCATTCAGATGTTCATTGGCAAACTTCAGACGGGCTTGTACATGTGCTTTCTTGAGCAGGGGGACCTTGCAGGATTTCAGTCCTTAACGGTGTAGTGTGTTTCCAATTGTTTTCTTGGTGTCTATGGTCCCAGCTGCCTTGAGATCATTGACAAGATCCTCCTGTGTAGTTCTGGGCTGATTCCTCACCGTTCTCATGATCATTGAAACTCCGCAAGGTGAGATCTCGCATGAAGCCCCAGACCAGGGAGATTGACAGTTATTTAGTGTTTCTTCCATTTGTGAATAATCGCACCAACTGTTGTCACCTTCTTACCAAGCTGTTTGCCGATGATCTTGTAGCCCATTCCAGCCTTGTGTAGGTCTACAATCTTGTCCCTGACATCCTTGGACAGCTCTTTGGTCTTGGACATGGTGGAGAGTTTGAAATCTGATTGCTACTGTGGACAGGTGTATTTTATACAGGTAACAAACTGAGATTAGGAGCACTCCCTTTAAAAGAGTGCTTCTAATCTCAGCTCAATACCTGTATAGACCATTTCGTTAGATGTAAACAACACTGGTCCAGAAGCGCTTCCTGTTTTATTTTTTTTATTTTTTTATTTCACATATACAAATACATTTTAAAGGTGCTAATGTAACATTTTCATCCAGTCAAATGTTTTGTTGGTTATATTTTTTTGTGATGTTTGTGTAAAGTTAAAAAAAAAAGAAACAGGAAGTGTATCGGGACCAGTATGTTTACATCTAGCAAAATGGTCCATAAAAGACACCTGGGAGCCAGAAATCTTGCTGATTGATAGGGGATCAAATACTTATTTCACTCATTAAAATGCAAATCAATTTATAACTTTTTTTTTAAATGTGTTTTTCTGGATTTTTTTTTGTTGTTATTCTGTCTCACTGTTCAAATAAACCTACCATTAAAATTATACACTGATCATTTCTTTGTCAGTGGGCAAACGCACAAAATCAGCAGGGGATCAAATAACTATTTTCCCCACTGTATATGCTTTTAATAATTTAATAGGACATAATATTGGAATTACTACTCATTAAAATATTTATAAAAAAAAATAGTATAACAACAATAATAATGATAAAAGTAATATTTTTTTTTTATATTTATATTGTGTTAATTTGATTACCATTTGTGAATGGCCATGCGCACAAAATCAACCAAATCCTCGACCAGACAGCAGCACACATCATAAGAAATGGTATGTCTGTGTGGTTTATTTTCTTATATTACATGTTAGCTTTATTGATTACCATGGTTTACAATGTTTATATTTTGTCAGCTAAATATATCACTGTTTATTTTAGTCAGAGGGTTTACATTACAGGTAAAACTGGGCAAACCACAGTTAAAATTCATTTGAATTAAGTCTCAGTTTTCCCAAAGGAGAAATTACTCTAATGCAACCAAAAAATGTTGTTGTAACCTAAGGTTCTCTTTAAACAATAAACCAATATTTTATTTATATTGTTCCAAACTTTTTCATTTTTTCATATTTCCAAAATAAAAAACAGTGAAATAATTAAACATTTTTAAACTGAACCGATCGTCTTTTTCTAATTTACTTAAAATTTAATTAAAACATGAATGGACATCAGAACGTATTTTATTTAAACCGCAGATCGTCAATGCACATAATTTTTCAAGTTTAAATCCACCGAAGTAAATCTAATCTCCTCCTGTCTGATTGCTTGTTGGACAGATCGCCTGTCAATCAAGATGTTTGCTACGTGGTTTGCGACGGGTCAAATTACCCGAAAATGGACGTACTGCACACAATGACAATTATTATTAAAAAAAAAACAAAAAACAACAACTTATAAACTGTTACGAAACGACAAACAACAGTTTAGGCATTTATCCTTTAAATAAACAAATTAAATAATAATAATCCACTCCATGGGCATATCCAGGATAAGCTCCGCCCAATGAAACCGAAATCTCTGGAAAATCTCAGAAACTAAAAACTTGTCGCCATTTTGTGTGGGTTCGCGGTGATTCGATCACTTGATGGTAGGTCCTGTTGGTTTTGAAAATATCTTTGATTACTTCAATGCTTTTTGTCTCTGGATACCAATCTAAATGTATGGTATATTGTAGATGACAATCGTCTGCAATATTTCATACATTTAGATTGGTATCCTGAGTTTTTCTACGATGTTAATTTATCAGGACTCTTCGCGCCATTTCATGAGGCGTAATGTAGAGATTAGCCGTGTAGATAATTATTATAATGTGCATATTATTAAGAATTTGGGTAGTTAGTGTGATGATATCATGACAGCGATAACTTGTCAATGTTAGAGATTTTGCTATTTATTTTATATCATTGCAGTATGTAAATATACAGGTGTACTTGACAAATTTGAATGATCATGTATGAATGACATAATGAAATTTTTACCAAGGGAAAATTTATTCAGCACAATAAGCCATCTGAATCCATGCGTTTTATCACCGAGGTGATATGTAAATTTATTTTTACAGACGTCCATACCGGAAAGAGAAATGATTAGGCCTAACATTAGCTCCCGATTGATCTGAGTCGATCCTTTTTTTTGTCACCTGACGTGATAGCTAGCGTTACTGGATAAAGAAATGTGATAATAATTTCCAACCTTCCTTACAAACACGTTGTGTGTTATGTGATGCGTTTCTGGTCTCAAATTGTAGTTTTTTTTTATTTCTCACAATTTATGCGTTTGTGAATTTCTGTCATGATGGTTAACCATGAATGTGGCAAATAAAGAGGCTTTAAACTTTGTCCGTATGATGAGGAAAAATCACTTTGATAAAGCAAAGATACATACATAGCCTATAATAACAGCACACAGTTAATAATTTAAAGGACTCTGCAAGATTTTGAATACACTTCCAGTTGTAATTTTTTACAGAACCTTTTATCTTTGTAAAATGATTGAATACACGCCATAATTGTCTCCCATTATGTGCAAGCATTCATCTCGGACAGTCTCTTAAACGTAAAGAGATTTATGTTCCTTTAATTTGTATACAGGAGCGTGTGTTGGTTTAAGTACTGTTTTAAAAGCTACTGGAGAAATAGAGGACTAGATGATCTAGAAGTAAATTCATATTAGTACCATTTGTTTTCTCTTTTGGCAACAGTGTTTGTTTCTGTACTCAGGAAAAAAGGTACAAAAGCTGTCACTTGGGCCAAGTTTACCTTTTAGGTATTAATACTATATGTACACTTTCAGTGCTAATATGTACATGTTAGGTACTGATACTTCAGGTATTAACAGGTACTAATATGTCCTAAAAAATAAGCTCCCTTTAGGTACAAATCTGTACCTTTTGAAAAAGTACCATCATAGTGACAGTTTTTGTACCTTTTTGTCTGAGAGTGTGGAAGCGGTCAAGCGTGACATCATAATTAGAACATTAGAATGTTCAGAGTCTGCAAAACCTAACCCAGTTTAATGACTGCAAGATTTGCTTTGCTTGTTAGCCACATTTATCCTGTTTGATAGCAAACACAAATTATCTGACTTGATAGTCAGCCTGCAAGATCTACTTGCACAGTTCTCTAAAGGTTTCCACCTGGTTCTCAGCAAACACCACACCATGCTGATCGCTAGTTTGGTGCTGATGTGGTGGTTCTCCACCAGGGTGAAGAAATATTCACCCAATACAATGAATTTGGAGGACATCGATGAAGGTAAGGTGATTGCTGGTGTTCAGGGCCTTCTGGACATCATGAAATGAAAGAAAAATATAGAAAATTCAAACAGTAACAGTAAACTGTAAAATAACATTGGTATGTTTTGTGCATTTGTAAAATGTTTTGCTTAAACTGATGCAAATAAATGTATTTTTGAAACAAAACCTATGAAATGTATGATGTAAAACCAAAAATGTCCATCCTGTTAGAGGCAAATAAACAGTTTAATAGACTTATGATTTTATAGTATCGACATTGTGAATTTTATCTTACAAAACTTATACTGGCGCCTTTGACTATATTATCTGGTAATATGTATAATTGAAATATGAAATTAATATATAATTGTAATATAATTCAATTTGGGTTATTAATTAAGTATGAATTAATTAGGTTTTCATAGTAAACAACATGCAAAACATTACTTAACAAATTTAAATGCAGTACTTACTCAATTTGCATGTAAATTACTTTCACTGCCTATTCAGTTATGTCTTCTGATTATATATTTACATTCATGCATTTAGTAGATTTTTTAACACAGAGGCATAAAAATAGGAAAAACACAAAATATGTTATGCCCTCTTCTTTTTTTGCCACAGCATCTGAGATCAACACTGCCTCTGAGACCAACATCTCCCAGATTGACAGTGTCTCTGAGACTGTTGAGGCCTCTCAGACTCCCAGTGCCTCTGAGAGTGATGAAGCCTCTCAGACTGCCGATGCCTCTGAGAGCAATGAAGCCTCTGAGAGTGATGAAGCCTCTCAGACTGCCGATGCCTCTGAGAGTGATGATGCCTCTGAGAGCAACAAAGCCTCTCAGACTGCCGATGCCTCTGAGAGTGATGAAGCCTCTCAGACTGCCAATGCCTCTGAGAGCGATGAAGCCTCTCAGACTGCCGATGCCTCTGAGAGCGATGAAGCCTCTCAGACTGCCAATGCCTCTGAGAGCGATGAAGCCTCTGAGAGCGATGAAGCCTCTCAGACTGCCGATGCCTCTGAGAGCGATGAAGCCTCTGAGAGTGATGAAGCCTCTCAGACTGCCGATGCCTCTGAGAGCAATGAAGCCTCTGAGAGTGATGAAGCCTCTCAGACTGCCGATGCCTCTGAGAGTGATGATGCCTCTGAGAGCAACAAAGCCTCTCAGACTGCCGATGCCTCTGAGAGTGATGAAGCCTCTCAGACTGCCAATGCCTCTGAGAGCGATGAAGCCTCTCAGACTGCCGATGCCTCTGAGAGCGATGAAGCCTCTCAGACTGCCGATGCCTCTGAGAGCGATGAAGCCTCTCAGACTGCCGATGCCTCTCAGACTGCCGATGCCTCTCAGACTGCCGATGCCTCTGAGAGCGATGAAGCCTCTGAGAACGACGAAGCCTCTGAGAGTGATGAAGCCTCTCAGACTGCCGATGCCTCTGAGAGCGATGAAGCCTCTCAGACTGCCGATGCCTCTGAGAGCGACGAAGCCTCTGGGAGCGATGAAGCCTCTCAGACTCTCGATGCCTCTGAGAGTGATGAAGCCTCTGAGAGTGATGAAGCCTCTCAGACTGCCGATGCCTCTGAGAGTGATGAAGCCTCTGAGAGCGACGAAGCCTCTCAGACTGCCGATGCCTCTGAGAGCGATGAAGCCTCTCAGACTGCCGATGCCTCTGAGAGCGATGAAGCCTCTGAGAACGACGAAGCCTCTGAGAGTGATGAAGCCTCTCAGACTGCCGATGCCTCTGAGAGCGATGAAGCCTCTCAGACTGCTGATGCCTCTGAGAGCGATGAAGCCTCTCAGACTGCCGATGCCTCTGAGAGTGATGAAGCCTCTGAGAGCGACGAAGCCTCTCAGACTGCCGATGCCTCTGAGAGCGATGAAGCCTCTCAGACTGCCGATGCCTCTGAGAGCGATGAAGCCTCTGAGAACGACGAAGCCTCTCAGACTGCCGATGCCTCTGAGAGCGACGAAGCCTCTCAGACTGCCGATGCCTCTGAGAGCGATGAAGCCTCTGAGAACGACGAAGCCTCCCAGACTGCCGATGCCTCTGAGAGTGACGAAGCCTCTCAGACTGCCGATGCCTCTGAGAGCGATGAAGCCTCTCAGACTGCCGATGCCTCTGAGAGCGATGAAGCCTCTCAGACTGCCGATGCCTCTGAGAGCGATGAAGCCTCTGAGAGCGATGAAGCCTCTGAGAGCAACGAAGCCTCTCAGACTGCCGATGCCTCTGAGAGCGACAAAGCCTCTCAGACTGCCGATGCCTCTCAGATTGACAGTGGATCTGAGCCTGCCTATATATTTAAGACTGCTGATTGTTCTGGGACTGCCACTGTCTCCAAGATGACAGCGCCTCTTAGACTGACGCTGCACCTGAAACTGACGCTGTCTCTCAAACAGGCACTGCCTCTCAGAATAACGCTGCCACTCAGACTGTTACTGTCTCTGAGACCAACTCTGCCTTTCCAACTGCCTGTCATACTAACACTGCCTCTAAAACTGATGCTGCCTCTCAGACCGGCACTGCCTCTGAGATTGAGAGTGCATCTCAGACTGACACTGCATCTCAAGTCTACAGTTTAGTCTCTATACAATAAAAAAAATAAAATTATAAATAAAATACATGTCCTATTCTCTGTGGGAAAGAATTCATGCTATTGTGAAGTGCATGGTAGGAGCACTGCTAAATGCAGCATACTAGCATTGCTTTTCATATGTGAAACTATTTCACAGTGAAAAGCAATGCTTTCTTATTCTACATATTTTCTTTTGAAAAACAGTGTTCATGGAATTACCATTTTAGGGATGATTTGCTCCAAAAAGAAATCAGTTCAAATACATTACATTCCAACATTTTGACGTTCACCACAAGTTTACCACAGCACTTAATACCCTATTAGTTACATGATATTCAATGAATGCTCAGCGTTGCACAGTGTTGATGTATTTGAGCATATTTTATGGCACAAACTAATTGATTGCCTGCACATTGTACGTAAATAATTTTTAAATAAATTATTATATAAATTTATATAACTTTATACTGTTGTACACACGTTCACAAGAGTGGTATTCCAGCAGATGACATAAGCGTGACGTAGCTCCAGTGAGAATTAGCATTTTTTGCTCCTGTAAACAAAATGTGCAAAGTCTCCTATCAGCTTATATCGAAATCCTCTGACAATTGGTGGTATTACAAGTTTTGTGAATCTAGGATTCATCCTTGTTAAAATTTTTACAGACGTACCCTTACCAAAAAGAAATATAATTCAAGTTTATTTCATTATACAAATGTCAGTGTACTAGTAGTATACTTGTAAGTGTATTATTTTAATACTCCTTGGGACTAAATTGGCCCACTTTCTAGTATATAAAAGTATATATTTAAGTATAACAGTAGTCAAGTCAAGTCACCTTTATTTATATACCACCTTTAACAATACAGAATTGTAGTAAACTTTGAGTACACAATTAGTTTTTATCTGTTTTAGTTTGTACTGCAACTATACTAAAAGTGAACTTATAGGTATACTGATTATACTTATAGGTGTTACGGATCTGGTCGGTGAGCTGCGGACCGCTCACCACCAGATGTCGCCCTCACTCTACTTACACACACAGTCTGTTGCATTCCACCCCGGACTTCATTACCCATCAGCCACCACTCGTGTCACCTGCGTCCAATCAGAGACTGTATAAAAGCCCCGGACCTTCCCAGTGCACTTCACGGATTGTTGTGATTTGTTATAGTTAGGGTTTTCCAAGTCTCCTAGTTTCCTTGTTTCCTAGTTCCTAGTTCCCTTGCCTGCTTCCCCGTTTTTGTCTGTTCGCCGCCTGCCTATTGGACTATTGCTCGTGTCACGGATTCTTCTCTCTCGTCTCGCCCCCTTACGGATTACGTTCGCCCCTGTTCGACCCACGCCTGTTTCACGGACTTCTTTGTGCCTAGCCCTGATATCCCTGTTTGCTGTTGTTTTTGACCCTGCCTGTTTTCCACCATGTATCTGTCTCGTCCCTTAAATAAAAGCATACATTTGGATCCGCTCGCCTCTCGTCTCCCTGCCCCGGTAACAATAGGTTTATTAATTAAATACTTGCAGCATAAAACTACTAAACTAGAAGTTTACTGAGACTAGGCTTCAAAGTGTACTAACAATGCTACAAGTATACTCGTAAGTTTTCTTTAAGTGAACTTTACGTTATACTTTAAATATACTACTATGCACCTGTTAGGAATAAATTTGTATATATTTTGTTCTATGAATGTCTGAACATACAAAATATAAAACAAATATATTTAAAAAAAAAAATAAAAAACAGCTTGTAAACAAAAACATATTATTCTAGCTTTATGCATTTTTTATAGACACTTGAATGTGGGTAAGTTTCATGAATAATAATAATAATAATAATAATAATAATAATAAATATATAATAATAATAATACATATGTATAATAATAATAATTATTATTATTATTATTATTATTATTGTTGGATGTTTTGATTTATCACTCTGAATCCAATTCGTAGTCTTTTCAATTTTTTGTTAAAAAAAAAAAAAAATATATATATATATATATATATTTTTTTTTTTTTTTTTTTTTTGGACAAAAAATTTAAAAGACTATGAATTGATAAATCAGAGTGATAAATCAAAACATCCAACACCCCAAAGCTTGACAGTCATTACCTCTTCATGAGTCACATTTTATTCCATAATATTACAATTTTGATGGTGTTTTATGACTGATGATCATGTTAAAAACGTGTGGAAGCATCTGTTGTTTTGGTTTCTTCGCTTGTGTTTTGTAAATTCTGTACAGAAGATGTGTAATAGCGCCCCCTACCATATAACAATGAAAACATGGATTCCCTGCGAACAATATTGCTCACATTTAGACTTTTTCTAAGTGTACTGTAGTCAACATTTGAAGTGGATCAAAACTTTTCATCAAAGTTGTCCTAAAACCAAAACAATACACGTTCTTGTCTTGACTTGTCTTGACAACTTTGAAGAACATTTTGTGCCCCACTTCAAATGTTGA
This sequence comes from Cirrhinus mrigala, assembly GCA_036247105.1. Classification (NCBI taxonomy): domain Eukaryota; kingdom Metazoa; phylum Chordata; class Actinopteri; order Cypriniformes; family Cyprinidae; genus Cirrhinus; species Cirrhinus mrigala. The sequence goes on along the minus strand of JAMKFB010000272.1, from coordinate 235,382 downwards.
CTACTGTAAGTCAAGTATACTTAAATGTCATTTTAAGTATATTTCTGAAAAGTACATAAAAAGCAGACTAAAAGTATACTTTCCTATTTTTAGTTTGAAAGAAGTATACTAATAGCACACATGAAAAAACTTTTTTGGAAGGGTATGCGTTTTCTGTATGTAATGATTTTAGCGAGTGGACAAGACTGGTGTGATTTGGTGTGAAGAAATGATGTCACGAGGCTGCATCACATTCATCATCATGCACATCATAACCTGTTCAGAGAGTAGATATTTTATTAAATTATTATTATTAAATGTAACATTGCAATGTAGGCTATAACATAAATGAAGCTTATTTTTTGTGAGTAAAGCAGATGCAAGATAACTATTAATAAACACATGAGGATTCACTTAAGAGAGAACTGTGTTAGATGTCACCAGTGTGAAGGGACTTTCACAGATGAGAAATGCCTTAAGAATCATGTCAAATCTCATATCTTAAAAATCAAACGTTGATGCCCACATGAGAGTTCACACTGGAGAGAAACCTTTCACCTGCCGGCAGTGTGGGAAGTGTTTCATAGTTGACAGAAACCTAAAGGCATTCATAAACTCATTCTGTAAAGAAATGTTCAAATGTGTCTAGGAGTTAACAAAATGCAAAAGTCACCTGTACATTCATTCTAGAGGAAGGAAAGGCAATTGTATTTGGTAAGTACAACAGAAGTAAACTTTGAGTACAAAACTAGTTTACATCTATGTTATTAGTTTGTACTGCAAGTACAAGAACTTATAGGTATACTGGTAGTTTACTAATTAAATACTTTTTTATGCATTTTAGTACACCTTGAAGTATAGTTTCCGTAAACTACTAGTTTAATAGTTTTATACTGCAGGTATACTCGTAAGTTTTTTTTTTTTTAAAGTGAACTTTACATCATACTTTGAGTATACTATGATGTTCCTATCTAGGTATTAACTTGTATATATTTTGTTATATGAATATCTGAACACACAAAACATCTCAGGAAAGATCAGGCTATCTGCTTGTAAACAAAAACATTTATTCTAGATTAATGCATTCTTTTTTTGATTAACAATTGAATGCGAGTAAGTTGCATAAATAAATAATAAATAAATAAACAACATTTTGAACAAAAAGCTAAAAAAAAAAAAAAAAATTCTATTCTATTCTATTCTATTCTATTCATGATAATCAAAACTTAGATGGCGTTGATCAACACCCCAAAGCTTCTCACAGTCATTATTACCTCTTCATGGTCAACATTTTATTTCATAACGTTACACAGTTTCACATATCTATGATTTTGATGCTGTTTTGTCTGATGATAGTGTTAGATTAGACGTGAAAGCATGTGCAGTAGCGCCCCCTACCGTATAACAATGAAAACACAGATTCTCAGAGAACAACTATAGCTCAAATATGCTTAGAAATATACTTAAACTGACATGTAAGTATTCTTGATTCATACTTAGAAAAAGTCTGAGAAGTATATAAAGCACAAGTATAGCTCAAGTATACTTAGACTTTTTCCAAGTGTGAATCAAGTATACTTAAATGTCATTTTAATGTTTGTGTTTGTTGTAAGATACTGAGTCAGGAAGCAAGCACGTGACAAAACAACTAACGACTAAAGGCTCGAGAGAGGTGTTATTTCTATTTCCGGCGAAACAGACTGCATAACCTGAAACAATTAATTAATCGTTTCTGTTTCTTAAAATTTGGCCATGGTTGCATTACAGTTTTATTGCATAAACAGTCATATTCGAAACGTCTGGTAAGTAGATGTGTTGTGGAATTTGGCTATTAACATGTAACATTTAAGGGTTAGTTCACCCAAAAATTAAACTTCTGACAATAATTACTCACCCTCATGTCATTCCAAACCCGTACGACCTTCATTCATCTTAGGAACACAAATTGAGATATTTTTGATGAAATCTGTGAGCTCTCAGATCCTCCATAAACAGTAACATAACTGTTCCCAGGCCCAGAACCATAGCAAGGGCATTGGGAAAATAGCATGTGCTTGCTCTCCTCTGCATGTAAACAGTGCATGCGCATGTGTCGTTTACATGCAGAGGAAAGCACGCTCATGCGTCATCATACTTTCTCCTCAATGGCAGCATGCCACGGAGGATGGAATGAGATGAGAAATTGTTGAATAAAGTCGTTTTTTGTTTTTTTTTTGCACACAAAAAGTGTTCTCATAGCTTCATAACATTAAGGTTGAACCACTGATGGACTATTTTACCGATGTCCTTGTCACGTTTCTGGGCCTGGGAACATTTCAGTTGTGCTGCTGTCTATGGAGGGTCAGAGAGCTCATGGATTTAATCAAAAATATCTTAATTTGTGTTCCAAAGATGAGCAGAGGTCATCTTTGGGTATACCCATTTCTTTATCAGTCGGCTTTGCATACCCACTTCTAAATCCCCTCTGATGCGCATCATAGTGTCCTGCATTAGCCCAAATCATGACAGGCCGCCATTTCAAATTAAATCGTATGTGAATAAATGCAGATATTCGCTCAAAACACCCAGCAAAGATGGTAAGGACCCTGGCGCTGGCTTCCTTTGAAATATGTTTGATGATCTCGCCCGATGCGCCCGCGCCCGCGCCCGCTCCACCCGCGCCAGCACCAGATTTGCTGCCTGTTCATACGCGAGAGCATGTCAAAGGAGGCAAGCCAGTATTAAAATAAGAATTATTACTGATTACTAATTTGAATCAGTACATTATAACGAAAACAATATATTAAAATGTAAAGAATTAGATTTTTAGGATCAGAAATGTCTTAAACTGGGTGAACCCCTGTAAACTTTTGTTCAAGTATCCAGTGGTGTTCAAACACCCAACCGATTTCATCAGAGATTGCGGAGAGTCACGTCCAGATGTCAGTTAACCCTTTCACTGGTGAGTTTAAAATATTCTATCTGACCCCCCCCAGAGTTAGTTTTTTTTAGGCGACCGTTATTTTAGAACGTTCGCTTTATTGTTTCTATGGCGACGCGTTATGATTGTCACGTGACACACCGCAGCCACTGTAGCCCTGTATGGCAGATGTATCGCTTTTATTTCGTTTTTTTCCTTTTTTTATTCAAAATATTCACACACTTGCTTACCATGTCTTAAACTATCTGATCTTCCGATTCACGAATACGTGTAAGTGAGTGTATTTTGCCGTTTTAAAACCTTTATAAATGATCTGGATCGTGATCTATAACGTGAGATGGGCGCCGCCATGTTTGTTCGCGCTGCCGTTCAGAGAGTCCTGTCAGCCGGATTTACAGCACGTAAATTTGCCAGTTTCTCCCGAAATACATTCAGGTAAGTGGCTGGTGAACTGGGAAAGGAATGGAGTGAATTATATCGTTACTTACACTATGTGTATCTGATATGAATCAAACACGTCGGCAAAATTATACTTGAAAGGATTGTTATTGCTGCTTCCATAGACATCCGTGTGTATTTTACAAACTCTAAATGCATTGTTTTACTAGTACTTTTGTGTATTTAAATGTGTGAAACCCAAAATAAACGTTACATGGTTGAAAACACTACATAATTGTGATTATATGACAAGCGTAGCACGCGTCTCTTTCTGGCACAGCGCCAGCCAACGAGCGAAAACGCAGTTTGAATTTGGTAGTTGCGTCACCGAACGTTCTAAATCCCATATGTGGGACCGTACTCCCATATATATATATATATATATATACACATATACATATATATATATATATATATATATATATATATATATATATATATTACACTTTTTAACAACAAATGCTCAGCTTGCTCTAGCTCTACAATGTGCATGCCTCTTCAACCATTACGTAATTCTGCTGGAAAGGTCATGTGCGATTAGTTCTTTGTCTGTGTACTTCTGTTAAAAACTCATTTTCTCCTTTAAAATCGCCTGACGTCGTTGTTTTACCTTTTTTGTAAAGAGCATTTGACCTTTTTTTGCATTTTCATTTTGTAAACACAGGGTCGGCACTAACGCCTATGTCACACGTGACTTTTCCGACATCACCTAATAACCCAACAAACATGAGACGTCCGCCCGACGTGCAGATCATGTCTATATTGCGTCGGTCGGTCCAGGACCATATTTGTACTTCTACACGACGTGCAAATCCAGTACGGTATCTGGACGTCGGACTACGACGTCCCTTGGATGTAGATATCCAGTTCAAAATTTGAACGTCTATGAAGGGGTTTTCCTGGACGTCTGTAGAACGTGCAGAACAGGTTCAGGAAATCGACTTAAGAACTTTTTATGCAAATAAACATGACAAAGTTCTGACTTAAAAAAAAAAAAAAAAAAAAAAAAAAAAAAAAAAAAAAAAGTAAATATCACGTGTATTTTTATAAAACATTTAGGTGTTAAAACAGTGTAATATTTATATGTATAAAAACATCATGACAGTACCATAATGCGGCCATTTAACTATTTTATTAATATTATTAATTTTTTTTATGTGTAGTATTTTTCACTGGGACATTGACAGAAACAGCCGCTTACATCTATGTGTGATTAAGTTAAGTTAAAGTTTAAGTTAAATAGATGTAAAGAGATTTAAATATAATAGATAAATAGATTTAAATATTTAATAATAATACAGAATATTAACACAATATTATTGTTTATTGTATATTTTAATAATAATAATATATTTAATAAATAAATTTAAATTTAATTTAATAAATAGATCTTTTTTTAAATGTGCGCTCGCGTGAGGGGCATTAACGTAGTGACGTAAACTTGATGGCGCAAGCAGCCGCGAAGACGGAAGATATTGATATTGTGTATTACCAAAGACTGAAGATATAACCACCGCGATAGATCCGTCGTGTAATTTATTTAATTTTACGTTAAGGACACTTTATAAAACCTACAGAGGATGGGACCCAACTCGACCAATGAAGAGCCTTCACAACACAATGCAGCAATTTGGAAATTTAAACAGTAACGCTCTCTAACGGTCATCTGAGAGACGGACGGGTGCTAAGCCGAAGGTAAGCTATATAAATGTACCTTTATTCGTCGTTTTGTCAATCTAATGTTAAATTTAAGTTTAGATGTATTTTGTTCTGTGTTATGACGATTTCAAATTCAACTTTTTGTAATTTTTATATCTCCCTGTTGGTTAATTTGCGCGTAAAGTGGTCAGTGAAGTTACAGTCTGAGGTAAATTTATGTTGATCCGTTTTAATTGTCTAAATTAGTCAGTAAAACACGTAACTTAATAATAATGTAATAATGTAAGATTTTTAAAACTGTATCTTGTGTTAAGTGTGTGTTCTTGTAGTAAAATAGACTTTCACTAAATTCACTAAAGACTAAATATCTGTCTGGCAGTATTTTCTGATCATATGTTTACCAAAGAGGTTATAATGAGCATTGTGAAGCTATATTTGTAGTTATAATCGTTTATATTTCAATTTTGTTTACAGGGCAGTTCATGAAGACGAGATGAGATGTTTTGTCAACCTGGACAGAAGTTCCATCTGCCACACCAGACTCTCTGCTGTATATGGAGGCCTGTCCACTAGCACATGGGTTTTTGGAGCCAGGGACCTCTTGCAGGGAAGAAGATTTTCCAAGGATCCCCTCATAAATATAAGAGTGTTTAAGGCTAAAGTTAATGTGGAGAGGAGTATAATGAACTTAATATGATCGTTTTATTGGTGCAAATGGTCCCTATTTTATATGAACTGTTTAATAATACAGCACAGTATAGGCCTAATACCATATTTTCCGGACTTTACACCAGGTCAGGAAAAAAACACGCATAAGTTGCATTGGTGTATAAGGCACATTTTACTGTTACTTTCAGAAATAATGTAAATACTGATAAATAAAACAAATGTTAATAAACTTAACAAACATTATAAACAATGTAAACATTTAATTTACTTTCCCTCATTCCAAATCATTTAAATTAATTGGCATTCAGAACAGATATATATATATATATTAGGGGTGTGACGAGACACTTATCCCGCAAGACGAGACGAGACACGAGACTGGGTTCACGAAAACGAGACGAGACGAGAATTTTAAACTTTTCTTAAGAAATCCTCAATGATTAAATATATAGGGAAAATAGTCTTTTATTCAACTGAAAAAGACAAAATGCAAAAAAATGTAGGAACTTTATGAAATTAAACTTCCATTTTAATGGAATTATGTGCAGTAATAAACAACATTTAAACAAGAGCTTCACGATTCTGGATAAATTGTGAATCCCAGTTGTTTTTAATAAATTGGAGATCACGATTCTGGAGAAAAAAGATTAGAAAACTAAACAAAATAACATAATTTACTAGTGGTTTTGACAAATTGTTCATTGCTTAAGTCTTATAAAAACATATTCATTTAAACAAAATTTAAAAAAAAACATTCAATGAAGGGAGTCAGTGTTTCACTTCATTAAGACTTGTTTGACTATTGAAATCTCCTGAATGAACGATTCAATGACATACTTTTTTTAAACGGGCAGTTGTCGCCACCTCCTGGCGGAAGAGGTTAAGCGTTACTATACATACAAGATAGTTTCGTTTTGATTGCTACTGTAGACAATAAGTGTTTATACCCAAACTATAAACTTTAATCCCAGTACTTCTGTTACTTAAATGTCTGTTACACAGAAATAATGATTATAATGTGGTTGAGAAGGCTGTTTGTGTTGCTCTTTCTGCGTTCACATTTACCCCGACCCTCTGATTCGTTAACATGGGCAGCGACAAAACGTGCTTCTCACGTTCCACTGACACTCGCGATGTGAAACAGTCCTAATAGACATAGCTAAATCGTTGTCATTCAGGAATAAGATCGCGTGGGTGTTTGAACTGAGATCCGTCGTTAATCGTGCAGCTCTAATGTAAACACTGCAAAATGTTTTACAAGGATTTCGTCACGAGATCTCGTCACATCCCTTATATATATATATATATATATATATATATATATATATATATATATATATATATATATATTATATATATATATATATATATATATATATATATATATATATAGTGCCATTCATTACAAGCAATATTTATTTTAAATTAAGCCTATCACAAACTTATTTAATATGATACTGAAACTGCTAAACTATTTTTTAGTATGTACAGAAGGTTTTAAACTTCTCGTGTCAGAATTAGAAGTTTTTTCCCCCCAAGTTCAGCTCCAACAGGTGAACATAATGTATGCTTTGTATGTTATTTGTTACAGTTGTTATCCACTGAAAATAAGTCCACAATGACCAGATCTGAACTAAATTTTAACCTTCTAGAGACGTCTTGTGAATGTCAATATTGGACGTCCAGAAGACGTCATAAAAAGACGTTGTAAAAACTTTCATTCTGGCTCTTCAGGGGACGTCATTTCAACGTCCGACAAAGATGTTGAAATGACGTCGTTTGGACGTACTTTTACTCATTCGTTACAATTAATAGGTGAACATAATGTATGTTTTGTATGTTATTTGTTACAGTTGTTATCCACTGTTCAATGAGTTAAGTTTATTTTGTTTTCATGGTTTTTGTACACTGTGTCTGTAAGTTTATTTACAAGTACAAATAAAAATTATAATAAAATAAACATGATTTTTACTTGAATGCAGCCTAAGAATGTATATATTATGTCCAGAAACAGTATAAATGACATCTAAATGAGTCTGCAGTTGACCTTATAACACGTTGAAAATACGTCCATAATGACCAGATCTGAACTAAATTTTAACCTTCTAGAGACGTCCTGTGAACGTCAATATTGGACGTCCAGAAGACGTCATGAAAAGACGTTGTAAAAACTTTCATTCTGGCTCTTCAGGGGACGTCATTTCAACGTCCGACAAAGACGTTGAAATGACGTCATTTGGACGTACTTTTGCTCAGTGGGTAGGATTGAAAATTTCCTAAATTTCTGCTGTTTCCTCAAGCAAAGCAATGTCTAGGAAACGATTATTAGCTAGATTTTAGCCATTAGCCTAGCGCTAACATTAGTCTATTCTTTCTAATGTGAGTCTACAGAAATTGAAAGGTCGTCTTGGTGAAACATTACAAGAGTTAAAAGCTGCAAAAGCTAAGTGCGAAGTGGGAAAGGGATTAAAGTGAATAAAGTGCACACTAAAGCATCTCAGATGTGACAGCATTGTCACCACTCAGCAGTGGTTAAAGCAAGTGTCACATGTCAGTTTCATTTGACATCACTCAAAGAGAGGCAAAGTGGACAAAGATACTGAAGCAGCTACAGCAGGAAGTGGCTGAAATGAGAAAAACAAACAGTATGAAGTGTAGCTCCATCTTTCAGAGTCACTTACAGACATGAAGTTCAAAATATGTCTCTATATTCTCATCAGTAACACAGACACAGCCAAAAACTAGTAAACTATTCCAACACTTGCTGTTTTACATTATTTGTGTGTCCCTGTCCCCCAGGCCCAGTGATTGGATTTGTGCTTTCCCTCAGGGTTAAATGTAAAATAATCATACCATCTGTTACGTCCCAGGATGTATGAATTTGTGTTTTACTGTTATGGTGTATGTCATTCATGATGTGCTGCCAGTGGGGCCCAATGGCGTTCTGGGAGTTGCAGTTTTTGTTGTACGTTTTGTCTTTTTTTCCTGTGCTCCTCCCTGTCCTAATCTAGGTGATTGGACCTACCAGCTGCTCCTCATCAGTATCAAGAGTGTCACGGAGCTAACCTGTGACTATGCATGAACTATGGGCACGTACCCTCATAACGTACACATATACACACTCACACATCACGCAGCGTTACACGGTCTGGTTGCCGGCATTGACATCTGTATACACAGACTGTTGTGATGTTTTGAATTATATAATCTTGTGTGTTATGTTTTAATGGTTGTAGAGCTAACGTGTGTTTCATGTTCATGGTTATTATTATACATGTTTACGTGTTTGTATTTGTGGCTGATATGTATTGTATGGTTGTAAGTGGGGCTACCCATAGAGTGGTACATTCAGGTACACACATACAGGAGGGACTTGTGATGTAAAAGGGCAGTGGGAAACTTGTTTGCTCGTCTCCGTAGTGTGTGTAGTGTGATCGCGCTTGCTTCACATTCGCAGTGAACGGGTTCTTTTGTACAGTTTACCTCTTAAATGGATTCTTTGTAGCACGTTTTTTCTTCTTGCTTTTTATTCCGGCCTGCACAATAAATGCACCTGCAACTGGACTTTGGTTTTTGGTTATTTTTACTCCGGCCGCGAAGGCTGTTCCGGACAAAGAGGAATCAGTATTTAAGAAGATCAAGAGAGTGAGCCAGTGAGAGGTTCCTTCTTCCAAGAGTATGGGTGTGTTGAGATGTTGCCAGTCCCAGAGTGTTGCTCTTGTTAGTGCTTGTTAAGCTTAATATTGGTGCTATGACTGTAGTGTGCAGTTTTGTGTTAAGCTTTAATTTAAAACCAAACTTGATTTGGCTGTAGTGCACAGCTTTGAGTTGTTTGCCTTTCTTTTTGAGTGCTGAAGCAGTAGAGAGTTGGGTGCCATTTTCTTTTGTCCTCATTTTCTCCTGTTTTTGCTAGTTAGGAAGCAAGGTAAAAATTCTGTTGTGTATTTGTATTTATTTTGTTTACAGGTCAGCTAGACTTCCTTCTGGCAGGTAGCAGTCTTTTGTTTGTTACTTTGGCTTTACCCGCTCCTGAAGAAATGCTGCTTTTGTTAAAACTGTTTGCTTGGATCTTTTTTTGCATTATATTATATTATATTATATTATATTATCATTTGTTTATTGTAAGTAAATTTATTTTACACATCCTACTTCCTCTTTGTTAGTCACAGTGATGGACCTCATCAAATGCAGACACTCAAGCACAAAACAAAAATACAAAGAGTATTAATAGAACAGATTTTTTTTTTTATTTTTTATTATAGTGCAAACAAATACATTTTGAGTGTGAGTTTACTGCTTAAGACACATCTTATGAATGTATATATTGTATTTGAAGAGAGAAAAGCCTTTTTGTCTGCTCATAATTCACAGCATAAAAATGTGATTTTAATTACTCTTTAAGCTCTTCTCACAGATGGAAGGAAAATAATCACCACATGGATAGTCATGCCACCCTGATCCAGGAGACACAACACAGTTTTCTCCTTCATGTCCATTGGGCTGTCCAGAGTACCAGAACCTGCATCAACAGATCAGTATTAGATGTTCATAAAGATGCCACTTTATGTGATATAATACTAACTGTGAGAATCATTTATTATAATCGGTTCACTTCAGTGATTTCTCACCCAGAGGTCAGTGTGCTGTTATCAACCCATTTCCATGTTTCCTCCACATCACTGTCAGTCAGACCAATCCAGACTGTATTTTTAGTCCAGTTCCCAACAAATTCCTGAAAAGGTGAAATTCTGATAACAACTACATTCAGCTGACTTTACATAGACATATACAGTACATGTATTCATCTGAAGCAAACACACACATGCAATATATTTCACTCACTTGTTCCTCTATGTTGTTTATGATGATCAGATCTGCTCCTCTCTCTCTACAGTATCTCCTGCTCTCAGCCCAGTTCTTCACCTCAGAAGAAAAATAGTAAAGACTGGATTGAAAGCACTTCCATCTCTCTGTAAACACAAACAGATCAACTATTAAGACTTAATTCTCATCCACACTACAGAGTTGGTTTGTACCAGTTTTGTGCAGTACACGTATGACATGTTAATGTTAAATGTTTGTATAGCTGTGGTCATGATTACCCATTTCACCAAGACATGTCCGCAGGTCATTGTTCTCCTGATTTAATTGTTCACTTTGCTTTATTAGATTGTCATTTTTGGATAATAATTCTTTCTTTTCAGCTGTAAATTGGCCTATAAGAGCTATGACTACAGTCAGCAGAAGAACACACAGCAGCACCAAACACACTACAGCTGCTCTGAAGCTCCCTGAAAATGATAGATAGGAATGTAAATGTTACTTAACCACTAAAATGTGTGTCTGTGTGTGTTACACTCTTAAAATCAAGGTGCTTTAAAAGGTTCTTCACAGTGATGCCATAGAAGAACCATTTTTGGTTCTACAAAGAACCATTCAGTTAAATGTTCTTTAAAGAACCATTTTTTTCTTAACTTTTTTTTATAACCTGAAGAACCTTCTTTTGCCACAAAGAACCTTTTGTGATACAGAAAGGTTCTTCAGATGTTAAAGGTTCTTTATGGAACCATTTAGATAAAAAAGGTTCTTCTATGGCATCGTCAAGCACCTCTATTTTTAAGAGTGTAGTTGTTATAATGAAATGAGTCTCAGTACCTGTGTGTTGAGGTGTTTGGTGTTTGGAGTTCTCCCTTTCTGTCCTGGCATTACCACTAGCATCTGCATTAGCATAGATATTCATCTCCTCTTGTTCATCTTCATCCATCCCATGTGTCCCAGGAATGTTCAAATTGCCGTAATAAGACATATTCAGTCTGCTGGACTTAAATGTGGAATTATTAGAAGTTGTTGCTTCAAGTGGTCTCCACCGCTCTGCACTTCTGCTTTTGAGCTTTTTCTTTTTCAACACATCTCTGTGGTCAAGAACATGTGAACACTTTTGCAGAGTACTGCTGACAAATAACTTCTGTTATTTTTATTAAGTTATTTTTTCATAGAACTGTACTTCTTTACTAAAATTATACTTTTGGTAACAGGAACAAGAACCTTTCAGCCCATCTGTTTAAAATGATGTTTTTGTGGTCTAATTTGCATGTGTTTAGGTTTGGAGAATGACATGCCATTCCTATCTCACTTCTCTTAGTCATGTAAAAAGTGCTATTAATGCTACTAGCTGTGTTTTAGAATCTAGTGAGCTGCCCTGCTATCTACATAGGCAACATTCAGCTGAAATGGAACCTCATACTTGACTCGACAAAGTTCTCATGAAATACTTGTATATAGTTTATATATATATTAATTAAATGAATCTTTATCTGTGAGGAATTTGAAATGAAGGCCAAGGTAGAATCCAAATGCAGGAAGTTTAATAAATTCAGCAAACAAATACAAGAAATGTAGTCAACAAGGCAGGCACAACGGTCATAACAGAAAGGCAATGAAACAATCAATGGAGAAGAAAAAACTAAACAAAAAAGACTGCTCAGTAAGGAAGTAAAAATGAATGCCAATACTTTGCTAAGTATCTAGATAGATACATTCCCATCATGCAGTGCCATATACAGTAGCTAATTGTTTTTAATGTGAACATTGTTCTTCCATATGTTTAGTTTGGCTGCTCTGCTTTTATTGTCATAACTACACACAGCAGGACTGAGACCAAGTAAATGTGTGAATTCAAAGATCATGTGACATTTAACAATTTCTCCGCAAACAGTTAATTAGAATCATGATTTGTTTCATGGTCACACTTTATCTCTTTAAGTGAAGGAGTTATACAACAGAAAACTATCCATCATGCCAATCTTTCATCCAGTTCAAGGTGTCAGAAAAAACAGCAGAGACACATGCTGAAATTGTAGGGATGTCTTGGTGAAACGTTACAATTCACGAGTTCACCCTTACATCTAATCCGGTTGAGTAAACAGTAAGCATATTTTGGTGTGCTGTCCTGGGAGAGCGCTCCAAGCCCGGAATATGGCCGAACCCAGAGAACTCCCCCCATCCCAAGTATGGGATGAGGATAGATTAAGAGTGAGGAGTTGGGGTAGAGGGGGGATGCCGAAAAACTGTTGAATGACAGAGGTAGGTCGGCTGTGTGCATATATATGACTTGTGCTAGTTCAGATGATTAGCTAGACGAGTTGCACCTGTGCCGAATTGGTTGAATATCTGATCGTGCTCCTCCCGAACTTTGTTATTAAAACATCATTACTTAGAGCAAAAGCTGCAGAATGCAATGTGGCAATGGGTTAAAATGAATAAAGTGCACACTGAAGCACATCAGATGTGACAGACCACACAGCATTGGCTAAAGTAAGTGTGAAATGTCAGTTTCCACTGCAAAGATACTGAAGCAACTACAGGAGGAAGTAATCCATACCACTAAATTGGTGAAAGAAGTAGAGATCAAACAAGGACTTAAGCATCCTGCACCCAAGAGCGATAAAGTCAAACTAGAGGAATGCCTGTATCAAGACAGACACGAGGTGGACACTGTACAGAGATTTGAAGAACAAAAAGGCTCCAGTATTTACATACCAACAAATACAAGCAAAACATGAAAGGGCCACACTTCAGGTGGAAATTCACTGTATCTGCATGACCTCACACAACAAAGAGGTGATTGTGCAGTGCAGCAACTGCAATAGTTGTTACCACCCCAGTTGTGTGTCTGTCCCGCACAAACCATTGAACACCACCGCAGAAGAGTGGAACTGTGAAATCTGCACCAATTAAAATGTGCATTGTAGTGGTTGTGATTAATATTATACAAAATGTTTGAGCTGACATAAATGTTCATAGGTACTTGTAGCACCCTCACCAACTGATGAGGGGAGATGTAAATAATTAAGAAAACGCAAGACACGGAGCTGCTGCTTCACGATCAGAGTCTCTGTATTTTCTCATGAACGTTAAAAGCATGGCAGCACATTTTATTAAGTTTTTTCCATTTCAGCATAGCCAGAACATGAGTGACATGAGAATGTTATAACTACATGAAATACATTTTTAACAGGCAACATATGCATGGTACTTTCCCTTAAAATGTCCTTTCAAACATATGAACTGTACAGGTGTTCCAACACTTAATGCACCTTTTAACACATTTAAAATATGTTTTTATTGTTTTTAAAGATTTCAGAAAACTTATAACAATAATATTTATAACAATAAACACTTTATACATTCGTTTTGGTATACTCACATAATGTAAACACGACTTAATGGACTGTTACAATGGATTTTATGTACACATTCTAGCTTAACTCTTCGGGATGCCATCTGCTTTTTTTTAAATACAGGAAGGTATATGAAACTCTATTTAATTAACTCTTTAACTTTTAGAACACACATTTGTAACTGATATACTGTTTTTGTCACAGCACAAATATATGTTATATTTGTATTTCACTCAAATGCATTAGATCGTAGTCACAAACTACGAGAACAGGTTGTCTCCATCATTAGCATGGAATGTGTGATTAGCACATGCGGTGCAGAGGCTGAACTCGATACAAACGGTTAAACATCCAAAAACAATGTATGGGATGATATTAGACTCAAAACGATTAATAGATGCACGCACAATTATCCATGTACTGGATCAATTTTATGCATGTATCTTACAATCCACAAACAAATGCTTTTCAATTTGAGTCTGTGGAATTCGGGATTAAATGATTGTGCAGGGATTTGTACAAATACAGACATGTTTGCGAATAAAAATGTTCTGTTCTGCATTAATATATCATAAATTGCTCATGCAAAAAGGAATCCGTGCATTTGTGGATCAGGTAACACGCGTGCATTTATTGAGGTCTTGCTCGAGTCAATCTTGTTCAGTTCATTTGGATTTTGAGACTTCATTTTCGCAGTTTACAGCGTTTCACGACCCCCCCACACACAAATACCAATGAACAAGGCCCAGTGCAATTCATTAATATGTACACGATTCGAAAAATTCGCAAATTTGCGTCACTACACTGAAACAAATGCATCTCAACCGGTGTCTGCAGAGTTAAGAATTACATTAATGTGCAGCATTTTGTTCTAACAGAGACATATTTGTGAATACAAATGTTATAGTTTGTATTAAAGTATCACGGTTTGTGCATGTGGCGATTAAAATGTTCATTTGTGGATCAGACGACATGCGTGCATTCATTCACATCTCCTCTGAGTCGATCCTATTTGATTCATTTGAATTTTGAGACTTTCGTTCCGCCCTTTTAGCCTTGCCCAATCCACACACACACAGCTCGCGATCCACGCGCAGCTGAGCCTATAAGAAAATCGGCGACCACTAGATGGCACTATAGCCCCAGTCACACGTGCGCATTCCATTGTGTACGCATTTATGAATGTTACATTGTGTTTTATTTGTTTCATTTTGGTTTGGCTATTTTCCTCTGCCTGTAGAAATATAGTTAACAAGTTTTATTGAACTTGTTCTAACAGAATAGCTTATATTATTTTTGCCAAACTTCCTCATGGTACCTTTTTTTCTGTACTTCAACGGCACGTTGTTAGTTATTCATTCCTTTATTATTATTATTATTATTATTATTATTATTATTATTGTAAGCACTATTGTAGTCGCTCGTTTGAGCCATTAGTAATCACATGTTTATATTAAATTGATTATACTATTTTGTAAATGTCAGAGACATGTTTTGCACATTTGTTTCTGTTATAAATGTAAATAGTTAAAGTTCATTGTTTCATTGTTTAAAAATACTTGATTACAGAAGTAAGAAAGTAATATTTAAGGTCATAAGCAGAGAATGTGCACCCTTGAAATGTTTAAAGTTCGAGGTGTCTTTAAGAAAGAGTCACCATTGAAGCTTCAATGAACGTTACTCAAACAGGCCTCTGTATGAATTTGTTTAGCACAGTTGGACCATTCTTATCTTATTTTCCCATTACGCTCATCCCGTTGTACGCTTTGTTTCCTAGTTTTGGTTGTCATATTAGGGACTATTTATTCATATACCACAATATTTCTACAAATTTGCTTACAATTTTTTTTTTTTTTACATTTGTTCGTGAATCAGATAATTACTGCTTCTCGGGTAACTCAGAAGTCCTCTGAGAAATATAATCCTGTCCAGATATGTCTGAGACTCATCGCCTAAATGTTTGGTGATCCGATTCTCCGGCCGCTCGCTCCACTTTCATTATGGATATAGGCCATTTTGCCATAACCGACAAAACAATAACAAGAAATCAACAAGAAGATGCCGTTCACGGAGAGTAATAGAAGAATTAGGTGAGAATCTAGTCGTATTGCAACCCAGTCTCACGGTAGTTCGTGACATAGTCACGAAATGTTAATCTATTTATTCGATTGTTAACCTAATATAACTGATTTTAGTTGGGCCAATTACCTAAACCATTCATTCAGAGGCCTGTTTGAGTAACGTTCACGTCTGTCACAAGTTTTCACCGCTTACATGCACCCAACTACCCGAAACCTGTAACTCTATCATAATTATTTAAAATACACATAAGCTTTATGCCTGACACTTTGTAACGGACTAAAACTAATATTTAAGCTAAACAAACAATGAAGTATCGGTGCATGAAACATCATTAACTTAAATGAACAAAAGACAATAATCAGCTATACACGTTCATGTACAGTTAACTTTATTTAAATGTTCCACTGATGTAAAATGACCCCTGAGTTGTTGAAAAATAAATGTATACTGACGTCACTGGAAGATGACTGGAGAAGTGTATATGTCACCAGAGAGAAGTCTGTCGTTTTCACAGGAAGATATTTTGATATATATATATATATATATATATATATATATATTTTTTTTTTTTTTTTTTTTTTTTTTTGACTTTTATACCAAAGATAATGTTAAGATGCTAAGTACAGTTAAAGACTTTAGTGACAATTCCATATTAAAATATTTTAAATAAATTACAAATGTGATGAATTCATTCAACACTGTACATCAACAATATTTTTAATGTGTTTCAAAATATGCTTACACCTTTTAAACATATGATACAATTTGAATAAAAGAGGCAAGGGAAAATCTAATCCGATAACTTTTTATTAAACAATTAAACATACAGCAAGGAATGCTGAGGTTGTAACATGGAAACAGAAGAAAGGACTCAATCCTTTACAGTATCGTTGCGCAAATAGAGTATTTACCATAGAGTTTTACTATAATGCATGGCTCTATTCAAAACATATTGATCCGTGTCATCAGGATTAAACACTTACTCGATATTCAGCAATGTTTAAATTCAACTCAACTTAAACAGCTCGTCTATTGTTGAGAAAATGGTGTGTAAAACAGGTACGTCACTCTGGTCAAAACATAGACTCGTTTTGCAGCATTCAAAGGGATTGTCCTCTGGAGTAGGCCAATCGCGATCATACTCGGAGTCAGATTCGTCGCTGCTTTGAGACAAAATGTCTGTTTCAGAGTCCTTGTTGCATTTATTTACCAACATAAGGTAATTTTGGTCATGAAGCGTTTTGTTCCAACAGGATGATATAGAAATGTGATATGGTGGCTTTGTTGCGCGATACTGCATACCTGGTGTTGATCCATCCCACTGGAAGTAGTACCAGACTTTTCCACCAAAACTGAATTCTCTCCAAATTTGATTGTAGAAATATGCCCAGTCTATGGCAGTCAAAAGCAGATAGTCAGATTCAGATGTATATTCTTTGTAAGATTCCAAAATGTAGAGTTTCACAATCTGCAACTTTGTCAAACACAAATCTTCCCACACGATCATCAGACACTGGGAAATCTTGTTTCACGAAATCTTCATCTTCACAGAGAATCTTTTTTAGACTCTTCCCTTGACTTTTCCTTGGTGCAAAAGTCAGCTCCTCTCTCATTTCAACAGCACTTCTTGTTGGTGTTACACACATCATTCTTCTAGATGTTTCAGGACTGTTTGGACCGGAGGCAGCCATTGTCACTGGAGAATGCAGAATGTCTTCAGTGGTTAACTATGTCCCCTGCTAAACCTTATTTAAATACCGATTGTGAATGTAGGTAGGACTCAGTAGGTGTGAAAAAAAACAAGGACGTGACACCTTCAGTAGTCATAAAACATCAGATAGTTTGACACATTTAGTGAGATTATTATCTTTTAAATTGCCTCACGTATTTTCTTGCAAACAATGGGCTAAAGTATCTTGCTGGTAAATCAAAGTATAATTTCTAATAGAATTTTTATTTAATAATGTACAACTCAGCCGAGATCTCACAGTCTTGTAAAATGTTAATGTGTTAATTGTAGTTTTTATTTTAAAGTAAGCAGTCTTAAATTATTCTGAGTGCTACATGTATATTTCCAGATAAAGCATTTTCAAAGATCCTTGTGTAGCATTCTATATTCAAAGAATATTAACTTAAGCAAATTCAAATACTGAGGTTAATGAACAAAGAGAAGCCATGAACACAAAGAGCCCCACTAAATATGTTTGTAAAATGCAAAAATGCAGCATGGCTTTTCCTGAAAGCAGACACTCACACACAAAACTTTTACAATCACACACACACACACACACACACACACACGAGAATGCAATACGAAATGTGATGTTAAAAATGAAACCGTAGTTCAGAACAGCATTTTCAGAACAACAATTTCCATACTGCTACCACTAAGGCTCAAGCTATTTTTTGTTTGGTCTGGTTTCAGAGTCGGCCTACTACAGTGAAAAACTGTGATTTATACAGTACGTGTCTTCACAATTGAGTATTAAGGTGCTACAGATGTGGAAGAACAACAAACAATATTCAACAATAACTAGAATCCAAACCTCTAATGTAACTGTGATTCACATTCTGTGTTTCACATTCTGTAGATAATCTCAGTAATAAAATCTCAGTTCACTTGCATTTTCTGGCTAACAGCTGAAATGTGGACTGCATGCTGAACCTATTTTTCATTCCTTTAGAGTTGATGAAATATATGTTATAAAATTCAAAATGCTAAACTATATCAAATATTCTTAAAAATATAACCATCAGGCTTGACAAATTTGTAAACATTTAACGACTAATATTTAAGCTAAATACATGTTTAGATATTTAGAAAAAAAAAAAAGATATGCTACATTATTTCAGGGACTGTTCTGTTAAGGACTGTAACTTCATGCCACATTGTTTTAATAAAAGTAGATCAACATGAAGTTGCAGCCATGCGTGTTTCCCGGATCAAACCTTTTGGTCAGATGAATACTTAAAACGTGTCAATGTGATGATGCAGACCATCTAAAATGGTCGAAAACATGCTGCAGGTCATCTGTGAGTTATTTACTGGAGTAATCTTTAGAGACACAGACTAAGGAAATAGTGTCTGTGGCATCTTTGACATTTAATGTCTAACTTTAAGTGTAATAGACGGATATGTATTAAGTGTAACAGTCATAACAGAAAGATGGTAAGACCCATTTTCAAGTTGAGGTAGGGGCTATTATGTGTCTTTGTGACACAGGTGGGCAGGATCATAGACAGGTTGGAAAAGACATCCGAAAAAAAAAAAAAAAAGGTTATCACACTTTTAGTTTTATACACTCTCATCTAGAAGGACTATTCTTTTATTTTTATGCTGTAGTGGTTTACAAATTCCTATGGACATACACTGCAGGTTTGACCGAAATCAGAAAGAACTCATAACCTGAAAACTATGCAAAAACTAAATGTAAACAGACTCATCGATTATCTCTAGTGGAAAAATATTATTTACAAATCACAAATTCGCAATAGAGCAGAAGAGTGCACCCTTTCTGTCTTATGTGCTCATTATAGCTAAAATTCTCTTTTGCCAAATGCCGTACACGCTTTTGCATTTCATAATTCAGTGATTTTTTTAGTCTCTGTTGCGCACAGATAATTCCTACATAAAGATTATGTTTACATTTTTCAATAACCTTTACAAAGTGTGGAACATCATAGCCCCAAAAATGTGATTGCATTACAAGAGTAGTCCATCTAACAAATATGACAGAAGTTGAGAAACAAAAGATGCTTAGCATATCCACATATTGTAGATGGTTACGCACACCATAGATGTCAAAGACGATGACGATAGTAACTGTAAAACTTTTTTTTTTTTCATTTTTAATGACGAACAGGTTGTGTTGAAAAAGATTCTCTGGATAAACACCTTGGGAAAATAATTTGAAATCGAGGTTTGTCAAAATAATAAAAAGTTCAGTCAACTGTTTAATAAGTTTCTTAAATGAATAGGCATGTACTCATCCTGCTCTCTTTTCCACATGAGGATTGTTTTGGTCTCTTGGATGCACAAATGGTTAAGGGGTGAAATGAATCTATACTCTTTACAAGAGTGTGGAAACTTTAACATGGTCAAACTTTAAAGAATGTGTGGCTTTCAGTGCAATAGTTTGATTTGTTAAAACAGTAAGACTTAATTTTCATGTTGATGCTTCATGTGATCGCACATCGTGGACAGACACAAAGTTGCACTAAAAGAAATATCTCAAAGAGAAAGACTGTTAATTAATTTCTTATTTTTTTAGTTTATTCCTATTATGATGACAGTTCACAAAGAGGTGTCTTCACCTAAAACATAAATAGACATAAACAAATTGTGAAACGGCCATCCAAAATCTTTGATAATATGACTAAATCTAGTGGTGTAAGAAAAATGTTTTTTACAAAACCTTGTGATTCTTAGATGCGACACATCCCTGACAAAATCTGTTGGCATGCAAAAATACTCACAAATGTTTTAGCAGCGCTAGTTATACACATAATATGAGAAAATTATATTTTGTCACATGCAAAGAAAATTCATTACCAGTGTAGTATGGTCAAAAAGGAAATAATGATAATAGCTGTATTTCTTTCATTTTGAAAACCACAGATTCTGGTGCATTTAATCTTTTAGCAGATCATTTAAAATGGCATGATACCTACAAAATAGTCAAATAGTCAAAGTGTATAAGTTTTGTGTTCTAGGTAAGAAAATTTACACCAGTATAGGTTCCATGAACAAAGAAAAACGTATTCCCTGCGTTTGTTAAGTTGATGTCCACCTGTCCATCAACGATGACAGGAGTCAAAAATACGCTCATAAATTCTTCCATATTACATAAAGCGCAGCTACCCTCGCAACAAAATCAGTAGGTGTGTTCGACTTCATGCGGCGCCACAAGAAATCGGCTGCTGCCTTACAAAACAATGCATTCTGGTAAGATTATTTTTCCGACTTTGATCGGCGCTGCAGCCGCCTTTCGATCGCATGGGCCATCAAAGTACGGTGAGAGCAAAACGAGAGCAGTCGCAGAGGTCAGGTGCTGCAGTTTCTCAAAATCGGCTGCGAAAGCCTTGATGACGACACACTTTATTCTCATTGGTCAGATTATGTGACGACAAGCACGACGTGTGCTGCGTGTTTTTTCTTAAAAAAGTTCCTGTATGTAATCAATCTTTATATCGAATATCTGATATTCAAACAAAACATTAATGATGAAAATGAAGATTAGGCGATATAGTAAATATATATTCTTATTGTATAAGAGTTAAAGTTTGGAAAAAAACTGGTCAACCAGAGGCCGTTTTTTTTTTAATGGATGTTGTGAGAGGCTTCACTACACTGAATAAACTACTTATATTTGAAAAATGTCCTATAGCTAACTACAAAACCAAGATACAAATAATAAACGTCATATTGCATTACATAAAAGTAACTAACAAACTAATTTGACACTTAAAGATATGATCAATAAAAAAGCAAAACGATTGTATAGAATAAATGATTGGCTTCTTTCTTTTATTGATTTGTTGTAATATATCTTACGTAATTTCATTTTTCTGTTTCTTTTTTCCTTTCTTTTTGTATGTTTGGAACAGCCTACAGTGTCATCCTCTATAGGCCTATATGTGCTGTATATGGTTTTGTGATACAATAAACATCAAAAAATCTTTTACGAGGTCTGTGTTTTATATGATCTATTTCTATGCCAATGCAATCTTGTAATGATTGTTTTAACATGTTTGTGTGACATATCTACTCATGAATACACATACTGCTTTGTGTTGATTATATACAAAGCCACATAACAAATTAAGACACCATTTCAAAATTATTTTGTTTTTCTGAATATTGCTTCTTTTGTGTTTAGGTAAAATGATTGTTTTGGTATGATTATATTAACTACTGACAGTATGTCAGTATGAAACTGGTCAAAACAAGATGCTCTGTACTTTTTCAGACCTTAATTAATAAATACTGCAAAGAAAACAGGTTCACTTTTAAGCAATACAAGTGATATAAAGGAAAAGTTTAAATTACAATTATATGCAGTAACCTTGTATAAAATTAACTACATGCACTTGCTAAAAACCTTCTGTTTGTTTTTTTTTTAATCAATAGACACAGGTAAAATGACACCGATGCACCTAGAAATGCTGATTATATGAACATTTGGAATGATCTATTTTTTTTCCTTCTGTGGCTGTATATAAATGGAGACTTCATATACACAGAAAACAAAAGGAGTAAGGTTTAGACCACTTAAAGTATTAGAAGGTGTCTTAATATATCATTACTTCACATATATTTATATCACATATACTGTAGATAATCATCATGCTGGGATTCAAGAAACTAGCAGACAAAACAACACACACCACAAGACATACGCTAAGGTTTCTTCTCATGTTCACATTTAATGCCAAATTTAATCTTTGTTGCTCAAAGGTACATTTAAAAACGGATAACTGTATGGCAATATTTTAAAAACAACTATTTATAGTCATGCATCAACTAAAAAAAAATTATGACAATGATTAGTTTTAACTTTATTTGTAATTCTTTAAAACAAACATTTTAAATTAAATTATTTGCAAAAATGTATCTGATTTTCCAACAGCTATAGCTATTTTCATACTCACTTTGACTGTTTGACTGGTCTAAGTGACTTTGACTTTCCCAAGGTTGCTGATTGGCTGGAAGTTCATGGTCATTCGAAGTGATGTCTTGGGTGTTGGCTGGAGGATGGAGTCGAGTACGCTGGTTAAAGTCTTGAGGCAGGCACGAAGTCTGAGACGCGGCTTAGCGGCAAAACTTAGAACACGAAACTCTGAACGGAAAGAAAAAGATTAAAGTAAAAGAAAGAAACGTGACGATCTCCTCATGTTTTCGTTTAGAGGAGTGGCTGGCGTGCAAGCCAGGAAGCGCTCAAAGAACGCAAAAAGCAGCGACAAAAATGATGGCTAAGAGCATGGCTAGCAGTGATGGATAAAACCAGTAGCTAAAAGCATGGCTAGAAGCGATGGATGGACCAATAGCTAAAAGCTAAATTTTATGGTGTCCTGTGGTTTTAGACTCAGCTTTGGACACATCCCAAAACATAAATCATCATGTTATCTTATCAGTCACATGGTCAGAATTTTCCCACTCTTGCAGAGTATAATTTGGCCATGATTTCAATAACATGAATACAATGCATTTGACAAAGAATTGATCGGTAGAAACGTTCAAAGCATGAATTTTCAAAATCATACATACTAAACATAAATATAAACTCTTAAGCTATTCAATAGTTATTAAAAGGACACACACGAGTGATTACATAATAGACAAATATGTGGGTAACATACATAGTAGAGAGTTATGCAGTGATATGATGTTCATTTATAAGTCCTTTTAAGCATCATTTTGGTGCATATTTCGGTAAAAAGGACAGTCTCTCTGTCATTCTGTGAACTAGGGGCATGTTCTGAGGAACAAAGGAATTTAGAAGGAACTTGGTCTGGTTATTGTCTTGGGTGGGGGAGCAACACCCAACAAAGTTTCCTCATGTGATGGTCCTGATGTGCTGTATGTTTGACCAGTGGTCTTCGGTTTCTTGCCCCAAAATTGACAATCTCCTTTCTGAGTTGGGATTATCAATAATTGTGTTCTTTTGTGTTAATGTTGCAAGTTGTTGAAAGCTGTGAAAGTTGGTTGGTTAGGCTTACTTCAGGCTGGCTGGCGCCAGGGTATCGTGGATAGATTTATGACATTGTCTGGTTAGCTTGGGCTTCTTTATGGAATTTGGCTCTTTGGTTTCAACCAAATGTTCTGATCGGATCTCTGATACCCTACAGACACTAGCCCTGTTCGGTAATTGTTTCTCATGGGGACGCAAGTTATTCTTACCATTTACAAGGGGTAGTCTGTAATTTTATTGTTGCCCGAATCCAGAATGTCAGTGTTAATCTCTCACTGACAAACACCAAGGTCATGTGGTAATTCAATTGTTATCTGAATCCACATCTCTGAGTTCAAAATTCAACGTTTAAATCCTTTTTGACCACTGCCGAAAAACGTACAGTAACTGTTGCACTTTACTGTAAATTGCATGCCTATATATTACTGAAATGCAGGACAGTATTTACAAGAATAATATTTCATAACTGCTCCACCAGAGTGTGGGAGCAGAAAGAGAAGAAAAGCACGAAAACATTCGAAATGGGTCTTTATTATGGCAGCAGCAGGTATGCAATACATTTTTAAAATGTGTATTATATTATCTGCCATATTGTGAGATTGTAAGAATCATGACCTCCTGTGCTCCTCTTATACTAACCTGAAAAGCAGACATGACATAAGTTTAGTCTAGAGAATCATAGGACATGTTGTACTTCCTTATAAGGATGTGATGTTTGATCTTTCTGTATTTCTGCTGACAACTAATATTTACTAAATAAATATTGGAGGCTTCTCTTAATAAAGTACCTTTGAGTGAATTGCACTTCTGTGTGTGGTCACTTCATTGGTCCGGGATCCCGACTCTATGCTCCATCGTTCAACCAAACTCAATCTTGGCGGTAGATTAGATATTAAATTCTAACAGTTGGGGGCTCGTCCGCGAAGGGAGGAATTATTTCCCTAATTTCCCTACGAACTGGGAACACTGTCCCGAGACTGAGTGGGAAAGACGCGCCAGGGATCAGGCAAGGACCTATGATAAAAGGGGCAAGTGTTTTTTTTTTTTGGATATTTCTTGAAGGAAATACAGCGCTTACCCCTTATAGGTTCCTAATTTTGGGTAATCACTAGTCGTTAGTGGAACTTTGGTTCCATTGTTGTATAACTTCGGCTGGCAACAGTAGTTACGTGGTAACTATTAGCGTGGAGAGTGATTTGGAAATACAGTACTGATCACACTGTATCTTTGGATCACGGCAACGTAAATTATTTCACGGAATAATAAAATAAGGAAATTATTAATAATCACATATTTGTGATTTTTTTTTCCCAATTGTTACTGCATGTTGATATATTGTGACATAAAAGAAGGTGCTTTAGGAGCGACCCGAATGCGGTTTGGCGGGAGCTGAACGGTTTGGCGAGAGCCCAAAAGAAATAGGGAAGCACCCAAACAAAAGAAGGTGATTTAGCGGCAATCAGGATGTAAAGTCTTGTGTGAGCCGAAAAAATAGGACCATCACCCAAAGTCACAATACGATACATGTACTACAATTGAGGTTGAGCAATAGAGTGCACAGAATTTATGCTTACTAACCGCTAATACTAACTCCTAAAAAGTGGAAGATGGGGGGTTCAGTATTGAGACCACTACCGGAGGAAACGCCAGTTGATTTTATGTACAGAAATAATCAGGGATTTTATACTGAACCATATGTCAGTAATATGGCAGGATGGTCAGAAAAATTGAATTTGAAACACCATAAATTGAAACACCGTATCCACGAGAGGGTTCATTCACAGATGAGGGCATCCAGTTGGCTAAAAGTCTAGTCAAAGAGGGATGGGGCGATCCTAATTGGGATTACAGCTATATGACTGCATGCCTGAATCCTACCCGCACTGTCTGCACCTAAATTTAAAATGACACAGATGAGCACAGATATTGCAAAATCTGAGAGCTTTCCTAGATAAACGCATGGGGAATAAGCAAGATCTGCAAATACAAAGCAGAAACCTAAAGAATTGGCTTCTGATTTCTACCTACGGTTTAAAAAGGCCTGGGTAGAGGAGTCTAAACTCCCACTGAATGCTGAAATGCGGGCTTTGTTTATTAATACATTCCTGAATAACATGCAATGAAGACACTCTCAACTAATCAGGATCACAACTACAAATTTATTTGACATGGAGATAGATGCTTTAGGGAAGCAAGTTAGGGATCTAGATTCCTTAGGAGGCTTTGCAGTTAAAACTAAGGCTGTGATGCACAGGCCAGAAATCGAAAGGGAACCAACATGACCAGACAGCAGAGGTGAAACCACACTTGGCTCAACCAACAAAGCCAAGAACAATATGCTACCGTTGTGGTCATTTGGGCACATGCAGCGCTTTTGTAAGTCACAAAGAGGGCAAATGGAAAAAGATTGGATAAAGAGGAAGTTTCAGCTGAGACAGCCACAGCCACAGCAGAGCAGAGACAGGCCACAAGTAAATCCACAAGAGAGGACCACCACTAGCCCAGTATCCAACTACATGGTATAACAAACAACAATAGGGATGCCTTTGGAGTGATGTCAGTTCCGATTTGTCCATGATGACCCTTACATTTTCAAATAATGGTGAAGATCTACCATATTTTACATTAATGGTGCATGGTCAGCATCAAACTTTCCTTTTTAATACAGGGGCAGATAGATCATCTATGACCTCTGCACATTATGAGGGTCCCATTTCTAATCAAATAGTTAACTCTGTGGGAATTTCAGGAACTGACATCACATGTCCTGTAACGCCCCCTCTGGAAGTAAGAGCTCCTGGATGCAAGCCATTTTTTCATAAATTCACAATCATACCAGGAGCTCCACTAAATTTACTGGGAAGAGATATAATGCACAAATTGAATATGGATATTAAATTTACTGATAACCAGGTTGTGTTTTCTGTCCTATCAAGCTCACTAAGGGACCATGTAAATTTATTTTTCCACGCGAGAAACAATTATCGTCTGAATACGGCTGTTGAAAACAGTACATTTTTAAAACGCTGATGACTTAAAAGACTGACTTCCCCAACACTGCAACATTAACTGCTCTCATGGATGGTGTACACACTTGTACTAAATGTCTACCTATCCTTTTCTCTTGTTTGTCATAGGATTTCCAAAGGACACAATCTCCAGATAAGGCTCTTTGATTTGCACAAGCTCATTCAGGTAAACCTGCACAAAAACTACAAATGCAGTAAAACAGAAAGATAATGTTAATAATGCATCTGCAATGTTAAATCATCTCATGTTAATCTAGTACAACTTTTTCTAAAGAGCCTTTGTGTCAAGAGATTATGTTCCTTTATGTAAAATATTTAGTTGGTAATTTAGTTATAAAAGATTAAAACATACTCAAGTATAGGTTACCTCTCAGTCAGTCACATTCGCCGTTATGTCGACTGACTTCATGGAGTCTCACTTGGGATCCCAATCACCTCTGTGCTTAAGAAGAAAAGGCCAGTGAACACTGACAAGTGGAATTTGCATGCCAAGCCACTCCCCTGTACTCCCCTGTACAGATGGCAGCGTGCAACCACTCATTCGGATTTTTGCTTCAGTCACGTGTGAGCTCTTCCCTCCTCACTACCCTCAATGGTGGGGCAGCCAGGGTGTACGCTGATGTACCCCAGGTGCGTTTGCGGAGCATCTTTTTCAGCAAAATGCAGCCACATGGCGGAACCTCAGCACCTCCCGTCCAAGGCCTGTAAGCTGTCGTCAGCACTCGCTGCCAAGGCTTACAGCACTGCAGGCCAGGCTGCCTTCGCCCTGCATGCCATGGCCATCCTGCAGGTCCACCAGGCCAAGGCGCTAAAAAAGCTGCACAAGGGTATTCCTGATGTGGGGTTGATGCAGGGACTGTGTACGGCGACCAAAGTCGCTCTCTGCCTCCCCTTTGGCCTCTTCAGTGACAATGTCGAGAACTTTGCCCAGCAGTTCTTAGCAGTACAGAAGCGGACGGAGGTGATCAAACACATCTTGCCCCGGCGTGATCCCACCAAGCCATCATGTGCCAGGCCTTCGTCTGCCCGTCACCGAGGGTGCCCCCCTGTGACCTCTACACCTGCTCGGCCCACGGAAACACTGAAGGAGGGAACCCCTCAGCAGGGACGTCGATCTGGCCATAAGAGAGTGGCGCAGCCCGTGTCCCAGGGTCCTCCTAAGTCCGCCTGCAAAACGGTGAAGTGACCCTGACACAGGCAACCTGGAGATGGGAGGAATTGCTCTTCGGGGTACTCTGACATCTGCGCCCCCACCCCCGGGGGATAGTACTTTCGCAGCAGGCAGGGTACCAACCCTTTCACAAAAAGAGCAATTTCCACTATCTCTGGATCTTTTGTGCCAAATTCTGTTTGTAGGCGACGCTTTGCCTCCTCAGATTCAGACTTGTCACCACTGTGGGATCGGGAGGAGAAGATAAGTGCAATCCCTGGCAGCCCAGGTTTACTTCAGAATGCTTTGCTTCCTGGGCTGAGTCACCTCAGTCACCTTGAGTACGGACACAGATGCCTCTGTATGCCCTGTGTGCGGAGATTGTGGACTTCTTAATCTCAGGCGATTGGGCTCCCAATTGAGACCCCATGACGTTCCTTCAGGGAACGAGGGTTACAGAGATGTTTCACATACTGCATGTTACATTGTAGGAATCAGTCTGAATTAGAAAAAAAGCCTTGAATAAACAATTTCACACATTTTAATGCTTTCATAGCAGAAACTATTTAACCGTTAGTCAAGAGGAATCAGACTTTAAACAAAGTCTACATATATCCGTCTATGTTCGTGCGAATCATTCATGATCCAGCTTCACTTACAGCAGAAATGTGTATAAGCGTTTTTTATGAATCTTTGTGATTGCCTTTCCTTATAACGTGGTAGTTAGGAAGTTTAGCGGCTAAATGCGGCGAATGTAAACAAGACCGTCTTTCCACAGAGAGAAGAGATGGGCGGGGTGAGCAGAGCTCATTTGCATTTAAAGGAACAACCCCTTAGAATGAGATGATTTTTGCAGAGCTCATTCTGACAAGGTAAAAAGGGTGTTGTTTTACAAAACCATTGAGAATTTTTAATCAAAGTATATTAGAGACTTTTCATTAAGACCCTAAAGAATCATATCAATTTGTGGAAAATGGGCATCCGATGACCCCTTTAACTCTAAAAACTGTTTTAGACTTGTCAAAGTAAAATTTTAGCACAACAGATATAATGACTGTTACATCAAAACAAATTTATCCAGGTCTAAAATATTTATGATGCATATGGGTGATTTAGCAACATATCAAACCATGCAAATTATTTAGCTATTTTTCCCAAAATGCCAGCTATGGTGCAAAATGAGCCAGATGCTGTGGGGTAAGTTGACCCAGTACTTTAACTTACCCCTCAATAAGACACTGAAGTTAAGTTAAATCTCTGAAGTATAAACTTGTATTTTAATGTAATAGTACACAACTGCTTTAGAGATATACATAGAGATATTATTTATAGTTAATTTGATAGCATTTGACAGTGTACAAATGCACCAAATCCTTCTCCAAAAACAAAAAGATGCTTTTCATCACGTTATAATCAAATATATCTTTCCACCTGTAGTCCCTAATGACTGGTTCTACACTGCAGAAATGGTACCATACCAAGAATCATTTGACTAAAATACTTGTTTGTTTCAGTGACATTGATTCCTTAATTCTAATTCAGTTTTCTTTTAATTTTGAAATAATTTAAAATGAAACATCCTGAAACCTTTAAATACTTTCATTGTACTTCTGCCTCATTTTCCTTAGCTTGAGGACCACATAAATAAACAATCTTACCCCTCTCTCCCCTATTAGTTATTTCTGGCAGTAAGGTGTTGTAGCAAAAGGTTTGTAATTATTGCAAAAAATCTTTATACTGCTAGATACCAAATTCTTCATATTTTGATTTTTTTGATCATCATCAAGCGAAGCAAAGCAATATGATTACATAAAGGATAAATATATACAACATTATAAACAAAGCATGACCAAAAATTAAGCATATAGCGTTAGTTCTGGCAGGTCACGTGAGTCAAGCTCGCATCAGCTGACTCTCAGCTGATCACATCTACCTATAGGAATACGACTCCTATCATGACATTCCTATATAAGCTCTATTCAGTATTATTCGGCAGCTTGTCACTTGCTCAGGAGCAAAACACCCTCCTCCATCCCCAGCTCCTCCTTTTGCCACTGTCAGGACTTAGCTTCTGATATTCCTCATTGAATCAGACTCCTTTTATCTGAATAATGTCTTACACTTAAATATCATTAAGTGCATTAATGATATCTGCTTGTTCTGTTCTGTTACCCTGGGGGGTTATTATTGCGGCTCTCCCTGCTCATTCATGGCATGCTGCATGGATGGGCAGGGAGTTTTTTGCCCAGAACAGAACCATCCCGCCAAACCAACTGTATGCTAACTGTCTATAATTTTGACGACAGTGGTCCTCACAGAATTATATTTTTAGAATAACGTGACAAATTCATGATGTTTCTGTCGATATATTCTTATGAATACTTATGATTTTTCAAGGTCAGCCACAATTTCATCATGTCTTAATGTCATTATGTGAATCACAATGTTTTTATAAATTATATGTCATTTATAAGAACAACAATCATTCCTCCATAGAGATGATACCTATAGCATTATGAGAATCTGCAATGGAGGAGGTATCAGAGGAGAAGGAACCTGTACATCAGTAAAGAAAAGTTCTTGGTGTATGTTGTTCAAAGCTGTTTGAGAAATAGAGAGTGTAGATTTCAAGTTTAGATCGAGTGCTTTTGTGTCACTGTTGCTTGTGAGGCCACTGGAAAAGTTTGTTTGCCTGTTCAATAAAAAGGACAAGATGACAAGGCACCAGATCTGGTCAGATCTGCAAACGTTAGACAGGACTTCACGAGGAATCAAGTAGAACGTTAAAGAGATAGTCAACAATGAAACCAAATAGTTGTTGGTCACCACTGACTCTCTTAATATGGGGGAAGAAAAATACTTTGGAAATCACAGGGGATCAGCATCAGTTTGGTTCTCCACATTCTTCAAAACATCATCTTTTATGTTCCACAGAAGAAAGAAACAGGTTTGGAATAACTTGAGGGTGAATAAATTTATGACAGAATTTTAATTTTTTGGGGGAAATATCCCTTTAATTCAAGTAAGTTCTACTTCATGTCTATTTTTTGGCTGTTTATGATGCTTGGCTGTTTTCCAAGCATCATAAAATTCAAACATGTTTATAAGTTTCACTTAATAACAATACCGCAAAGATGTTATATTGGGAGTGAAACTGAAAAATGTAGAACAGCCAAATACTGTATAGTTGTTGAAGGTAAGAACACAATCAACATGAAAACACAAGAAAGAAATGTTTCTTAAGCAGCAAATTAGCATATTAGAATGATTTCTGAAGGATCATGTGACACTGAAGAGTAATGGTCAGTCAAAATGAACTTTGACTGAAAATAATTACATCTGAACAGAGATTCAAACGGAAAACATTTTACATTGGAATTCCACAATAGTATTGTTTTTGACTGTTTATCAAATAAATGCAGCATTGGTAAAAAGAAAAATCTTCTCTCCTTTTCTCCTGTTTGTCTCAGCATGAGATCAGCGGCTCCCCTATTGCTCCTTTTCATTCTGGCTCTCAGTGATCCAGCACATTGTCAGAACTTTACTGAATTTGTGAGGAAACACATCCTTCCAGTTGAGTTTAATACCGAGGATGAATGTGCTTGGAGGAAGTATCTATTGGACAATAAACTCTGTAGAAGAACTGAAAAACAATCGTTCATCAAGAGCAGTGTGGAAAATATCCAAAAAATCTGTAATGGCTCTGGTGAAATAGTAAATAACTGTACCAAAAGTACAGATCTCTTTGAAGTGTACATCATTGAAAGCCCTGAGAGAAAAGAATGTATTGGAAAGTGTACTTCAGGCAAATATAATGTTAAAGTTAAATGTGAGAAATATCTACCTGTGCATTATTGTGGTCAAGTCCCTGATAAGAGCACAAAGCCTTGCTTTAAAAGAGCATGATCTGATTTCATCACAGTGAGGATCTGAAGGAGGAGGCTTTGAAATGTTGCTTTTAACCATTCATTAAAAATGTTGCCACGCCACATGCTTAAATTGTATATAAATCCAAAAGCATCTTAATAAAGGTTTTTTGCAGAGCAGTTTTGTCAAATGTACACTTATCAAATGTAAACCCTGAATCTAATGTAAGACACTTTGAATAAAAGCATCTGCCAAAAACATACATGTATGGTTACTGTTATTTTGTGAAATTATATTGATTATCTTCAATGTATGACATACTGTAAAATGCTGTCAAGTAACTCAGGGACGAAAACAGGGACAATATATTTGTGTATGTTTTTTATTGTTGTGTTTTCCAAAATATCATAATTAGTAATTACAATGATGTTTTAGGATCAAACTTACACTAGTTTATTAACTACAATTCACCAAAAATCACACTATGAAATGCAAATAGTAAACAGATCAAAATAGGATTATAACAAAATTATGACTTTACAAAACCCATGATTTTAAAATACTACACAACTGTTCACAAGCTCCAAAGGATTTGACTTTGGTTGTCATTTACATATACGTTAAAGATTTTCCTCCCTTTATAAACCCGTAATGAAAGAAATGCTTATGGATTAAGTCAGTGAAAGTTCATACCCATACGGAAGTGCAATATATTCACATACATGTGAAACATTGTTGAATATATTGAAATTTATTTTAAAAATATATTTTCCAAATGCATAAAATTCCTAACTAAAAATTGTATCTTCATGTTGCATGTGTAAATATATAATTTTTAGTGGGTGAATGAAAATGAAGTGGGTTTTGCTATATATACACACGCACACACACACACGTTGCGCTTCATTGCTCCCCAAAACTAGCCCAATTGTATACAAGGAGGTCCTCTGGTTTAAAAAAAAAAAATGCATTCCAGGAGGTTAAATTTGCATTTTTTGTGCAGTTTCCCTGGGAAATCTTACATTCCACGTTTTTGGGAAATCTTACATTCCCATTTTGCTAAAAAAAAATTATTAAATAATTTACAGAGTCAGTATCTTATGGCTATAGAAACAGAATTGTGATAATAAAAGTGATAATATTTACATTTGAAATCGAACAATGTTGAATTTTACCTAGAAATGTCATTCTTTTTCTTTCTTAACTTTTTCCATTTTCTTTCTTTCTTTCTGCAGCAGCAGCACTGCATATCCTTTGATGTTGGTCTATTATGTAGTCAGCTCATACCAATTGAGAAATTTAAAAATGTAGTCTACTCTCAGCCCCGGCAGACACACAAATAAACTCTTCTGTTTAATCTTGCTGGCAGGAATGGAAGTTAGATGGCCAACAGTTTTATCAACAGCAACAAAATGGCATGGGTTGCTTAAGGATGAGAAAAAACGATGATTTGTTTCTGAAAATAGTTTCCAATAGCATAGCACATGCCACCGGTCCCTAAATATGTAAAGATAAACCTATCCTAAACCTAAGGCACTATCATCATCATCTTTAAGGAAGACAATGTGAGAGTTTCTCTTCGTCTCCCTGGCACAACTCTCTGCATGTATTATTTCACCATCAACTATTACACTGTCATAGTAGTTGACAATGTATTTCTTAAGAGTGTGCACAAGACTGTGGAGTGCCAGATAGTCGTCATGTTCTAGCAATTTCCTTTGTGGTCTGCCAAGTGCAGTGACTTCTTCAAACTGTTCTACCATTTGAACTGTCTTCTTAGGTATAGTTAACATCTCAAATGTGTCTTTGACCTCAAAGGGGGCATCACTCATCAGAGATTTGCCATAGACTGGAAGCGCCTTTTCTAGCAGAAGGGTTTTGGAAATCTGTAAAGCTACACTCTGCATGCTCTTAACCATCTCAAGCAATTCTCGGTTGTAGTTTTTCAAAAGCAAAAGCGGAGTGAGTCCAGAGTGGCCCCTAGTCTTTAACACTTTGGGCCAAATGCAGACAAAGATGAATGTTGAATGTCATATTACAAACACCATAAAGTCCCTCCGCTTCCTGCACAAATGCAGTTTTTCAGCCTTGGTGATTTCTTCTGAAGTGATAGATTCTGAGAGGAGCAAAGCAACACCATTCATAAGTTTTGCCCAGTGGACAAGGAACCTCTCAGGGAGTGTGCCTTTTAACACAGGTACACTGTAGAAGAAC
Organism: Cirrhinus mrigala; assembly: GCA_036247105.1. Taxonomy (NCBI): domain Eukaryota; kingdom Metazoa; phylum Chordata; class Actinopteri; order Cypriniformes; family Cyprinidae; genus Cirrhinus; species Cirrhinus mrigala. Next base: position 201,504 of record JAMKFB010000272.1, on the reverse strand, counting down.
AACCACATGTACCACTCATGTGCTTTCCAAAAATGCCTTTCGGTCACAGATCGAGGGATTCTAGAAACACCACGGGGTGGTTGAATGCTGCATAGTCTATTGTCCACTTCTGAGACAGACCTTTCCAATATACCATGGCTTTCCACTGTTCTCACCATAGAACCATAGGTTAGCATAGGCCCTGGCAACACTAAGTAGGACACAATGCATATAGTCTGGAATGCAGCCATTTATGATGTCAAAGCCTGGTAACAATGAAAGTACTGATGGCCCTTTAACACCCATTACAGGTGTGGACGTCTCCAGTGCCCTTTCAGCAAAATTGATGGTTTGAGTGTGACTTCTTAAGTCACGCTTTGTTTCAAAGGGGTAAACCCTTGTTTTGCCTTGTCCTTTTTTTTTACCACGACTCCTTTCTGCACACAGAATGAGCATCCAAATTCCCCACTGAACTGTTTGAAATTTTGTAAAAGTGGTCTAGCAACAGAATCGCTGACTAGAATCAAAGGAAGAACTTTAGTTGTGTATGTAACATTTCCAACAGACCATTTGAAGCCAGCCTGTTCCAAGTGAACACATTCTGTCACAAAAGGTTCAAGAAAAGTATTCATGTTTGGCTTTTTCTCACCAACCCAGGGAGCAGCAAGCATCACATGCTTTGACAGGGTTGCTGCAGGATTTTTAAGCTCAAATTTAAGACTTTTTAAGACCTTTTTTAAGACTTGCACAAATAAAATTAATACCATATGAGCAGGGTAGGGCAATGTCTATGGTTAAATATTAAACCGTAAAATGACTGTAAACTACTGTAAAAACTGATTTATAGTTCATATTTTTCACAAAACAAGAAGTTTTATAAAATGATACACTGCACATTTCTTTAAAGTATCAATTTTTAAGAAAAAGATGAGTCAAAAATATTACTTAAAAAATACAAATACATGTTAGTGTTTAGATTTTTATGATGAATTATCTTCTTAATGATCCACCAGTTTACATTTACAGCTCTGCATGTTTGCAGGGTAAAAACATGGGTCACTTTTTGCTTTGGTCTGAGTAAATACAACCCCAATACTATGCTCCTGCAATACCAGAGGCTGCAGTTCTAGGACCACATTTCTAGGACCCTATTTTTTTTGAGACAGTGCCATCTAGCAATTCTATTCCAACAAAGAAACATCAAACAGACGCAAAGACTAGATCCATGGAAGCTCTTCATTTGTTTATCTTTCCATCTTAATTTTAATGCCAAAGCTGGCATAAACTTGAGTGTTCGAGGGGGTGTCAGCAATCTCCATTTAGCCTATTTAGCTGTCCAAAACAGTTCATTGTGCTGCTGGATGTTGTGAATTAGTATTTGTATTCAAATTTTTTTAAATGTATTAAAGTACTGCTAAACACACTAATTTGTACGGCAACTGTATTACTGTTTACTGCACTTTGTTAAGTGGGTCACACATCAGTCAAGAAGCGCTGCAGCTAATGAACTGAAATCTAGAATATATTGAAATAAATTAGGTTAAATATTTCAGGAGGGTTACCCCAGGGGTAAGTTTAGGGTTAGGAGTTGGTTAGGACTATAATTAGGTGTGTACATTTCAAGGTTATTTTCGTAAACGAAAACTAAAACTAACAAGAAAATGATTGGTCAAAAAACATTTTTGTAAACTGAAATAAAATAAATATAACAAAATAAACGAAAAACTTAAACGAAACGAAACTAACAACAGATACTGAAAAACTAACTGGAACAAAATAACAATTATCCAAAATAAATAATCGTTTTGGTAATAATTAAGTTCTCATCCGGTGGCGGAAAAATGTACGAGCTGTGTGGCGGTTTAGGGAAATAGCCTACCTGTTAACGGCGCGTCATAGACGTGAGATTATCTGACGGACAGATGAAAACAGTTTAAAATAGAGTCCTGCACGGGTGATGTTTGGTAAACGCGCACCAACAGTAGGCTGCTTAACAGAACCCGACCTGTTATCCGAAAGCAGCACACTCTGTACCTGACTCGGCCCGTTTCACATAGCCTACGCAGCGACCTGAACCGCGGGCACCGCATTAAATCTGCTGCATCAGTAAGGCAAAATTATTTATTTTCTCATGTAACACAAGCGATTAAACCAAAAATTGGCATTCTACGTTGGTTCATTGTAGAAAAATAGACAAGTAGCGCAGCAGAAAAAAGATGAGAACGTGCATCCATTCTGTAAACAATCAAACTTTTGCCTACATCTTGTGAACAATCTGTTTTGAACAACACCCTTATAATTCTTAATAAACGAAAATAACATTTAAATATGCCTTTTGCCTAAATGCGATCGTCTCTGCAGTGTATACGTTCTAAAACATATAAAGTTATATGCTACAGAAAGCAAGCAACGAGCGCTCCCTAATAAGCTGTCATTCACTTCAGCTGCAGCATTAAATATTATAACACACATTTACTGCTTTTAATTATGATTATGTAAGTGCAACTTGTGTAGATTTATGGAGTAAAAATGCTTGACTGCTTGTATACATTTACCACCTAATCAAGTTAAGCATGCATTAATTTTTGCGTCATAAGGTTAAATTAAGTCGTTGGTCTGCGCTCTGGAAGTGATTTTTTTTTTGTTAAACTAAAACTGAAACAGAAACTAAACTATATTAAAACGAAATAGAAATGTGCTCAAAAAATAAAAACTAAACTAAAACTAACCATATTATTAATGAAACTAATAAAAACGAAACTAAATTTTATTGCAAATTTCAAAACGATATTAAAATAAAAAACGAATTTAAAAAAGCAAAACTATAATAACCTTGGTACATTTAAGGAAAGGAAAGGACGTGACGTGTGGCCAAGTACGGTGACCCATACTCGGAATTTGTGCTCTGCATTTTACCCATCCAAGTGCACACACACAGTAGTGAGAAGTGATCAAACACACACAACACACCGTGAACACACACCCGGAGCAGTGGGCAGCCATATTGCTATCGCTGCGGCGCCCGGGGAGCAGTTGGGGGAACAGTGCCTTGCTCAAGGGACTCACCTCAGTCGTGGTATTGAGGGTGGAGAGAGTGCTGGTTATTCACTCCCTCTACCTTCAATCCCTGCCGGACCTGGGACTCGAACCCGCAACCTTTCAATTACGAGCCCGACTCCCTAACCATTAGGCCACGGCTGCCGTTCCCCGGTAACCGCAGAACACAAAGCAGCTCAGCACCGGACTTTGAACGTGCAGCGCTCATGTTTACTTAACGAAATCATAGCCTTTTGAAGTTTAATCGTCACACTAAGCTGTATCGCAATTCTGGTCTTCCCGTGCCTAAAATTTAAGACCTCTTACTCATAATTAAGACTTTCTTGTACAATTTAAGACTTTTTATGACCTTAAATTTGATAAAACTAAATTTAAGACTTTTTAAGACTTTTTAAGGACCCGCGGGAACCCTGTTTGATGTCACTGCTGGGTCAAGTTCATTAATGGTATAGAGCTTTAATGCCAATATAAATAGTTCATGCTGCTTTCTCCTTTGGTCAGAATCATCTGGACTGTCATATTGTAGACCAGTACATGTGGTCTGATCTGCCACTCCTTGCTCAGCAGGGTTCACTCTCTTTAGTTTGTTGTCCTCCTCCATTTGATCCCTGACTGACTCATCTTCTGCAATGGTAATAGATTCATCTCCACAGTCCCGTTAAAGATCGTATTACTGTTAAATGTACCGTTGTCAAAATTAAAAAGTGTGGCAGTGCTTAATGTCATAAACAGTTTGGTTTCTGAGCATTTGTAAACAAATCAAGTGGTGTGTGGATAATAGTACAATATATATTTGATCTTGTTTAGACATTTTTGGTCCTTAGAAATTTTGTTTATTTATTTAAAGTTAGTTAGTGAGGGTTGTGTCGATAGAAAGCCATCATAAAAGATTGACACTGTGTATGTTCATGGCAGTATATGTGAGAGTGTGGCACATGTTCGCATAGGAAACATTCACTTACCTGGGAAACATTGATGCCTCTACAGTTCACACTGGAGGCTTCTTGATGTGTACATGATGTCACATCCACATCTGCAGAGAGTGATCTGCTTTGCACTGGTTAACCAGTTCTCAGTGTCTCCTATAGGTGTCAACAATATGGCAAAAGCAAATTAACCAATACTTGGTGAATATGCTGCAGACATGGAATCAGGGTGATATTACTGTATTTGTATTTATTCATATTAATTCAAAAGAATGGATACATATGGTTACATATCTCACCAGAAGAGGGGACTGAACTCCAAAGACCTGCTAATGAAGAACAACCTTTTTAAAGCAACATTACATTTGGAAAAAAAATATGACTGAATAAAAAAAGGTGAGACCAAATTATTTTTCAGTTCAGAAAAAACTTATGTGAATCACCTGTTGCTTTTTTCTCAACATGCAGACATTTTTTTCATCTAATTGGAGTGAAAATGAATTTAGTCAGTTTGTTTGTTCATTTATTAATTTAATTAGCTTACTCTTATTATACTCTCCACCCAGCAAAATTTTCCTTGTTCATTCAAACATAATTTCACCATTAAAAGTGTCCAAGAAAGTCCTCATTATACAACAACAGCAACAACAAAATAAAGAAAGAAAGAAATGGAGAATGGAAGTAGAATTTATAAAGTTATTCATTTATACTTAAAAAAAAGCCATTGAAAGGATGGACATCAAAAACTTGCTATTTTTTGAATATATTGAGTTGATATTGAATATTTAAATATGCAAAGCTGTGTGAGAAAATTGAGCTCAATATGAAACTAATACAAAGCGTAGGTGTACTGTAGGTGGCGCCTTAGTGACTGAATCATTCAGTGAACCGACTCTTAACAATGAATACGAAGCTGAATTGTCGATTCACGATTAGTCTATGTTGGTCTAAGGCGCAAAATTCCTGTTTAATCTGAAATTTTGTGGCAAAATAATTGGTGAAAAGGCCAGTACAGTTGAGATTCATTCGGTCAACATACATAAATAATCTTAAATAAATAAATTGACTTACCGTTTCCATCTACTCTCTGTGCTTTTGGGGACAATGTACTTTTCATTCAGACACTTTTTATATTTTTTCATTTGAACTTTTTTTACATTATTTACATGGTATGTCCATATATTCATTGTAACGTATACGTATCTCAGTGTGCTCAGTAGGAGTCATGTGATTGGTCAAACTGCCATCTGCAAATCCACCAATTACGTGTATGTTGCTATATTTATTGCCATATATGGTTATATGCAAAGCGCCTGACTTTCAACCGACTTTCTGTGCTTTCCCGCTCCTTGTCACTATTCCTGTGGCAGTCAAACAGACATCGAGACGTTTCGAGATGTTCGCCCTCGTTGAATGGTTGGATGGTAGGGACTCTGGAACATACAGTGTTGTGATGACCGAGAATATTCGGAATTTCATTTGTGAAGATTACTTAGATGGGTTGGATAAGAGCGATGGCATATATGTCCTGGAGTGGGCCGAGGGTAAACAACCAAAAGGTGGCTGGCCGACTTACACTGCCAAAATCATCAAAGTTGCAAGTAAGTTTCTATTTTTAGTTAATACAATCGTGTAACTATTGTTCCCTTTCGAGGAACTCGAACTGCGTCCTCTAGAGGTCGCTATGGGGAACGCCATCTCCGTGACCCGTGTCTGAAGTCTATATACAAATACATCAACAGAGTTGGCCGGCAACAGCTTACGACATCACTTCTGGCGCGACTCGTCGCTGCCGGTGCGTCACTACCGGTGCGACCACAGTATAAAAGGACTCCGGTAGAACACAACATTCTCTTCGTCGTCTTCACTGACCTTTTGTCTGTAACCAAAAGCTTGAATTGAGTGCATGTTTCTCACCAAATGTTTTAAGTACGGCTCGCGTGTGACGATGCGTTAGTGATGTGTCGTTCGCGAACGAGCCGGCTCTAAGAGCCGATTCTTTGTAGCGAACGAGAAGAGCCGACTCCCGTCGGGGAGAGCCGAATCTTCTGCCATAAGTAGGGGCGGGGCTTCATTTGGGAACACCATGCGGCTAATCACATGGGAGGACCCACTAGGATCGTACCATTATGTGAAATAAGGAAAGGGGGCGCATGCTTTAAAGATAGCGAGTGTAGTGGTACAGGCCAGGTACACAGAGCGACAGAGAGAGGCGGGGGAGACGGCATTAAATGCGAGTCCATTGGGAGAAAGTGAAAAAATGAGTGAAAAACGAAAAAGAAGCAGCATCTGGCTGCATTTCAATGATGTTGGAGACTGCAAAGCTGAGTGCAGAATTTGTAAAATGAAAATATCTGTTAGAGCAGGGTCAACAACAAACATGCACAGACATCTAAAAACTGCCCACCCATCCGTGCAGCTGGAGGAGAGAGAGCAACCGAGCGTGCCATCCACTGGCCCTGAGCCAAGTAAGTTTGCTGCAGGTTCCACTGTCTTGCCGAAAACTGCAGGTCAAACCAAGATGAGCACATTTATTCTAAAACAAATGACCCCAGCCAAACAGATAAGTGTTGATGAGGAGCTGGCTAAAATGATAGCCAGTGACTTTCAGCCATTTTCCATTGTGGAGGACAAAGGATTTAAAACATTTGTCCAGGTCTTAAAGTGCATATTGCAGGTTAAAAATGTTTTCCAAATAATCATATATACTTGTATGAAAATACCATATGAATCGTTAATGCAGGATTTGAACATGTTTTACAAGACGCAATGGCACAAATTTAGAAGAAAAAGTGACGATTTCCTTGACAGTTCTCAAAAAGCGCTTTTTTTTTAACATCGCGTCATATGGCGTCACGAGAGGGAGTCGTTTGCCGTGGTCTATTGGTTTTCACTAGGAGCGGTCTTGAGTCAGTGTGTTTCCTGTAGTTATTTCTTTATTTCAATTGATTATCGTCATGGTAAATTATTGTGTTTTTGGAGGTTGCCCAAACTCCAACCTGTCAGGACATCGAGTCCACAGGTTTGCTAACAAGAAAAAGGACGGCGGTATCTTCCGTTCCTGCGTGCGTTTGTGCAGCTGAAGAGACAGGCCTTTACTAATGCATTTGCTTAGAAAAAGGCGGTGGTGTGTAGCGTTCAATTTACACCGGAGGATTATTGTCCGGCGATATGATGGAGTTAAACATGGGATGCCGAAGCAGGCTCAGAGCTGGTGCGGTTCCTTCGGTGCACACAGAGCCTTCATCGGGTCCGCCGTCAGCCTGTGGTTCGTCCGGATCCGTCAGAGATGCAGCTCGACGAAAACGTGAACTGTGCACCGTCTTGTTTTTTTTGTTTGTTTTTTTTTTTATTAGTAGTAGTAGTATTTTTATAGCATGTATTAACTACCAAATCAGTGAACATAATTATTTAATGAGATGCAACGAGATATGTATTGTTGTAAAGCACCGCCGCTAGCTTGTAAGTATTAGCAATATAATAAAACCGTGTAAAAACGTTACCATTTGAGAAGGCATAACTGGTAAATTAATCTCAGTTTGTTAATATTGTAACCATCAGGTGAAGTTACAGTTTAGTGACATTGTTTGCACAACTAATTGGTAATTTATTCTCATGTGGTGTTTATAAGGCTTTGGGAGACATTGCAAGACATGACGGTGTGTGAAGATCTGAAGCAGTGCAGGCCAGCTGTTATTAACCACCTCTACTGGACTGCAGCTTCCACTGCTATTGGAGATGCAGATGTGATGGAGGCCAAGTGAAAAAGCATGGTCAGCAATGAATGATAGTGGAATACTGCAGGTCACCAAAGGCTCTACGAGAACGCAGCATTTTCTTGTCTTCCACTACACCTGCTCCCTGTTCCTGATCCCTCCAGAGGATCAACAAGATGAAGCTGTTGGCGTGTATCTAGCACAGCATTCACAATTTAACATGTTAACAACACATTAGTGTGATACCCACACTGAAAGATTGTTAAATGGGTATATTTTTGTTTCAGTAGTATATGTTTGGTACATCTACATTTGTTATATATATATGTGTGTGTGTGTGTGTGTGTGTATTAACAGTATTAACAATGTTGTGTTTTGAGTTAGGTATTAACAGTGCTATAAAACAATATTTATGATTTAGTGCTGTATAAACAAAACTGAATTGAATTAACCATAAATGCAGATCTGCTTGATATATATGTGATGTGAACTTCATAAACAGGTTTTTAAACAGTAAGACAATTTGTGATTGTGATTGTATATTGATTGTCACCAAAATGGGGCCATTCAAAACCTTTATAAAGTCACTCTTCCTCTGTAAACTGTCTACTCATGACTGACACAACACCTGAAGGTCAGGGTTTCCCACACAAGAATATAATGAAACACAAACGTGTTTATCTCCCTCTCTCTCTTTCCTGCTTTGACGATATTACGTAACATTAGTGTCGGATATTAACGAGTTTGACGCGCTTGATTAACGATTATTAGTTTCTGTTACGGGTAAGTAGTATCAATACTCATAGATGACCAATATTAGCTTTGCTTTAGCCTGATTACATATCGTTTGCTAACGTGTTTAACGTTATATCTAAGCTAACACTGTTCTCTCACCAAAACATCTTCCCTGTTCTCCTCACACCACAACTCAATTCGTCTCATCTAACCGTTGTTCTGTCTAATCCTGGGCTGTCCCTGCTCTCTTGGCCACATAGCAGACTCATAATTGTATGTGTGGTCCGTCATACGAGTGTAAATATACATTTAAAATTTCCTCCGCGTCCGAACGATCATTGCAATCCATTGTTTTTCTTTTGTTTACATTGACCGCACTCCCTCTCGTTACGTCACTTCCGGTTTTGGCGGTTTTCAGATGCGGAACTAAAATTCTCTCACAAAAACAACTCCAGAAGCCTTAATATCGTATTTTAAAGTATAGTTTCAAGAAAATCTAGTTCCTACATTATTTTTCTATACATCAACTCACTGGGGTCGCTAACCTGGAATATGCACTTTAAACCCCACGTATGTTCTCCCCAGTAAAGCACTAAAGACAAAAGTGTTTTGTTATATATGTTTATTATATATGTTAAGACTTTTCCCTTTATTTAGGTTATTTGATTTGTTTGCTGTGGTTGTGTTCAATTGTTCAATTAAAGTTTTATTAAAATGTTAAATAATAGTAACTGTGTATTTTTTTAATGAAAAATAAGGAATTAAAAAGTTGCTTATCAATACACAAAACATTCACAATTGATAAATTGGGCTAAAATAGAAGGCTCTGAGTGATACTAAATAAAGAGCCATTTGGGAGCCGTAAGAGCTGGCTCTTTTAAGGGAGCCGAGGAAAAAGAGCTGAATCTTTGAAAAGAGCCGAACTTCCCATCACTACGATGCGTGGTAAGGAGCAAGCGCTCTTTGCTCCCGTGGAGTTTATTGCAGTCTTTGCTTGTCTCTTGCGAGAGACAAGCACGCTCTGATACCCGCACCTTTCATACGGTCCTTATATGGTGAGGATTAAGCGAATATCGGCTCTCGAGGGAGTTGGATGAGATCATTGCATTTATTGCTTGTTGCAAGAGGCAGACACGCTCTCATACCCGTTTACACAGGGCTCGCGGGCCGTGTGTGCGGTAGCCAGCTGCGCTTTCAGCTCTTGAGGGAGTTGAATGCGGTCGTCGCATTCAGTGCGTATTTCTTGCGATGGACTGACGTGCTCTCTAACCGCTTGCACGAAGCTCGTGGGCTGTGTGTGTGGTCAGGAGCAGCGCGTCCAGCTCGCGAGGGAACTGGATGTGCTCATCACGATGCATTCGCAAAGGAGGGAGGTGAGTCTTCTCTATACCCGAATTTGCATGAGTGTGTTCGCCTCTCGGGCATTAACAACGCATTCGCGGCGACGGCTCCGTTCCGCTTGATTCCCGTGGGAATCTGGCACGTGGGCGGAGCGTGTTCAGCTCCCGAGGGGGTTGAACATATGCTGCGTGTTGCGATTGTGGTGTGGACAGAAAATAAAGAGCATAGTATAGCCATCTGAGGATGGTTATAGTTTTGCATTTATTATTTGGTTAAATGCAGCTATCTGAGGCTAGCTGTGTGTTAACCTGTCCCTTCCACATGGGTCTCCGTCACCTGCTGTCGGGCGTGGGAACAACGGTGGGTGAGTACGATCCCTTATTATGTATCTAACCATGCTGTATTTCTGGGACCTGTCTTGTGTGTTTTCTTTGGTAGGTCCTCTTCGAGCACCCCCCTCTGGTCTTTGACCATGGTTATGGTCTGCTTGCCTGGATCTGCCTTCGGCATATCGATTGGGAAACTTTCAGGTCCCCACTACAGCACTACATCTAGGGCTATGGTCCTACCTCCAGGTAAGCTTTTCGGAAGCCTTTTCTCGTAGGAAGCTCCTGGACATCCTTGGATAGACACATGGACCTAGGCCACCTGGCTGAGGCCCTCTATCTGCGTCCCGCCCTGAGGGGCCTTCTGTTTCTGGATTTCCACCTTTATCATACAGACCTATTCTCATGCCATTTTGGTGATCTAGCGAGTCGCCCCGAATGTTGTAACGTCTAGCAAATGTTGTGTTCTACCGGTGTCCTTTTATACTGTGGTCGCACCGGTAGTGACGCACCGGTAGCGACGAGTCACGCCGGAAGTGACGTCGTAAGCTGTCGCCGGCCAACTCTGTTGATGTTTTTGTATATAGACTTCAGACACGGGTCACGGAGATGGCGTTCCCCATAGCGACCTCTAGAGGACGCAGTGTCTCGTTCCCTTCTCAGGGAACCAGGGTTACATACGTAACCTGAGACGTTTCTCTTTAAGTATTAATGTAAACTATTACTTTACTTTTCGGACCATAAAAGGAGAATTAGAAATTCTCGCGGCCAATTGTGCACGCGCCGTAGATATGAAAGTTAAACAGAATTGTCCTATGCTAATGTTATGTATAGCGTTTCAGTTGTTCAGGGAATAAATGATAGAGGATTTGTGAAAAACGGCACGGATTTCATAAAGGGTCGATCATGAACGATTTGTTTATTTTTAACAGTTATTTAATATAAACATTTGGATCAAAGACTCCAGAGATTCGTTCATACGTTGTATTGGCCGCTATGTCTGTCTGGCAAGAAGCGGAGGTCGTCCACTCATGACAGCAAAATGGATATATGTGCATGAATTTCTAACATGTACAGATGGATAATATATATGGAACATGGCATTAATGCATGAGGAAGACACAAAATCTTAAATGCATTAAATAGCACAAATATATTCACTGTTAAAAGTGGTGCACTGACTCACTAAACTGAGATTGCGTAAACTGTCCTTTACAAAACCGCTTTAACCCTGATTCATTTGTTAACTAATTAATAAGTCAGAATTTGGACTGAAATCCCCACTTTTCTTAACACACTTTATGAAACAGCCCCCAGGGTCCAAAATTAAGTCCATGACCTAATTGTCATTTTGGGTAAATTATCCTTAAAGGTTTATTTTGTAATAATTTAACCTGTTCTTTTATCATTTGTACATTTCAGAATTAATGTCTGCATTTTTTTCTCGAATGAAAGCATATCTGTCATCTTTCAGGAGAAAGCAACAGTCTTTTTCTTTCACAGAAACAAACACAGGCTGTTTGTCAGGTTGTGTTTCGCTTGTTCAATTTCTGACAGACGCTGGGTGACCTGTTGCAGGGGACTTTTTCCACTTCTCACACATTTCTTGATTTTTTGCAGGTAGTTTTCAAAAGGAAAACAACTAATTTCATTCAGTGACCGATTGAAGTGCCTCACATCTTCGTGAAGGTGCACTAGTCCGTGTACATTGTACACCGGAAAACACCTGCCATACAGGGCAGCACTGGATGTAACGAAGTGCTTTATGAGTTCTTGAGCGAACTGCAGGTAGGCATTACGAGTTCTGTCATCAGGCTCCAGCATTATGGACAACGCCACTGTCAGTGACAGGAAATGTTTGTACCTCTCAGGAAGGAACATTTTTTAGGACCACAGGTCCTGTGTATAACAGAAACTGAGGTAGCTCGGTAGCCTTCCACCGGTCCAGTTCATTCAAACCCCGGGGTTGCCGTGCAAACTCACTTGGCATTTTTCCTCTTAGCTCATGTAGTTTATGGGATATTTCATCCCTTTGCCTCAATGACAAACGGCAGTGTTTTGGGTGAGGAATGTCAAGAGGCGTCTGACTGCTCCTAAAATGACCATGTGCATGTAATCCAGCACAACTGCACTTACATTCGACATGTTTGCCTCTGATGATACAAAAAAAAAAAAGACCTTATAAAGAAGAATCCAACCCAAATCATATTGGTGGATATAATTTTCTATTGTATAAAGCATGTTTGTATGATAATATGTAGTAACACATAACATAATTAACAAACATGTATAGTATATACATAGAGTTTTACAAACAGGGAGAAAATAATGGTTTTATCAGCACTCATTTGTATTTTGCACAGTGGTTGCCATTTTGTCATGAAAGGACACAGGTTTAGCCAGGACAGGTTTGGACTTGCTACCGTTTCCCTGAGGAAGCTGTTGGAATTTTGAGTTTTCTCATCTGGAAAACTTGGACTGTGTTCTTAGGTATTGTGCATAGTTGTCTTGATGTTAACAGTTATTCCGTTAGGTGGCGGTATATACCAATGGTGTTTCATCCACCATTAAAATAGTGAAGAAGAAAATCCCGGGAACGTTCATCTATCTGATTTATTGATGCAAGTCAGTACCTAATGCGACGTAATAATTTAATATATTACAGTGCTGCGACAGGTAAGCATTTTCTACGTTCTTATTACATTCAAGTATTGAGAATGTTTTAGGCCATGTTTACACTCGATATTAAGATGTGTTTTTGACGATCCGATCACAAGTGGACAACGCTAAAGTCAGTGGGGTACTGTTACTAGTGGTAGGGAGTTCTATAGTTTTAGCCATGAGGATTATTTCAGGATCAATATTAAGCCAGTCAAGGCAAAGTGTTGTGTTTTGTGGGCTCATTAGAATAGAGTTCACCTGTTCTAAATATCTATTTGCCGTGGTTTAGTAATATAAAAAAAAAAATGAGTTGTTTGCGGCCAATTGATCATATTAGAACTTCATTTTTTTTTTAAATGAATGTGCAATATTTCCTTTAAGTAATGTTTTTTATTTTACGATTTAAATTAAGTAAATTTACAATTAAATTAAGTAATTAAGTAGTGATTTTTATAATTTCATAACTTTTTTTTGATCTAAAATGACCAAACAACACCAGAGGGTTAAAAGAATTTGATTATGCTTAGACTTATTCCTAATATTCACAAAATATAATAATCATAAAGCAAAGTTTCTAAGCTTTAAAATTACACCAATTTTTATTGGACAAGCAAGTGGTTGGGGGACTGGGTGCATACGGCTGAGAGGCTAACAGGTGTCTGTATTGATGAAAAATTGTATATTATTATGTAAAATTTTAACTTTTTCAAATATATTTACTTGTAATGTTAATTGGAAACTAATACGAATCACAGAGTGTGAGTTTTCCTAAACAGTTTAGTAAGTATATACAGGCAAAAAAAAAAAAAAAAAAAAAGAATACCTGTGTCTCCTGGCAATCCTTGAGGTCTGTGCAAGAAACTAAACATTATTTACAATATTTTTTTATCTTTAATATTCAGCTTTAGCAAATGGTCCCCAGTGCATTCATAACCATATATCAAATGTATATGGGGAATCTGTGAAGTCAGTTTTCCAGATTTACATTTGTAATTGTCTGGCTGTTTGTCCCTTTAAGACTCTGGCTAGGGGTTTCATCTGCCCCTGCACTCATGTGTATATGTGACAGGAACATATTGTACCTTCTATCATTTTGTTGCATTTTTCTTTGACAATAATACACTTGTTGATGGTGACCTGCATTGTGTGTTTTTTCTATAATGCACAATAGGTTACACGTTGTGCATAAGAATGTAATTTTAGTCTTTTATATAGGTTGCAACATCCAGGATAAGCACAAGTACCATTTTGATGAAGAATACAACACACGCATCCTCTCTCTATTATAAACATACAGTGCAAGGTCACGTGTGAGTTCGTCTGCGCATATGTCATTATATGCGACAGGATGCTTACGCTACAGATTGTCGTGATTGTTTACCGAGGCTGTGGATTAAATGTAATAATGTTGTAAATAATGTTCAGTTTGATCATTTTGCTTCATAAGACCTAAATGTATCATTTTGTTTTGCCTATAGGTGTTTTTCTGACTCTCAGACTGATGGTAGCTGTTGATTTGCTTTGCATACAGCACCAAACATCACAGGTAAAGACAAAAATCTTCTTTAATGTTCTATTGAAGAAAAAAGTCACCTGCACCTTGGATGCAAGTTAACCACAAATTAAAATTTTGGGGTGAATATCCCTTTAAATAAAGCAAAAGAAAATTACTTACCGTGAAACAAAAGATGGCAGGAAAAAACTCTGTGACGGCGGTGATGGAGAACAATGCAAAATCTAATAAATTAAAGAAAGAATAGTAATGTGTTACTCAAAATCATTGACATTACATTACACCGTGTCTACAACGGACGCGACAGTGTTGTGTTGCGCCGCACCTCAACAGCTAAAGTCTGTCTACGCTGACGCGACAAAGGGACCTTTGAAATTCATTTGAAATTTGTGTCAGTATGTCATCAATAGAACGTGGCAGCAGTTTACTGTCGGGGATTTGTTGTGTTGTGCTACGCTGCATCCAGTTTAGACAGCATCACTGATTATAATGAGTTCTATAGTATTTTGTCGCACCTCGCCACTCGCATCCGGTGTAGACAGTGTCACGGTACAGTCCTTACCAAATGTTACAATGTGCTACTGTTTTTCTCAGTTGATTTAGGATATGGGTTTTAACCATTTCTAAACTGTAAGTGCAATTGTCAAAACTGTTTGCTGAAACATCAAAGGTTAGTAACTCACCCAAGACAATTAATTCATGCTTCAAAACCAATTATTGTGTCAGTGACTTGGCCAGTGCCACCAAAATAAAAAATGTTTTTGCCATCATGTAGTCAAAATGTTTAGATGGTTTTTTTTTTTCATCTTGAAAATATTTATGCAAATTTCAATTTGTTATTGTAATGCAATTTCATGTTATATTTGTTAAATGCATTTTTTCTACTTTTTTGTTGACAGCATGATACACAGACAAAACTGACGTTTTTGTTTATTATAGAAATCAGTTTAAGCATTTTAGATGCATATTTCAGCAGTAGATAAAAATGTATTGTGTAAAGTCAATACCGTAGTGCACAAAAAGAAAAACATTTTTATTTATGTAGTGCATTTACTTTTGTAGAAATGTGTTACATGTAAACTGAAACTTCACCATTGCTTGTTCATTTTTGCACACTCTATTGTATTCCCCTGACACCACCACCACACATTCTTACATATCTTCCTATTGTTCTTCCACAACAAGCAACTGTGAATGTCCACAGTTTACACATAACAGATTTCTGCAGATAAATGTACTGTACAGATATAAATGTATTCAAACAGCACTGCTACAGCTGCTGTGTTTAGGGTTGTGAGGTTTGTTTGTTAGTTATTCGTTTGGTAGTGATTGTGCTGGATAAACTATATAAATATATTCTTCCAAACTTGGTTGATTGGCAAGATGACACATTTCATTACAATGGCAAGCAGAGTTAAAAAGGGGCAGAAATCTTCTAGTAAATATGGACACTTTCCAAAAGTTTCTGAAAATGTAAAGTTTTTCCCAAAAGTTTAACCCCAATTTTCCAAAAATTCTGGAAAGTTTCAGCAAATTTTCTGCCCCTTTGCAACCTTAGCAGACATTACAACCAAGGATTGAAATTTTTTTTTTTAAACTCACCAGTCAATTTGGCTACAAAATTAAGTTACCTGCCATTCATAACTTCTAGCCAAAAAAGGAAAAAGCCAACAGATTGAGGCTGTCTACACTGGACGTAATGGTTGCAAATCATTCTGGGTCAGTATTAGGGGTGTGCGATATTGACAAAAAAGTAATATCTCAATAATTCGATAATTACACAATATTTTGCTGAGTGTGTTATTGTGCTGATAGCTTAAGGACTATTGTGGACAGCTGACTTCGAATTGTTTTTGATATTCATATTCTGTGTGGTTAGTCATAGCAGTGATAGAAATTAATCTTTTTCTATAAGTTTAAATTGTTTTTTACCTTTTATGGGCATTTTTACCTTTATAAAGCCATTTTTCTAAAAGTGTGCACCATCTTTTGAAATTCTTACATTTAATCAATTATAATACATTTAGGCTGTTACTAAACAAATGAAATCAGTATCAACAGAATTCATCTTTGCAGAAGTTGCATATGAAGTGGCATTTAGATGTATTTACACATGTTAATGCAGCTTAGAGGGAAATGGAATGCTTTAACCTTCAGTTACAAATGCATAATGTTTTGATATTTTAAACATAAAACATTGAATACTGATATTTTAAATTATTCAGAACATGAAAAGATACTTTAAATGTGAAATTAAAACTGCCAGTAGGTGGCAGCAAGTCATTTTAAATGAATGAGTCATTGCGATTGAACCGAACCATTCGGTTGATTCATTCAGGAACGAAACGCTGTCATGTTGCTCAGAGGTGCAAAACAATGCTGTTGCTGTGTTTGGATTGATTTTTGTTGGCGAAATAGAGCAAATATATGAAAGAAAACATAAGTCTGTTGATATAAACTTTGTTTATTGAACTGTTGTATAAAATCAGTATCACATTTGTAATCATGCTGATTTTTTTTTTTTAAAGAGAAAAAAAAATGGCACTCTTCATGTGATACTGATTTGATTAACAATATGAAATGATATAATGTGGTCATTTTTAATGCATATTAATAGACTAAATCATACAGTAAAAGAACACACTCTAAATTAGGGCTGCACGATTAATCGAACACGATTTCCATGTGCATTTTGTCAGTAAAGCCGGTTCTGTAATCAGCATTAAACCTCCATCACCTGCTTTCAGATGGTGCAGCAATTACTACACAGAGCTGTAGTTCACTGATAGGTTATGCAAAAAGATCATAGACAATATTATTGCGAAATTTTGAAATCGAAAGAAATTGTCGCGATAAAGACAGCTGTTTGCGCAGCTTCTCAGTGAACTATGGCTCTGTGTAGGTAGTACATCTAAAAGCATGTGAAAATACCAGATTTAATAACGTTTTTACTCCAAACTCACTTCATAACGTCAGTCGAGTGTTTGAAATAAATCCTTCTGTGAGATGATGTGGCTTCTTACACAGAATAAGATATTCACACAACATATTTCATAGTATTCTAACCAGTGACAAAGGCATTGTATTATAAATATACTTTATTATAATGAAAATGATAATAATAAGAACTCAGGTGTCACGAATCTGGTCGGTGTCCCGTTGTCCACTCACCACCAGATGTCACTCTCGCCTCACCTACACACTCTGACTGTCACTTTGCATCTCGGACTGCATCTCCCATCCTCCACCGCACTGATTGCGTCAGCCCCCGTGACCAATCAGGCGTTCTATAAAAACCCCGGTCCTCCTCAGTGCACTTCACGGTTGGTTGAATTATTGTATTGTTGTTATTGTTAGCGTTTCCTAGTTTCCTCGTTCCTGGTTCCTGGTTTTGTTCTCCCGCCTGGTTATCTCGTCTGGACTGTCTAGCCGCCTGCCTTTTGGACTCTTGCTCTCGTTTGTTGGATTGTTGTCTCCTTCTGCCTGTGATATTCCTGTCTGCTCCCGTCTCGACCCTGCCTGAACGACCATGTCTTTGTCTAGTAGTTTCAATAAAAGCTCGCATATGGATCCGCTCGCCTCACGTCTCTCACTCCGCGTTACAGAACCAACCGTCACAACAGGATCCAGCAGCTTCACCCCCCGAGATTCAACCGATATGGACACAGACAGGATTTTATTCAGGATCAAACAAGGACCCAGTACACTCGAACAATACATCCGTGAGTTTCTGGCCATTGCCAATCATTCCACCCTCCCGGACTGTACGATTATAGAGATTTTTTGTGACGGCATTAATGAGCCTTTAAAGGCGAAGATGAGACGCGAGGGTCCGCGTTCATCTTTGGCCGCCTTTATGGACTTTGCACTACTGTGTGTGGGCTCTCCGTTTACCGTGGGTGTCGCGGATGGGGAGCGCGACGCCACGGAACCGCTGACCGCCTGGATCGCGCGGGAAATGGCGGCTGTGGCGGAGCGCGCTCGAGCAATGGCGGCGACAGCGGTGCCCGTTCACAAAATGGCGGCCGCGCCGGAGCGCATTCATACTCTGGCGGCGACAACAGAGTCCGTGCACAAAATGGCAGCGACTGCGGTGCCCGTTCACCAGATGGCGGCGGCGCCGGCGCGCGCTCACAAGATGGCGGCGACGGCTGAGCCCGTTCACAAGATGGCGGCGAGAACAGAGCTCCGTCACGTCACAGCTGCCATACAGGAGCCATTCAAAGGTACTGTTCCATTTCCCGAGTCAAGTCAAGTTGCAGCTGTGTTTCCTGAGTCAAGTCAAGTTTCCGAGTCCAGTCAAGTTGCAGCTGTGTCTCCTGAGTCTAATCAAGCTACGGTCCTTGTTCCTGTGTCAAGTCAAGTCAGAGCTATCGCAAGTCAAGGTACCGCCATCTTTCCTGAGCCAAGCACTGACAAGATGGCTGCCACGCCAGAGCCACCGCACAAGATGGCTGCCACGCCAGAGCCACCGCACAAGATGGCCGCCGTCTCTAAGCCACTCCACAAGATGGCCGCCATTCCTGAACCGGTGGTCAGTACCCGGACGCCACCTGTGGTCATGATGGCCCATGTGCTGGACACACCTCTAGTGACGGTATGGGCAGCTAAAATGGCGCTCCTTCATGCCGCGGCAGCTGTTCCCCACGAGTCAAGCCAAGTCACAGCTGTTCTTCACGAGTCAAGCCACGTTACAGCTGTTGTTCCTGAGTCAAGCCATGTTGTTCCTGAGTCAAGTCACGTTACAGCTGTTGTTCCTGAGCCAAGCCATGTTGTTCAGGAGTCAAGTCCCGTCACAGCGGCTCCTCATGAGCCAAGCCAAGCTGCTGCTGTTGTTCCAGAGCCAAGTCAAGCTTCAGCCACTGCTCCGGAGTCAAGTCAGGCTACAACTGAAGCCTCCAAGTCCAGTCAAGCTTCCAAGTCCAGCAACGTCAAGCCAGTACCCGCTAACGCCACGTCAGCCAAACCACAGCCTGCTCAAGACATCTCCGTCAGGTCACAGTCTGTTCACGTCATGTCTTCTGCTCCTGAGTCTGCGCCCATCATGGCCGCCCTTCCTGAGGCAGTCGTCCCTGAGTCAAGCAGCGTCACAGCCGTGGTTCCTGAGTCAAGTAAAGTCATTGATCTTCACAAGCCAGTTCAAGTCACCGCTGGGCTTCACGTGTCAAATCAAGTCACTGCTGATCTCCATGAGCCAAGTCAAGTCACCGTTGATCTCCATGAGTCAAATCAGGTCACTACTGATCTTCACGAATCAAGTCAAGTCACAGCCGATCTCCACGAACCAGATCAAGCCACAACTGATCTTCACGAGCCAAGTCAAGTTATTGCTGACGGCCCAGAGTCTAGCCACGTCCCGCCTGACGGCCCAGAGTCTAGCCACGTCCCGCCTGACGGCCCAGAGTCAAGTCACGTCCCGCCTGACGGCCCAGAGTCAAGTCTCGTCTTGTCAGACCGCCCAGTGTCTCGTCACGCCTCGTCAGATATCCCACGATCACGGCCTATCATGGTAACCAGTGTACTGGACCCACCACAACCTCCCGCTGCTGCTCTTCCTCTAATGGCGGTTGCCATCTGGTGTGTGTGGGCTGCACACTGTGCCCCTGAGGTCACGTCTGTTCACAGATCAACCCCTGAGGCCACGTCTGTTCACCAGTCTGCTCCAGAGCTCCCGTCTGATCTCAAGCCTGCTCCAGAGTCCCTCTCTGATCTCAAGCCTGCTGCAGAGCTCTCGTCTGGTTTCCAGCCTGCTCCAGAACTCCCCTCTGATCTCAAGCCTGCTGCGGAGCTTTCGCCTGGTCTCCAGCCTGACCCAGAGCTCCCGTCTGATCTCAAGCCTGCTCCAGAGTCCCTCTCTGATCTCAAGCCTGCTGCAGAGCTTTCGTCGGGTCTCAAGCCTGCTCCCGAAGCCTTCCCCATCGGAGAAGCTGCGCCAATGCCTCCAGAGGTGTCGGCGTCGGCCGTAGAACCTCTTATGGAGGGGGCGTTAATAATGCTTTTTTTTTGTTTCTTAATTCAGACAATCAACCTCTGTGGCACCAAATGCATTGAAAGTCACAGATCAGGTGGAATTTTGGAAAGAGGGTGTAAAGAAAAAGTATTAGCCTGAATTCCCTCCTTGGGTTTCTCATCGGAGAGCTTAACTTTACCTGGCAAAATTACTAAAATTTAACACAACAACACAAACTAATTTTTACTGAATTATTATTTTATTTTATTTTTATTTATTTATTTTTTATTGTAAGGCCTCTTTTGCTTTTCAGTATGTGTATGTTTTGCCATGATACAAAGTCCCTAGGGGACTGTAGTGATGCCCTTTTTTCAGCTAGTGCATCCTAGAAGTCGAGATTTGTAATTTGAACTTTTTAAAAGAAAATGTTCAGCAATTAAAAAGAATATTACCAGAGCTAATTCTCACGAGTTATTGTGATTTTTATAGTGTTTGGGTGGTACTACATAGGTCTGTACTGATATGCGCAGAATAACTTTAACAATAACTAGTCATTACAATTAAAGAACAGTTATTTACAAACCAACATTACAAACATGTTACATTTAAAATGATGATACAGGAAGTTTAATGGGTTTTTTTTTGTTTGTTTTTTGTTTTTTAAGACAGTGATGACTCTGACTTGCTGCACGATGTATAGCCTTAATTGTTCTAAACCCAAAAACTGAGAAGCTGTCAGTTAAAATACATACTTACAAAGCCAAAGATTCGATGTTTTCTGTGGCTCCTAAAAGTGCCTTTGGGGCGTATTTAGCAGCTGTTGAGACACAAGCAGAGGGGAGAAAAAAAAAGCAGTATTTAGTTTTCATTTCATTTTTCTTTTTTTAAGACACTGATGACTCTGACGTGCTGCATGAGGAAGCTTTACTTGATCTAAACTCAACTACTGACTGTCAGTTGTCTGACATGCAGGAATCAAGATGTTCTTTGTTTTTTATTGATCATTATTGACTAATCATTAGGACAAATCAGAAATGCAGGATGACTGCTAGATTGATCACTTACAAAAATCAGATGGCAGTTGACACTGAAAAAAGACAGATCATAATAATTTTCATTGTATGAAAAAATATCACAAAAAGGCTCTGATTAATGAATATGCACAACAAAATCTGAAATGGACTAATGAGATGAGACTGCATAGATCAACACATTTGTTGAGACTTTACAATCCCCCTCCCCAAACAAGCCAGTAAGATTTATTATTGAAATAATAATAATAATAATAATTATTATTATTATTATTATTATTATTATAAAATGACGTATGGCGAGTCTTTTCTGTCTCTCCAAATGCCCGCGGCAGGGTGTAAGAGAGGGGCAGCCTGCGCGTTCACAGCCAAGCCTATGAGACTGCGGGAAGATAATAATGATGATAACTGTATCATTAATTTATTTTAAAGTAATGACAACATGGCAGACATAACTTGAAACAATATAGCTTCTCTGAGGGCTGTTGATACTCCTTCAGCGTATATGACGTCACGGCATAACGGCATTTAACGGCAATGACACAACAGTGTACGGTGCAGACGGAGGTAGCACAAAAAAGACGGAAAGACAGTTTATGTGATAAGTAAATGTAGTGAATTACTGAAAAATTCAGTCAGTCTTTAAAATTCATGACAGTTTATTGGCTTTCATATAGAATAACGAACTTTTCCCCTCAGACGACCTGTTCCCCTTAGTTCCCTTATACTTCGATTTTATTATTATCCTCTCTGTATTTTTTTATGTTATCTTGTTTTGTTTGAGGGGTTATGTATTTGTTTATTTATATTTTAATTAATTTTAAATAAAACAGTTAAGTAAAAAGACCTTTACCTCAAGAAAAAAAATACAGTGCGTGGGGTCCACTCAAGCGAGTCCGGTTGCGCGCGGTGGGCACAGACCCCAGCTTATATATGCCCGCTGCCAGGTTCGCGGGCTCGGCACGCGACCTAAGTATTTTTTTAGTTATTTGTATTAATATTTATAATATAAATAATTATAAATAATAATTTATCTAGTTCTAAATGTATAATAAAATTAACAATAAAATAAAATAAAGTAAAATAAATATTTATAATAATGCTAATGGCATAGAAACAACACAGCATTATTATTATTATTACTATTATTAATTGACGGATGGCAAGGGAGAGGTGTGTTACTTCTGTGCCATTAGCATTATTATAATTATTTATTTTATTTCATTTTATTGTTAATTTAATTGTATTACATATTTTAATAAATAAAATAACATGAAAATAAAAAAAATGCAAACAAAGTAAAATAAACAATAAAAAATAAAAAATAAAGTAAATATTTATAATAATGCTAATGGCACAGAAGTAACACACCTCTCCGTTGTGACTTTCTTTAGCTTTATGATGTTATTTATATGTCAGTTAAGCACATTGTCCTTCCGTATTATCACAACATTTTTTTTTTATTTATTTTGTAATTCCAATTATTTTCAATCTAATTGTCTTGTTAGGTTTGTCTTGGATATTACAGTAAATATACATTTCATTTGTTAATGTCCGAGATTATAAACATCTTACCTGTTTCCTCATCTTCTTCTCTAGTGAGATGTGCAATTGCGAACCTGACTCATCCAAATCATCTTTTTCTTCAAAGGTAACACGTTTTTCTTTCTCCAAAAAGAAGGCATTGTTCAGTCTTGTGGTTTGAACTTTGGCATGGCTTTGGTAGACATTTATCATGATGCATAGCCCCACAATTTTCCAATGTAAATTTGTGGTAAAAAATGGAACAGCAGCATGCTGTAATTGAGAGCGACTGGGTTCTTATAAATAAACCTCGCTCCAGACCAATACAATATCAGTCAGCTTAAGCTATGTGTATATTAGTTTGCATCAGGTCATTAACTAGTTGGCATGTCTGTTTTTCTTAACAAGGTTTATGTGGAGTAGATTCAAAATAATAATAGTTTAAAAAATCGTGTAGTTTAAACATGCTTACATAAAAAGCCTTTGTATAGTTCTGTTGTGTTTATGTTTGCTGTGAGAATAGACATGTTTGAACTTGTAGCATTATATACTTTTTAAATTTATTATTATTATTAATTTTATTAAATGTATTTGTTATTATTTATTTTTGGAAAGCATTCTTTGTGTTTTAATCAACATGAGAGCATTGCATTTAGGCTGAGTAATGTAATGTACTGGCCCACTGAGTAAGATGGCAAGAAGGCAAGATGACCATAGTGACCATAGTGATCTACTGTATGACATTGTATTCTGCTGAAAATCTTTTGTTTAATTGTTTTGTTTGTTTAATGTCTATTTGTTAATAAGGGATTTGTGGACATTTTCATGTTTTGAGATTTGTAAAGTCAGTTTATATTTCAAAGTAAAAAGAAAAAATTAGACCCTTGGGTCTATATATATATCTGGGCTTGGTTTTTGCTCTGATATTCAACTGTTACACCTTTTATTGAGAGATGCGTGCCTTTCCAAATCATACCCATTCAATTAATTTAGCCACAGGTTAACCTCACTTGAAGTATAGTAACATCTACAAGTGATATGAAGGCTCATGAGCTAAATTTCAACTGTCACAGATAAGGGTATGAATACTTATGCAATGGAATCATTTCAGTTTTTTCTAACAAATATTACTGTTTCTGTTCAAATAAAACTAATGTTCCATTTGTTACTATATTTGTTATTATAATGTTAATGGGAATAACAGGAATAACACACCTCTCTCTATATAATATATATACCTCTATATATAAATTCATGTCCCTGTTAAACTTACACTTAATGTTGTCACATTTTCCTGGTTAAATGCATTTTTACATTTATTCCAAAATAACCAAAAGCAGTAATAATTTGAACAATATTTTGGAAACACTTAACAACAATAAAGAATGAACAATACTTCTACAACATTAATCTTAGTTAATATTGATTTCAACATTTACTAATGCATTATTAATATCAAAAGTTTAAAGTGTTTATCATTAGTTAATGCACTGTGATCCACTGAGACTAACAATGAACAACTGTATTTTTATTAACTAACGTTAACAAAGATTAATAAATACTATGAAAATGTTTGTTGTTTGTTCCTGTTAGTTAACACATTAACTAATGTTAACAAATGACACCTTATTTTAAAGTGTAACCAATATTTTTTTTTATTTGTGAACTGATGTTCAGCTGTTCTTTTTAATAGTCACCTTATTTAACTCATTGTCATAAAAGCTCTGTAAACACTGTCACAGACACAAAGATATATTTTTCACTTTTCTAAGTGGGGTCTCTTTTTTTTTTTTTTTTTTTAAACGGCATTTTCCAAAAGATGGGCTAAATTCTTACACTAAACCATGTCAATTTATCCATGTTATCCCCACGAATGAAAATTAAAAATATGGGTCTTTTATAAAGTGAATTTTACATTAAAAGCTGTTTTTGTATAAAAACTTACTTAAAAAAAACTATAATTACTTATACTTACTTAAAAAAATATAATAAATTCTCAAAAAACTGCACAAGTGTAGTAAAAACATTAATAAACAGGAAAATTAAAAAACAAACAAACTATTATTTTGTTACAAAATTAAATTTTGTTGTGTGGGGTCTCTAGAGACCCCAAAGACCATGAGTGTGACTTTTTTTTTGTAACACTAACACAGTAGTTCTCAACCTTTTTTGGGCCACCGCCCCCCATCAAATAAAGTGTAGTCTAATTGTCTTCACTGAATATTAAAATTGATTATTATTATTTTGTGTTTATAATGAGAAATGTTATCATATTTACAGTAATTCAAATGTATGGGGTCACTATGATTTTTAAGAAATTACTTTAATTCAAGGATGCATTTTCTTTTTTACAGTAAATGATTTTAAAATAAGTGTAATAACATTGTTTTACAGAGTTTTTAAGCATGTTAGTGATTTTCATTGCTACAGCTTCAGTGTTGTTGAGATGCGGATATATACAGTACTGTGCAAAAGTCTTAGGCCACTAGTATTTTCATCAGCTAAAAAATGGTTTAAAGTCAGTTAAAGTCTGTCTTTTGCTGTAGTGTTTTAGTAGGAAATATCAGATTACATTTCCAAATGTTCATTTTGCCATTAATCATAATAACCCAGTGAGATTTTTGTTTGCACAAGGAGTCTGACAACAGCGAGTGCTCCGCACAGAGATCTGATGTGACCATCATCCAGTCTGTCTGGAATGACATGAAGAAACAGAACAAACTCAGACAGACTAAATCCAGAAGAACTGTGACAAAGTCTCCAGGATGCTTCAAGAAACCTACCTGCAAATCT
Source organism: Cirrhinus mrigala (assembly GCA_036247105.1). NCBI lineage: Eukaryota > Metazoa > Chordata > Actinopteri > Cypriniformes > Cyprinidae > Cirrhinus > Cirrhinus mrigala. The sequence continues at coordinate 175,952 of JAMKFB010000272.1, read as the reverse complement.
GCAGCACTGTTAAAAGTTTTAGGCACTTGTGTAAAAATGCTGTAAAATGAGGATGCTGTCATAAATAAAAATAAAGATTTTCTTTATCAATTACCTTCTATTAACTAAATGAAATCAACATTTGGTGTGACCATTCTTTGCGTTTACAGCAGCTTTTGCCCTATCTGCACTTGTGCAAAATTTTTCAGGTAGCTTTGCAGGTAGGTCTCTTGAGGCATCTTGGAGATGTTGAAACAGTTCTTATGGATTTACTCTGTTTCAGTTTGTTCTGTGTCTTCACGTCATTCCATGAAGACTGGATGATGGTGAGATCAGATCTCTGTGTGGAGCACTGGCTGTTGTCAGACTCCTTGTGCAAACAAAAATCTCACTAGATTATTACAATTAAAGGCAAACAGAATGTTTGGAAAAGTAAACCGATATTTTTTACTGACACACTACAGCAAAAGATAGAAATAACTTACTTTAAACCATTTTTTTGCTGGTGAAAATACTAGTGGCCTAAAACTTTTGCACAGTACTGTATATATATATAAAAAATCCTGTTTTGAACATATCCACAGGGATATTTTTACAAAAGAGATTTTCCATTCTTGGAACTCTTGAACACCCTTTTTACTGCTGCGATATGTTTGGATGTTTTCAAATAGCTTTCAGTGAAAAATAATATTTATCCCTTAGGTTTAGAAAATAGCCTGTTTTTTTTTTTGTTTTTTTTTTTGAGAATATATTAAATTCCCCTTTTTTCTGATTTTGCTCACAAATACTTTAAAGAAAACAAAGTTTTGTAAAATATAAAATCTGTGATTTGTTAAATCTATTTAACTTTTATTTAATTTACAAAAGTTTTTACTGACCAACTTAAATGTATTTTGTAAATATAAACACATTTTTATTTTGAAGTGCTGAATAATAATAATAATAATAAGAAGAAGAAATGTTTCTTAAGCAACAGTCAGCATGATTTCTGAAAAATCACGTGACACTGAAAGCTGGAGTAATGAAGCTTAGCATGAGAGAAAGAAAAAAAAAACATTTTAAAATACAATCAAATTGAAATAATTTTTTTAAAGGTAGATTTAATGTTTTTACTGTGATTTTGAACAAATGCAACCTTTTTTATTAATCCATTAACAAATCTTACTGACCTTTTAATAGTAGTGTATATTATAGGCTATATTTTATTTATAAAATATAGGCCTATTTTAAAAGCATGTATTTTAACCAAAATATAACCCACATTAGCCCATATATAATTTTATTTTAAAAATATGTCATTGAATGCCACATGACATTCATCACATATTTTAAAATATCATTATTTAATTTAAAATATCATTATCATACGTTTCCCAAGGAGCAATAAATCCATGTGGATATTAATTAGGCTATATTTGTAAGCTTTGAATAAACTTTTTAGAATTGGCATTCAAATCAACCGCAGCCAATCAGCATAAAAAAGCTTTCATATTAATTTTTCTTAATAAGAAAAAGCATCTCATGCTTTATCGCGTCTAAATGCTTGCTATTGTTTTGACGGGAAGATCGGCAGCTGCGCTAAAGAAAGTTAAAGTAAGTAAAAAAGTAAAAAGTCGTTGCTAAAGAAATGACACACCGTCTAGTCTAGAAGCGGGAGTACTTGTGTAGCAGCTAACAGTAACACACTGGCCGCGAACGGCTCGACACGTTGCGTTAAAGCACATAGATCCCGTTATAGAGATCCCAGTTCAGTAATTGAGTGCAAGCACTACAGTAAACGGATGCCACGTTCTATTTCTGCCGCATTCCACGCGCTTGAGCTACCGACAAGTTGGCAAATAGATATAGAAAGTGCGCTTATCCAGTAGAGACGGCATTAAGATGTGGCAGACCGTTTTCTTTTGCAAGTTTCAGCTCATACATCTTGGATGTAAACTCGTCTTAACCAAACGCCCCCCAAACACAGCTCAGTGCCCCCCTTTCAAAAATATTGCCTCCAGCGCCCCCCAATGCTTTTATTTGCAGATCTAGAAAGTGCTGACCATCGTACAAAGTCTCATGCCATTTGGACAAAGGCCAAGGACATTTATTAAAATTTTAGCAAAAGTAATTTGCGGGTCAAAAAGACCCCGAAGACCGCATAGGGGTATATGTGTACACACAAACACATACATACACACACACACACACATATATATATATATATATATATATATATATATATAGTAGTCAATACAGCGGAGATAGTTCAGACGCGGGACGGGGTTCGGGCCTGTTTTAGGCTTCTTATTTTTATATGTTTGACATCCACCAAATATGGTGATGAAAAAAAATCCGCGGTGGTGGAAACAACATGAAACTACACTTTTGCTTTCACTTTCGAGACCTGCTCGGAAGGCTTTTAGTGTCTCCGTCAGCAGCAGCGAGCGTGTGTCGGGGGGGAAATAGTAAGGAGATTTTTTAATTATCCATTAATAAACTGGTGTTTTCTGGGTCAGTGTCGCAGGGATGAATTTGCTGATCTTGACTCGCCATCTCCTCTTTGGATGCGCCTTTAGAGAGAAATGCATCTCTACAAATTACACAATGAAAGAGTTTTTGTTTTTGATTTGCTTTATTTCGTTAAGTTATAATTTAAAGCTTTCTATAGATATATGTATCGTGTCTGTGAGGTATGTATTCGCTGAGTTTCGGTTCATTTTTGTGAAGCGCTCCTGTTGAGACAACAGAAAGCGCATCATGTTTGTTTCCTTTATTTTATAGAAGCACCGCGTGCAACGTTTTGTTGATATTGTGAGTGCACACAAATAAAAGTAGACCTTTACAGTTTGGAATGATGTATTCTTACTTTTATCAGCAAAAATGACGGAATATTTAAAATGGTTTCCACTGAAAAAAGTGCAAGTGATTGCGCTGGCGCCTCCATGTCCTGCAAAGCGGCTTTAGCTTCCACTCTCCGCACAAATGACTGGATATGCCCCTAATAACAAACATTTATCTAGCTTTAACGTTTTAACTAACATTGTTTTATACTATTGTTTTATATCTATAGATATTTTATTTTAGGCAAGTCGTGATCATGGCCGCATTAAGACCTCACTGGGCCCCGGGACTATGACTTACTGCAGATAATTTTATATTTTAGACATCCACCAATTATGGTGATGAAAAAAAATCTGCGCTGGTGGAAACAACACAAGACTACACTTTTGTGTAGCACGCAATAGGCTAAATCTTGCCAAAGCACCGGCAACAGTTACTACCATGAATGTGTCAGGGGGAAATAGTATGGAGATTTTTGAATTATTTATTAATAAACTAGTTTTTTTTTTTTTTTTTGAGTAAGTGTCGCAGGGATGAAGTTGCCTCCATGTCCTGCAAAGCGCGCTTCGGCTTCCACTCTCCGCATACACACATATCACTTTATATATATATATATATATATTGGCGGTGGACAGGGGTCAGAATGGGCACTCTGACTGACTGTGCAGCCCCATACGCAACAAATTGTCACAAATTAACTGATGTGTATTATAATCAGCTTTGTGTATACTTACATATATACATTTTTTAATGCATGAGATTATAAACGTGTCAGCTGTTTCCCCATCTTCTTTTCTAGTGAGATGATGTGTTATGTTATTGCACAACTTTGATGTGTTAAGTAGGCTTCCCCAATCTTACAGTTATCAGATGACAATATGTATGACTCTGCACTATAAAACTGTCAATATATATCAGCAAATAAATAATGATTAACCGCAACCTGATTCCACACCTGATTACAAATCATGTGTGGAACTATGTGTGGAATATTAATGAGCTTGCTATTTGAAAGTGAAAGTTGTCCCCAATTCCTTAACAGAGCACTTTGCTTTGTTATGTTTATTTGGATAAAAAGTTATGTCGACTTCCTGAACCTGTTCTGTACGTCGTACAGACGTCCAAGAAGAATCCTTGGCAGACGTTCGAATTTTGAACTGCATATCTACATCCAAGTGAGGTCGTAGTTGGACGTCGAGATACCGTACCGGATTTGCACGTCGTATAGACGTACAGATATGGTCCTGGACCGACCGACGCAATATAGACATGATCTGCACGTCGGGCGGACGTCTCATGTTTGTTGGGTAATGATAATATAATTCCAATTTTATAGCAAAACTTAAGCCAAGGGTGTAGTCAGAGAATCATATCATTAACACTGGGTTTGTTTGTATATTTCTTTTCTGTGCACCTCTGATCTCCACACGCTTCTCCAGCACGCGCTTCCCAGCTAACAAAAAAAGGTCGCCACAACGTCCCCTGAATGGCATCTGCGAACGTCCCCTGGACGTCATCGTGTAGGGTTTTTTGTACGTCATGAGGACGTTGCGAGTTCGTTTGCGGGACGTACCGGGGACGTTCGTGGAACGTCCGGAGGACAAAACGGGGACGTTCGAGGGACGTTCATGAAAACATTGTGGGGACCTATAGCGAACGTTCGCTACAGGTCATTTTAATATGTGTAAACATGTCATTAGTCAGATCAGACAAAATTGATCTACCCAAGGAATAAACACACAAGCTATAGTACGTTAACAATACTTTTTTTTATTTGTTAAAATATTTTTGTGCGTGTGTGTGTGTGTGCGTGTCTGTCTGTCGTCTGTCGTGTGTTCCAGATGTTGGGTGTTATCCAGGTCTGATTCCACCCTTATGTTCGAAACCTAAAACAATATAAATGAACAAAAATCAGCAATGGTTTTAAACCTTGACTTCGTTTTTGCATAATGACATAATATTCTATCAAACTGAATCAACTGACTACTCATTATCTGCGCGAATGACACCTGCGTAGAATTTCCCGATTGATAGCCAACCTCTTATGATTTTTAGGCCATTATTCCTTTTCTATGTGCGTTTATCAAAAATGCACTTCACACAAAAGCGCCAGCATATCGCTGTTTGTTCAATATTCAAGTTGAATATCTGTCAATATTGTATACATTTAATCGTTTCAGCTTTACGAAAATCTGATATCCCAGCCAACATTTGTATGTGGGGCCCATATGGGTATGAACTGGGCTGAAAAATGGGCCCCATATAGGATTGTCCGCGGGTTCCATAATGGCCCCATGTTAACTGCCCAGATGGATTTCATATAGGATTGAACTTGTCACAAAGTGGGACCCAACTGGGCAACATGCACAACACCCATCTTGGTCCCAGCTTTAACCCAGCTAACATTTGATTGTGGGGCCCATGTGGGTTTGACATGGGTTGAAAAATGGGCTCTATATGGGATTGTCCGTGGGTTCCATAATGGCCCCATGCCAATTGCCCACATGGATTCCATATGGGATTGCACTTGCCACTTGGTGGGACCCAACTGGGAAACATGTGCAAGACCCATCTCGGTCCCAGCTTTAACCCAGCTAACATTTACATGTGGGGCCCATGTGGGTTTGAAATGGGCTGAAAAATGGGCTCTGTATGGGATTGTCCGTGGGTTCCATAATGGCCCCATGCCAATTGCCCACATGGGTTTCATGTGGGATCACACTTGCCAACAGGTGGGCCCCAACTGGGCAACATGTGAAAGACCCATCTTGGCCCCATCTTTACTACATAGGCTGAAATATGGGTTTTAAGTGGGTTTGTCCACGGGCTCCATGTTGGCCCCATGCAACATACCCATGTGGGTTTTATGCAGGATTTACCTGGGCTTTAGGTGGGGCCCATCTAGGGAACATATGCAAAACCCATCTGGGTTCTATCTAAATATGGGTTTTACATGGGTTTGTCCACGGGTTCCATGTTGGCCCCATGCAACATACCCATGTGGGTTTTATGCAGGATTTACCTGGGCTTTAGGTGGGGCCCATCTAGGGAACATATGCAAAACCCATCTGGGTTCTATCTAAATATGGGTTTTACATGGGTTTGTCCACGGGTTCCATGTTGGCCCCATGCAACATACCCATGTGGGTTTTATGCAGGATTTACCTGGGCTTTAGGTGGGGCCCATCTAGGGAACATATGCAAAACCCATCTGGGTTCTATCTAAATATGGGTTTTACATGGGTTCGTCCACGGGTTCCATGTTGGCCCCATGCAACATACCCATGTGGGTTTTATGCAGGATTTACCTGGGCTTTAGGTGGGGCCCATCTAGGGAACATATGCAAAACCCATCTGGGTTCTATCTAAATATGGGTTTTACATGGGTTTGTCCACGGGTTCCATGTTGGCCCCATGCAACATACCCATGTGGGTTTTATGCAGGATTTACCTGGGCTTTAGGTGGGGTCCATCTAGGGAACATATGCAAAACCCATCTGGGTTCCATCTAAATATGGGTTTTACATGGGTTTGTCCACGGGTTCCATGTTGGCCCCATGCAATTTACCAATGTGTGTTTTATTTAGGATTTCACTGGGTTTAAGGTGGGGCCCAACTATGAAACATACACAAAACCTACCTAGGTCCCATCTTCAAATTCTATGTAGGAACTACATGGGATAAATTATGGCTTGCAAGTGGGATTAAAAAAAAAGTTTTAAAGTTTTAAAGCATTAGCATACAGCAGTACACAGTGAGATTAAAATCTTTTCAAATTTCAATTTTATTGAAACTACCCATCATATTATGCTATATTCTGATACCTAATTGTTAAAATTATGTAATTGTTAAAGTTAACAAACATTTTGAACTTGTATTTGAACCAGTGTTTACTGAAAGCTTTGAACATTTGCACATAGAAAATGGAGACAGAAGCAGCAGCAGCAACAAAACATTTTTCAGTACTGCTTACACTGCAGACAGACATTTGTGCATTCTAGACACCCTCAGTCTTCCTCTGTCTCTTGTCCCAGTAAACCATTTTGAGAGTTCCCTCTCAGATTCTTGCTGGTTGATCTTTGACATCAGTGCAGTATTCTTAAGAGCCTCTGCAAAACAAATATATATACAAATATATTTAAAAATAGGACATTTTAAAATTTGCCAGGAAGATGAGGTATGAAGATGCTGCCCTCCACTACAGTAAGGAAAACAGAGTAAAAGCAAAGGTGCTTGTTTACAGGCTATTCCAATAGACAACTTTTCTACAATGTGTTTAGTAAACGTGAAATATTATGTTACTTACACGTTAAAATACTACAAAACAATAACTTTTACTTGGAGCAACTCAAGGGCAAGTAAATGACGACAGATTTTTTGTTTTTGTCAGCTATCCAAAATGATGCACAAAATGAGCTGATGTTGTTGTAATATTATATTAAAGAACATCATAAATGACTGCAATGTCAATCAAAAATTCTCTTTCTACTTATCAACTGTGAAGTGGTGTAGGACAACATTGTCCAAGTGACTGTTTCAGACTCTGATTTGCAGACACCTTGTTTTAAGCATGAGAAAGGGTATTTTTATTGCTTGGTTAGTATAAGCAGCACAACACAAAGCTTTGTGGCTCATCGTCTCGTAATCAGGATTCGAAAAAGATAAGATGTTAAGTTTACTTTTTAAAACAAATGGATGGTTACACCATGTCAACACCAGACGTGAGCAGCGTGGTGTGGCGGAGCACGGCACAGCGTGACTAAATACAACAGAAACTATTATAACCAGTAGCTGTATTTGGAAACATCTAATGGAAACATCTACAGTACTGTGCAAAAGTATTTTCACCAACAAAAAAATGGTTTTAAGTCAGTTATTTCTATCTTTTGCTGTAGTGTGTCAGTAGGAAATATCAGTTTACATTTCTAAACATTCCGTTTGCCATTAATTGTAATAATCCAGTGAGATTTTTGTTTGCACAAGGAGTCTGACAACAGCCAGTGCTCCACACAGAGATCTGATGTGACCATCATCCAGTCTGTCTGGAATGACATGAAGAAACAGAAAAACTGAGACAGACTAAATCCAGAAGAACTGTGACAACATCTCCAAGTTGCTTTAAGAAACCTACATGCAAAGCTACCTGAAAACTTATGCACAAATGTACCTAGGGCAAAAGCTGTTTTAAACTCAAATATGGTTTACCAAATGTTGATTTAATTTAGTTAATAGAAATTAATTGATAAAATCTATTTATGGCATTAATTTTGACAGCATCCTCATTTTACAGCATTTTTACACAAGCGCCTAAAACATTTAACAGTACTTCGCAGGTAGGTTTCTTAAAGCAACTTGGAGATGTTGTCACAGTTCTTCTGGATTTAGTCTGTCTCAGTTTGTTCTGTTTCTTCATGTCATTCCAGACAGACTGGATGATGGTCAGATCAGATCTCTGTGTGGAGCACTGGCTGTTGTCAGACTCCTTGTGCAAACAAAAATCTCACTGGATTATTACAATTAATGGCAAAATGAATGTTTAGAAATGTAAACTGATATTTCCTACTGACACACTACAAAACTAAAACCATTTTTTTGTTGGTGAAACAGTACTGTATTTCGCAAAAAGTCCCATGTATCGATTTTTTTTTTTTTTTTAAGCTCGCATGAGGTGGTTTTACAGGCAATTTAAAAAGGTATATTTTGCAAAACTGCAATTAAAACAGCTTTTTTGCATTTACAGGCTACCTTGCGTACATAAGTCACATTGATCTTTTTTAATGTTCTATAACCTCAAAAAAAAAAAAAAAAGAACACCTCATATGTGGCTGCTTATACAAACATTGACTACACAATACTTGAATAAGGGGCTTTCCTTGCCATTAAAGCTTGGATAACCTTTTACTTACACTGCACAAGTTTGCGGAACTGATCGCGGCCACTCTAGTCAAAGCTTGTGTTTACACCAGCTCTCCATGCTGCACCTGTTCAGATAGTTGCCTATGTCTCCTACAATTAAAATTAATGGCTAGTGCGGTGGCTGTGACATATGTAAACCTATGAACATCCATCGCCATGACTTATCGTGAGACGAAAAAAAAATACGTTTTAGTCTCATAACACTGGTTAATGAAAACGCTGTAATTTTGCAACATTGTTTTATTGACAACATCGCAAAAGTTTTGTGCAAATCCGTGATGGAATTGCACCTAGTGTGCTCTCTACACTGGATGCGGCGCGGCACGACATAACAAATCCCCGCTGGCAAACTGATGCCTCGTTTTATTTATGACATACTGACAAAGTTTAAAGGGGTCATCGGGTGCCCATTTTCCACAAATTTATATGATTCTTTAGGGTCTTAATGAGAAGTCTATAACATATTTTGCTTAAAATTTCTCAGTGGTAGTGTAAAAAAACCCACCCATTTTACCATGTCAAAATCAGCCCTTTTTAGAGTGAGCCATTCTGTTGCATGTTCCTTTAAACGCTAATGAGCTCTGCCATTCCACCCCTCTCTTCTGTGGGGTGACGATCAGTAATGTTTACTTTAGCCGCATTTAACCGCAAAACTTGCTAACTAGCACATTATTAGGAAAAGGCGAATTCCAAAGATGCATAAAAAACTCCCATATACTCACTTCTGCTGTAGGTGAAACTAGATTACAAATGATTCGCGTGAACATAGACGCATTTATGTAGGCTGCCGGGCACATTTCCTTCAAAAACAAAAGTAACGTTAATCCTCTGCATCTTCAGCAGCTCAGATGTCGGGAGTAAATGATGAGTGCTACTATGCGCATTACTGCATCCAACAACAGAACACCTCAATCGCTCAATCGGAGACAGTCTTGCCTTCCCCTACACCAGAGTCGAAACAATAATGGTGGTCGGACTGTTCTCAGCGCTCACTCGGCTCATTTAGGGTGGGTTTAAGATAAAACTGTCATGTCAATCAACTATCGTAGAAGCGGCCTTGGTCGGTGTGACGTCACACAGACAAGACGCTGACAATGACCTTATTTGAAAAAAGGCATATTATCTAGATTACATTGGATTTTTCCCATATTAAGATTAATAAAATACCACTGGGTGAATTTATATCATTATAGGGTGGTTGTGTACACACACTGTCAACACATTTATGTTCAAACTTGTAAAAAGGAGTTTTGCATCCGATGACCCCTTTAAATGATTTTCAGCGTTCGCTTGGTCACATCTAGTGTAGACAGACTGTAACGCCATGACAACTGTCACCTCTGTTGTAGACACGGTTAGTCATATACGAATAAGATTAAGTGGGGTTTGGATCAAGATTATGATCTTTAAATGATTAATCGCGCAGCTCTAATTTCTGATAATGTGTCTCCATCTATTTATGATAATATTTGAAGAGAAACGTTACACATTTAATTCAGAATCATAACTATACATTCTATTAAAGGTATAGTTCACTCAAAAATGAAAATTCTGTCATCATTTATTCACCTTTATGTTGTTCCAAACGTTGGTAACTTTGGTGACAGTTGGAGGGCCCCAATGATTTCCATAGTATTTTTTTTTTCCTACTATGGAAGTTAATGGCTACTATGAACTGTTTGGTTATCTACATTCTTCAAAAAATCTTTTTTTGTCTCCAACAGAAGAAAGAAATTCATACAGGTTTGGAAAAACATAAGGGTGATTAAGGGTAAATGATGCCAGAACTTTCATTTTGGGGTGAACGTTCCCTTTAAGAAAATTATGTAAAATCAAATTAAGCAAAACCACTACATTTAGTAAAACCAAAACATCTCACATATCACAAAAAGTCAGTGAATTCATACCAGAAGTGAGGATGCAATGTAGCAGATAAAGGACAATCCTCCTCCAAATTGGCAGTGATCAGCTGGATCCTTGGTGAATCTGTAGTGGGTGGGCCCGACGAGTCCTTAAAAAAAAAAAAACATTTCTTTTTTTTTACCATTTCTTTAAACATTCTTAAACAAAACATATTTAAATTGTACTGAAATTTGCCATTATCAGCCATTTTGGCAACATAAACAAATTGTCAGCTTTGAAACTGTTAGTTATGATCGAAACATGAACTTAATGCATAACAATCCCATCAGAAAAATGTAAATCCCCAAAAGAAAGACAAAGAGGATTCACAAAAAAAATGGACTCTTCCCATATATATCTTTGCAAGGTAAATACAACTGTATCTTTAAAAAAGCCAATTTGTACACCACAATTACATCTAATATAATAGAATTTTACCTGCAGTTGCATTACACAACACAAACATTACATTCTCATACAACACTCTCAACTCTCCCATATATTCCAGTGTTTTCGAGTGTAAATTACAGTTTAATCATTCACTTCACTTATTCCAGTGCTCCTTTACTTCTCATGAGTTTGAGTTTTAAACTAAACATTAATACACACAAACACACACCAACTTCAAACACTAATTTACATTGAAATATGTGCTAATATAGCCAGCGCGCTAATATGCTAATCGTGATTAGCCTCTCCCTTTTTCCTCTCACTCACATTCATTAATTATGGGCACAAATCATAACTTTATGATGGTTTGACTGAAAAATGTTTTGTTACCTGACATCGCCATGTTTTCGGGATCTCACACATCCAGTCTGCCCCTTCCTCTGTGTTCACATTCCATCTTCTGTTCTCCGCTGACATGTCACAGTTCGAATTAACAGTTAGTTTACAATGAATTTAACAGGCACATAATCAGGAACTGAGCGAGCGAGTAATCTTACGGATCAGTAGCATGTACATCACCAAACTGATTAGTATATTTTCAAACTGCACGAGCAAAAAGGCGCGCGAGGCTGTCATTGGCCAGTTTTGTGAATGATAGTCAGATTAACCAATCTTGATGAAAGCAACCAGGTGAAACAACCAATAGAAATTGTTTCAGAGTGGTAACGGAAAATAAACAGTTTTTTTTTTTTTAAACAAACGTGTGTGTATTTAGTTTTATTTACTTATTTATTTATTTTTTGGCTGTATTATTTGATTAATTGGTCAAACAGTGTTTTCACTGCTCTTTTGAGATTAAAGCTGTATCTATTATAATTATTGTTACTAATGCTAATAATTAAAATTGTACATATACATTTGGATTTTGAAGAGGTGTTTTGATCAAAATATCATAAAATGCTAATAAATAAAATATTAATCATCATAATCATTCAAAAGGCAGATATTTCTTGTTAAAGACATGACATTTATTCAACATACAGATCTGTTTATTTATTTATTTATTTTAAGATTTAAATTGTTAAAAACAAATTTGAATGATTTAGCATTAACATTCTCAATTTGTGTCAATGTTAAAACAGCAGCTGACATTATTTCAATCATATTTCAACTTTGAAGGTCGGTCATGTGCCGACTAGACTGAAAAGAAAAGTCTGTACTGTTGGTCCAAAAAGAAAACTGAACACAAAACACAATATGCTAACTGAATGAAACAGCACTTTATTCTGAACCCCTGTATCATATGCTGCAAATACGATTTCTGGATATACATTGGATTTTTCCCATCAGAAACATAAATGTCCCTTCTGTCTTTCTTCACTTGGGCTATTTCATTATCTGTTACCAACCAACTGATTATAAAACTCTGGAGTACTTCTGTGGAATCAGGCAGCAGCTGTTGCTATGGGTTTTAGTTCTTCTACCAATCTCAAAGCCACTATAATCCCATTATTTTGATAGATAATTAGCCTTCTGTAACCCATTCTTCATATTGCACAGTGACCATTTTCTGGATATTTTGAACCATTTGCACAGATTTTGAAATAATTATATGGAGATAAGCATTTGCTTTGTAGGCCAATGCTGATGGCATATTGGGTCTAACTTGATTTGTATATTCCAGGGCTCTTCAACTCCTGACTCTTGAACTAGTCCTGAGAACTAAATGTACTGCTGAGTTTAGTTTTATCTCTAACCAAACACACCAAACAAGCTAATCACAGTGTTCAGAATGATTTGTGAATTAGAGTCAGGTGTTTAATTAGTGTTGAAATTAAAGTCTGCTGTACACTGGCCCTTCAGGACTGGAGTTGCAGACCAATAGCCTACTGACCTTATGTAGCTGCATCCCTTTTTAGTGCTACATTTGCTGTCTTCTGGTTGTATTTCCAAGGTGTTCTAACAGATTTATGAATAAACCTCTCATTTTAAAATCTTCCTGGTCTACTGACATTTGATAAGACATTTGCTTTAAACATTACAGTGTTTACAATAATTTTTGTTAACTCTACAATACATAAATCCACTTTACTAACTAAATTACTTAGACAGAAATGCCATAGAAATATACAGAGCTACCGCACAAACTGAAGTTTAAAGACAATATTTTAAAGATGGTGATGCACTTCTTTCTCTAGAGAATAAGGTTAATACTGTACCCACATAGATACCACACCCACTGCCCACTCTGCACCTAGTACCTATATGTGTACTACCTAGGGCCCATACAGTCAGCCTATATGGGACTGATTATGTTTGCTCATGTCTTACTCAGAATGCTTATGTCTTACCCAAGAGGGTGCCCTATTTGGATGACCAGACATGGCACTACCCGGGGACACGTTCAGCACATAATTTCTAAATTGCCTAAAATAACCAGGTGTTGGTTGTTTTCGCTGCGCTGATTGATTATTGTACGACATTAAAGTACCGCAACAACTATAGAGAGCAGAGCAGACGCTCCATCCTTTCGAATCATTCTCACAGTACTTTGTTGTCATGCAATGATCCATTGCCGCAGCACAAACAACCAACCTGGTTAATTTAAGCAATATAGAAATCCTGTGCAGAATGTGTCCCCGGAAAGTGGCACGTTTGGTCACCCTACCACATATTAGTGATGGGAAGTTTGGGTCATTTTACTGACTCTCTCGTTTGATGTCCTTCATCAAAATAAATGAATCTTCACTTTTACCAACCAAATTCCCTGAAAACACCTACCTATGGAATCTTGATCATATTCTAAATGAGGAAATTATTATAATGCACCTAGACATAATTTGTAGGGAATATGAATAATTACTTTACCTTCAGAGTCTTTCATTCATTTGTCACATAACAGACGCAATAAACAGATCATCATCACAAATGACCCATCACTACCCCATATGTATTTCCCCATTCACAACCCATACAGTGATTACCCATGTGGGTACTACCTTGAGCCCATGTAGCAAACCTATAAAGGACTGATTGTGTATGCCCAATGTCTGACCCATATAGTTTGGCAAGAGGGCCCTACACGTCTTTCCCTGCTTAGAACCCATACAAAGATTACCTATGTGGGTACTACCTTGGGCCCATGTAGGCAGCCTATATGAGACTGATTGTGTTTACCCATGTTCTACCCATATGGTTTGACCAAGAGGGCCCCATATGTGTTTCCCCATTCAGAACCCATATAGCGGTAGCCTTTGTGGGTACTACCTCAGGCCCATGTAGGCAGCCTATATGGGACTGATTGTGTCTGCCCATATTTTACCCATATGGTTTGACCAAGAGGGCCCTATATGTGTTTCCCCATTCTGAACCTATATAGAGGTAGCCTTTGTGGGTATTACCTTGGGCCCATGTAGGCAGCCTATATGAGACTGATTGTGTCTGCCCATATTTTACTTACATGGTTTGCCCAAGAGGGCCCCATATGTGTTTCCCCATTCAGAACCCAAAGAGAGGTAGCTTATGTGGGTCCTACCTTGGGCCCATGTAGGCAGCCTATATGGGACTGATTATGTTTGCCCATGTTTTACCCATATGGTTTGACCAAGAGGGCCCCATATGTGTTTCCCCATTCAGAACCCAAGGAGAGGTAACTTATGTGGGTACTACCTTGGGCCCATGCAGGCAGCCTATATGGGACTGATTGTGTTTACCCATGTTCTACCCATATGGTTTGACCAAGAGGGCCCCATATGTGTTTCCCCATTCAGAACCCATATAGCGGTAGCCTTTGTGGGTACTACCTCAGGCCCATGTAGGCAGCCTATATGGGACTGATTGTGTCTGCCCATATTTTACCCATATGGTTTGACCAAGAGGGCCCTATATGTGTTTCCCCATTCTGAACCTATATAGAGGTAGCCTTTGTGGGTATTACCTTGGGCCCATGTAGGCAGCCTATATGAGACTGATTGTGTCTGCCCATATTTTACTTATATGGTTTGCCCAAGAGGGCCCCATATGTGTTTCCCCATTCAGAACCCAAAGAGAGGTAGCTTATGTGGGTCCTACCTTGGGCCCATGTAGGCAGCCTATATGGGACTGATTATGTTTGCCCATGTTTTACCCATATGGTTTGACCAAGAGGGCCCCATATGTGTTTCCCCATTCAGAACCCATGGAGAGGTAACTTATGTGGGTACTACCTTGGGCCCATGTAGGCAGCCTATATGGGACTGATTATGTTTGCCCATGTTTTACCCATATGGTTTGACCAAGAGAGCCCCATATGTGTTTCCCCATTTAGAAACCATATAGAGGTAGCTTATGTGGGTACTACCTTGGGCCAGTGTAGGCAGCCTATATGAGACTGATTGTGTTTGCCCATGTCTGACCCATATAGTTTGGCAAGAGGGCCCTACACGTCTTTCCCTGCTCAGAACCCATACAAAGATTACCTATGTGGGTACTACCTTGGGCCCATGTAGGCAGCCTATATGAGACTGATTGTGTTTACCCATGTTCTACCCATATGGTTTGACTAAGACGGCCCCATATGTGTTTCCCCATTCAGAACCCATATAGCGGTAGCCTTTGTGGGTACTACCTTGGGCCCATGTAGGCAACCTATATGGGACTGATTGTGTTTGCCCATGTTTTACCCATATGGTTTGACCAAGAGGGCCCCATATGTGTTTCCCCATTTAGAACCCATATAGCGGTAGCCTTTGTGGGTACTACCTTGGGCCCATGTAGGCAACCTATATGAGACTGATTGTGTTTGCCCATGTTTTACCCATATGGTTTGACCAAGAGGGCCCCATATGTGTTTCCCCATTTAGAACCCATATAGAGGTAGCTTATGTGGGTCCTACCTTGGGCCAGTGTAGGCAGCCTATATGGGACTGATTGTGTCTGCCCATGTTTTACCCATATGATTTGATCAAGAGGGCCCCATATGTGTTTCCCCATTCTGAGCCCATATAGAGGTAGCCTTTGTGGGTACCGCCTTGGGCCAGTGCAGGCAGCCTATATGGGATTAATTGTGTTTGCCCATGTCTAACCCATTTGTTAAACCCATATGGGCCCCATTTGTGTTGCCCATTTCGAGCCCAAGCACTCATTTCCCATTTGTGACCCAACTAGGTCCCACATAGGGAGCCCATCTGTTTTTGCCCATGTGGGACCTACTTAGCTGACCCAAGTGGGCCCCAGATAAGATGCCCATTTTGGGACCATGCCCACTTGGTACCCATGAAGACCCAGCAGAAACCATGTGGGGCCCACATACACATGTTGGCTGGGTCTGCCCCGAAGTCACAGGTCAGATGTCTGACTTCAGCATTAAAGTGAAACCTGCTGTGGTTGGTGTCATTGAGGTAAATCATGTATATAATTATGACAACATAAACATTAAAATGTGATTAATTAAGACTGATGTGTGAAAAATGTGTGATTAATTAGTGGGTTTATATTTAAGTTACACATGTATGTATGTGTATGTATATGCTTACACGCATGTGCATCTTGTGAACAGAATGATGTGTTTGAAGCAACACTCCCATTTGAGCCAAATGGGAGGAGCTGGAGTTCTAGCTCCCCCTCGCTGGAGGTAATGGGTGGAGATGGACACCTAACCACACCCTAACCCTACCCCTTACCCTATCCTAAACATAACTCCACCCATTAGTTCACACAGAGGTGGAGCTGGACATCCAGAGCTGGAGCTCATTTGGCTCTGCAGTGAGTACTACTCGCATATTTGAGAATCAGAATATCAAAATCTCATAATATAGTGAGCACATTTGTGAATATTTATAATAAAAAAGGAAAAACAAAATAAAAGTGGTACATCTGTCATACAGTGGTATTGTGGCTGCGGTGTGTCACATGACAAGCATGAGGCTTTGCTATGGAAACAATAAGGTGAAACATTCTAAAATAGTTGTCATCTGTGCAGGGGCAGAGCCGTATAGAGAGAGAGTTGCGACAACGAAAGTTCAAAGCGCTCGATTGTCACGTGATTCGTGTAGACTTCAAATAGTTCCAGGAAGTTCATAGCGGGCAGTTGGAATACATGAGAGTTGGAGAGGCAGAACTGCGAGTTTTGGTAATTGGTAGACAATAAAAGTATGCATTTACATTATTTATAAAATACATCAACATGTATATGTAGTATGTATATGTAGTTATATCAGTGTTGTTTTTAAAAGATAAAATACGCTAATATTTGAGGATTAATGTGGTCAACTATGCCTACTTGCCTTGTTAACATACTTTAGGCTAAAGTAACTATGGTTAAAGACTGTTTGCTCTGGTTTGAAAATGGTATCATTTTGTTGGTGTGTTGTTTTAGAAAATTAATACCAGTTAAGTGAATTATAAGAATAAATTATAGGAAATTAATCTTGTTTAATGTTTTTGTTCACCCCATAATTATTATTATATAAATATTTTCATAGTATATTCAACTTAAAACACTGCTTTTACACATTTAATCATATTTTATGTATGTTGACTTTTGTTATACACTTATTTACAGCAACTGATTTATTCATTTATAATAAACGGAAAAGCATGTTGTCCTTGTAGTTTCCTGTGCTGCATGGGAATGATCCAGAGTCACTCACAGAAAGCAGAATCAATATATGGTTTTCCTACTGACACAGAGAGGAGAAAAAAAAGAAAAAAAAAAATGATGCATCAAGTTGTATTCATTCACATTTATTTGTATAGAACTTTTTATTATACAGTGTTTTTAAAGCAGCTTCACAGAAAATTAATGTTTCTACATTACAAATAAGAGTTCTGTTAACAGGTGTAACTGTTAAAGTAATATATGGGAGGATTTTTTTTTAAAAATTAGGCTTTACAAATCATGCAGTTAGTTAACATCAAGATGTGATCATGTTGATCACAATGCAAAGAAAATGTGGCAGTTTTGTGTGTTCATTCGGAGTTGGTGTCATCTCTTCACAGGTGTTCTCATTACAGGGAGTATTCAGGTGGTTCTTGTTCTGAAAGAGCAAGGAGGAAGAGGAGAAAAACACATGAGAAATGGTTAAGTGATGCTCTATCACATATCAGTCCTGTGGCATAGATGGTCCTCCACCACACACAGTGCTTCTACAGTAGCTAAGAAGTACAGAAATACAGTAAATATAAAATAAAGTACAGGTTTACTGTGATGAAGTCAAAAGTTTACATGCCTCCAAAATTTTAATTATTTTACCAATATTAACAGTATTAAGAATCAAGTGTATGTACACTTTTGAACTGGGTCATTTTTATAAATGTAACTATTATTTTCTCTTATGGACTATATGTAAACATCTTTTTTATGTGAAATATCTTATTCAGGTCAGTACTAAATAAACTGTTTAAATGTATTTAGTTTGGTAAAACAATGTACATTTAGCAGTATCTGCAAGGTTTATGTAAACTTTTGACTTCAACTGTATACAGTAGTGGTATATAATATATTTTTTGGTAATTTAGCCTTGTATGATTCTGAAATGAAAACTGCCTGTCTCTTTTTTTTTTTTTTAAATTATCACTTAGGTCCATCAGCATCCTTTGCAATAAATTTAATTCTAATATTTAACTTTCCACCAGCAAAAATCCCGTTTAAAAGCCTCAATTACACAACGATGAATGAAATCTCATTAAGAGAATGAATAATAGCCCCTAAATCTATTAATTTAGTGAGGAATAATCTAATAATAATCCATTTTAATGCATAAGGTAATTTAATTCGCAGCTCTCTTGATATATAGTTTTGTTCTATAAATGTCTTACCTTGTAAAAGTTCACAGCGGCCTCTTCTGCTGCATCTCTATGGTGCTGATAGTATTAGCGCTTACTTCCGGGAACTGTTGAGCGCCTCCATTGCTGTAAAAAACTGGTCCATTGGAGTGAATGGAGTTGTCGCAACAATCTCTCTATATGGCTCTGTGCTGGGGGCTCAGCTAGAATATTGTGAAAGGGTTAATAAAGGAGAAGTTAAAAACATGAATTAAAAAAAAGATAAAGAAGGGAAAAGCATGCACAATATGATCAGTAGTTCTATACTTGTTTTGAAACTTTTGTGTGCTCCCATCTTGACCAGGGCTCCCCGGAAGAAGATTGTGATCTCAATGGGATCTTCCTGGTTAAATAAAGGATAAAAAAAAAAAAAAAAAAAAAATTTCAAATCATCAATAACCTGTACTAAATGACAGTTGTGCAGTTTTGTCACAAAATGTAAAAATGTATCTTTGGCATAACATGAGCTCTAATGATAATGTCCCTCAAAGTCAGCATATACTAGGAGAAAAGCAGAGAACCTAATACTGAGCCCTGATGCACTCCATACTCGTGTATGATGAAATGTCTGCTTGTTTACACAAAGTATTAGCAGTTGGATAGATATAAGAAACCTAAACCATGCAGATTCAGGACTGGTCTATAACAGTGGTTTTCAATTCTGGTCCTGGGGAGCCACCACTCCACACATTTTGCATGTTTAATGAGCTGGTGATCTGAATCAGGTTTGTCAAATAAGGGAGGCAAACAAAATAAGGAGATTGGTGGGTCCCTAAGACCAGGGGTGACTGGTCTATAATATCACAGTTTTGTTGGAAAATGTTGGTTTCAATGTTTTAATACTTTTATCATGGTTTTTATGTCTGTTGCCTTTAGCCAGTAACTTGTATTTGTCTTTTTTCACTTTAGACCTGATGGCGCTGAAAGAAGAGAGCCATGAACTGACAAAGATAGGTGAGAAAGATCAATATGAGAGAATTCATTTCATGAATGTAGAAACATCCATACAGACTAAAACAACTTCATCACAAATAAAAGTTCAGAAGACCGAATCTAACAGTTACTTCACCTGCCATCAATGTGGAAAGAGTTTCAATCAAAAATATAACCTTAAAAACCACATTAAAAAAAAAAAAAAAAAAAGTTCACACTGGAGAGAAGCCTTTTACCTGCAATCTGTGTGGAAAGAGCTTCTCATGCAAAGAATCTCTTAAGATGCACATGGTCGCTTACACTGGAGAGAAGCCGTTTCCATGCGATCAGTGTGGGAAGAGCTTCACATATAAAGCAACCCTTGATTCACACATGAAAACTCACACTGGAGAGAGTCCTTACATCTGCGAAATGTGTAGGAAGAGCTTCTCACATAAATCAACCCTTAAAGCCCACATTAGAAATCACACAGGAGAGAGGCCCTTCACCTGTAAAATCTGTGGGAAGAGCTTCTCCAAAAAAAGTAATCTCAACGCTAACATGAAAACTCACACAGGAGAGAAGCCTTTCGTGTGTGCTCAGTGTGGAAAATGTTTTACACGTGAAATAACCCCTACTTACCACACGAGGCTTCACTCAAAGGAGTTTAATTGTCATCGGTGTGGACGGAGATTCCCAAACAAGAGACGCCTTACCTGGCATGAAAAGTCATTCTCGAGAGACGAGTTTCACGTGCCATGACTGTGGAAAGTTTCAGATTTACATATAAAAAAGACCTGAAAAGTCATTTGCAAACACATTCTGGAAAGAAACTGCAGTGCTCTGCCAATGAAAAGAAGCTTAGAAAAAGGAGCAGTTTGAAAAATCATCCGCTATTTCACACAGATACAGGAAATACATATCTGGGTGAAATTAAAGCTACGTTCACACCACAGCTGAATGTGGGTTAAAGCTGATTGCGCACCTTCATGACCAATTGCATTTTTCACATTTTTCTAAATGTAACTTTTTTTTTTTTTTGGTCTAATAAATATGAACTTCTGTGGGCACATCTGACCATCTGTTATGGTTTAGTTGTACTTACAATTTTGGTTTGTCCCTAGACACACCTTTGTAAATATAAAATTCATCTTTAAAACTTTGCAGATTTTTACATTCACCAATATCAAAATTAAATGTCATTATTATTAGATCAGTTAATGTTAATTGTAAAGTTCATTAGTTCAAGCAATTCAATTCAAGTTCAATTCAGTTCAAGCTTTTGTTGCTATCTGACTGTGACGACGACGCTGAGGCGGCGTTAGAATCCATATACGGAAGTTTATTGATGTTAGCAATAAGCAAACACATAGAAACAGGCAGAGGGTCAATAACAGCAAGGCAGTCCTATCGGTCCACAATCCCAGGGGTAATCTTTAAGACAAACGTGTGTAAACAGGCACAGAGTTCAAACCTCAAAATCAGTCCGCTCAGGCAAACAGTCCAATAAGGGTAATCCGTGAAATCGAGAGTCAGAAAACAAAGCAGGATCACACACATGCAAACAATCAGAGTAATCAATGAGAAACACTCAGTAAGGCAGGTAAACTGGCAATACTTCACAAGGTGTGAGCGCATGCTCACTGTTTAAATAGTTCCCAACAGGAAGTGAATGTAGAAGCAGCAGAGGGAGCGTAAGCAGTCAGTATTCAGGTGAGGGCTCCCTCTACTGGCTTGGCATTACACTGACAGTGTCAGCGCAGCTTAATTGATCATTTCAGAATATTACTTGTTTTTTTTTTTTTAAACTTTATTTGACCCACCTGAAGGAGACAATGGCAGGGAACTCAGGTGACAGTAGTGGAGAAGAAAACAGACTCATTTGATTTAAGATTCAAGGCTGCATCCTAAGTCAGACTTTGTGGATTGATATCTAAAATTTGTCAGGTTTTTCTTGTTTATTCTTTGTATAATCCAGGTAGTTCTAGAGTGGGGCTGAATGTGTCCTAACAACAAGTTGGAAAATCATGAGGGACCTGTAAAAAAATAAATACATTTTAATCTAATTGAATATTCATTTATTGCCTATTTGTGTTAGCAGAAATTAATTTAAAATGTTGGTTTACCTAGTCACATTGATTTTGTTTTGCTCTCCCCCAGAAGATCCAGGGACAGAGCCCTCTTTTCTTGTGGAATCATAACCTGGTAAATTATTCCAACATTATATTTTATAGAATCTGTTGTAATGTCAGTTAAACTGCAGTTTGGAAGATGTCATCCACCAACCTTTATTTTTGCCCTCTTTTGCTGCCAGATGTTGCTCATCTCAAAAGAGTCTATGCAGACTGCCTTTTATGGATAATTAGGGCCCGAGCACTGCAGTGCGAGGACCCTATTGGAATTGCTCCGTTTATTATTATTCTTCCGCTTCTTCTTCTTCTCCAAAATGAAAAGTCTTTTTGAGGGCCTAAACATGCTCAAAAACTCACGAAACTTTGCACACGCATCAGACCTGGCGAAAATTTACATCTGATATGGTTTTCAGAAGTGGGTGTGGCAAAATGGCTCAATAGCGCCACCTATAAAATTTCAACGGAGTGCGCCTCGAGCTATGTTTTACGTACATGTACGAAACTTGGTACACACATGTAGCACACAAATACCTACAAAAAAGTCTCCTGGTACAACATCCAAAACCCAACAGGAAGTCAGTTATACTGAATTTCCTGTATGATCTTTGTGCAGTTTTTGCCATTTTCAGGCCTCGTACTTTAACGAACTCCTCCTACAGTTTTAATCCGATCATCTTCAAATTTGCTGAGTGTTATCATAAAGCCTTTGCGATGCTAAATTGTGAAGATCTAGAGTTTTCGTCGAGGGGCGTGTCCATGGCTGCCTGACAAATTTCGATATTTCGCCATGAAAAAGGAAGTTGCTGTAACTCAGGCAAACAATGTCTGATCTGCCTCAAACTTCACACGTTTGATGAGAGTCATGTCCTGAACACGTCAGTGCCCATATTCAGTTATAGTCATAGCGCCACCTGCTGACAACAGGAAGTGACATGTTTAACACTGTTACGGACTCCTAGCAACAAATTAAAAAGTTTTAAATTGGCTAGCAACATGCTAGAATCATGCTAAAACATGCTAGCAACACATAGCTAAGAGCTAAAGCATGCTATTAATACAAACTGTAACTCATGCATACAATGTCCAATCTGCCCCAGACTTAATATTCAACATGCTACAAACATAGTAAAGCATGCTAGCAACACTTAGCTAATATGTTAAAACATGCTAATAATGCAATGAAACAGGAAGTTGCTGTAACTCAGGCATACAATATCCAATCTGCCCCAAACTAACATGTTTAAAAAGAGCCCTGGTCTGAACACATGCCCATGGCCATATTCAGTTATAGTCATAGCGCCACCTGCTGGCTACAAGAAGTGACACGTTTAATACTGTTCTGGATGCCTAGCAATATTTTAAAAAGTATCAACAAGTGTTAAATAGGGTAGCAACATGCTAGAAACATGCTAAAACATGTTAGCAACACTTAGCTAAGTGCTAAAGCATGTTATTATTGCAATGAAACAGGAAGTTACTATAACTCAGGCATGCAATGTCCAATCAGCCCCAAACTTAACATGTTTGATAAGAGTCCTGGTCTGAACACATTTATGTTACAATATTCACTTATAGTCATAGCGCCACCTACTGTCAACAGGAAGTGACGTTTAACACTGTGATACACTATTAGCAACACACTAAAATAAGCCATTGAGTGCTAAACATCCTAAAAACACGCTCAAACATGCTAGCAACACTTACTAAGTGCTAAAGCATGCTATTAATGCTATGAAAGAGGAAGTTGTTGTAACTCAGCCATACAATGTCCGATCTGCCCCAAACTTCACATGTTCGATAAGAGTCCTGGCCTGAACACATCTAAAGGCCAATATTCCATTACAATCATAGCGCCACCTGCTAGCAACAGCAAATGACTTGTGGGACTTAAACTTAAACATCCAGTGTACAATTTGCACCAAACTTGACATGTTTGGCAAGAGTCTTGGCCTGAAGACATCTAAAGGCCAATATTCTGTAATAGCGCCACCTGTTGGCAGCAGGATATGTCATGTCTTACACTCAAGCATGCCATGTTCAATCTGCACTAAACTTCATGTTTGATAAAATCGCTGGCCTGAAGATATCTGCATGCCAATATTCAGTTATAGGCATAGCGCCACCAGCTGGCAGCAAAAATTCTAGCACATCTAAATGACTTTGACATATTCCTCATAAATTTACTATGTTAAAAGCATAGTGCCCACCATTTGCCACCGATCTATGCAGTCTATGCAGACTGCCTTTTATGGATAATTAGGGCCCGAGCACTGCAGTGCGAGGACCCTATTGTAATTGCTCCGTTTATTATTATTCTTCCGCTTCTTCTTCTTCTCCAAAATGAAAAGTCTTTTTGAGGCCCTAAACATGCTCGAAAACTCACGAAACTTTGCACACGCGTCAGACCTGGCGAAAATTTACATCTGATATGGTTTTCAGAAGTGGGTGTGGCAAAATGGCTCGATAGCGCCACCTATAAAATTTCAACGGAGTGCGCCTCGAGCTATGTTTCACGTACATGTACGAAACTTGGTACACACATGTAGCACACCAATACCTACAAAAAAGTCTCCTGGTACAACATCCAAGTTTTAATCCGATCATCTTCAAATTTGCTGAGTGTTATCATAAGGCCTTTGCGATGCTAAATTGCGAAGATCTAGAGTTTTCGTCAAGGGGTGTGTCCCTGGCGGCCTGACAAATTTCGATATTTCGCCATGAAAAAGGAAGTTGCTGTAACTCAGGCAAACAATGTCCAATCTGCCTCAAACTTCACACGTTTGATAACAGTCCGGTCCTGAACACGTCAGTGCCCATATTCAGTTATAGTCATAGCGCCACCTGCTGACAACAGGAAGTGACATGTTTAACGCTGTTACGGACTCCTAGCAACATATTAAAAGCATTAGCAAGTTTTAAATAGGCTAGCAACATGCTAGAAACATATTAAAACATGTTAGCAACACTTAGCTAAGCGCTAAAGCATGATATTAATACAAAGACAAAAGGAAGTTACTGTAACTCAGGCATGCAATGTCCAATCTGCCCCAAATTTAGCATGTTTGATAAGAGTTCTGGCTTGAACACATTTACATGCCAGTATTCAGTTATAGTCATAGCCATAGCGCCACCTACTGTCAACAAGAAGTAACATGTTTAACACTGTGATACACTATTAGCAACACACTAAAATAAGCCATTGGGTGCTAAACTTGGTAAAAACACGCTCAAATATGCTAGCAACACTTACTAAGTGCTAAAGCATGTTGTTAAAGCCATGAAACAGGAAGTTGTTGTAATTCATGCAAACAATGTCCAATCTGCCCCAAACTTCACATGTTTGATAAGAGTCCTGGCCTGAAGATATCTACATGCCCATATTCGGTTATAGTCATAGCGCCACCTGCTGGCAACTGGAAATGACATGTTTAACACTGTGATGGATTATTAAAAGCACAGCAAAATATGCCATTTTGTGCTAAACATGCTAGAAACACTTACTAAGTGCTAATGCATGCTATTAATGCCATGAAAGAGGAAGTTGTTGTAACTCAGGCATACAATGTCCGATCTGCCCCAAACTTCACGTTTGATAAGAGTCCTGGCCTGAACACATCTAAAGGTCAATATTCCATTACAATCATAGCGCCACCTGCTGGCAACATATTGGCACATATAATTGACTTTGACATATTCCTCCTAAATTTACTTTGTTAAAAGCATAGTGCCCACCATTCGCCACCAAACAGCGGTGAGCCCGGGTGCGAGGGCCCTTTCATCGCCACTTGCAGCTTTAATGCTAGTTGTATCTTTGTACCAAATGGTACATGTATGTATTCATGACTGGACAGGAAGGAATAAGGGCAGATTATAGGTTTCAGTAAAAATATGAAAACGAAATAAACATTCATCCTTTAAAATACTTAAAATACAGCAGTTGTATACTAGTAATCGTTTAAATGTCTCACCTCACTTTCCAGCGGTGTGTGGGTGCAGTTTGATGTCTGCATAGAACAGTTTGAATGGCCGTATCTTTGAGAGAAGCACATACAAATATTTTCCTCCCCAGGCTTCTCTGACATCTGTAAAGAGTCAACAACATACAAATAAAAGCACTGACCACCTAAGACTGTATATGAAAGAACCTGCAAAGCTCAGAGATAACATGTCACCACATTCAACTGAACAGTGAAACAACACTTTTAATAAATCTATCTGTGCGTTTATTTTCTGGGCGTTAAATTTTACTTGTTGCCATACATTACACTGAAATGTAGTGTCTTCCTATAATATTAATTTGTAAGTACATACAGGTGCATCTCAAAAAATTAGAATATAGTGAAAAAGTTCATTTTTTGTTTGTAACTGAAACTTTCATATATTCTAGATTCATTACATGTAAAGTGAAACATTTCAAAAGTTTTTTTGTTTTAACTTTGATGATTAGAGCTTACAGCTCATGAAAGTCAAAAATCCGGTATCTCAAAATATTAAAACATTTACATTTAAGTTATATTAAATGTCCATCCCTATAGTGTAAATTCTGGGTATATCTTGTTAATAACAATAACAGGGAAGACTGCTGACTCTGCAATGGTCAAGAAGACAGTCACTGACACCCTCCACAAAGAGGTTAAGTCACATAAGGTCATTACTGAAAGGGGTGGCTGTTTACAGAGTGCTGTATCAAAGCATATTAAATGGAAAGTTGACTGGAAGGAAGAAATGGGGTAGGAAAAGGTGCACAAGCAACAGGGGTGACCACAGGCTTGAGAATACGGTCAAGTAAAGCCGATTCAAACACTTGGGAGAGCTTCACAAGGAGTGGACTGAAGCCGGAGTCAGTGCATCAAGAGTTACCACGCTCAGACGTCTTCAAGAGAAGGGCTACCAAGCCACTTCTGAAACAGAAACAACGTCAGAAGCATCTTACCTGGGCCAATAACAAAATGAACTGGACTGTTGCTCAGTGGTCCAAAGTCCTCTTTTCAGATAAAAGTAAATTTTGCATTTCACGTTGAAATCATGATCCCAGAGTTTGGAGGAAGACTGGAGAGGCCAGAATCCAAGCTGCTTGAAGTCCAGTGTGAAGTTTCTGAAGTCAGTGATGATTTGGGGTGCCGTGATGTCTGCTGGTGTTGGTTCATTGTGTTGTATCAAGTCCAAAGTCAATGCAGCCATCTACTGGGAGATTTTGGAGCACTTTATGCTTCCATAACTGATAAGCTTTATGGAGATTATTTTCTTTTCCAGCAGGACTTTTGCACCTGCCCACAGTGCAAAACACACTTCCAAGTGGTTTGCCGACCATGATATTACTGTGCTTGACTGGCCAGCCAACATGCCTGACCTGAACATCATTGAGAATCTATGGGATATTTTCAAGAATAAGATGAGAAACAGTCGATCCAACAAAATACAGACCAGTTAAAGGTTCAATTTTTTTTTTTTTTAAATGCACCTGTACATGTTTCTATACCAAAAGAAACAGCTACTGAGTGTGGTACAACAGAACAATAAAAAAGTTTACCCATTTGTTATATAGAGGTTATGAAAATTAAAATAATCTACAGTTACCCTGTACTTTTCTGGTATCTCAGAAGGATTACGGGCCTCTTTCCCAAACATCAAGAAGTACAGAACTTAGTAGTCATTTGCTGCTTAGTCCAGAGCCCGAGCATCAAGCTTGCACAGTGATCTGAAAATAGATTTAAAATACATTTTCAATTTTAAAGCATTTAGGAAGCACAGTTTACATTCATGCATCTAATATACAACTTTATCCAAAGCAACTTGCAATGTAATGAGGGTTTCATTCTCTGGTAATTGAACCCATGACTGTGTATGGTTTCACATCACACTCTGCTAGGTGAACTACAGGAAGTGGCTCAGGCAGGACACAGCCAGGGGCTTATCGACAATGAGGATTTAATAAAAACAATTATATTTAAATGATTTGAATAGGTACCTCTGTGTTGTCCCATTCATCTTCTCAACATCTCATCTCTCATTGCAGGATGTTTCTCTTGAATGTCCTCCACAGTCTTGGTGAAGAGCATCGCCACAGACCTTGTTTTGTCCCAAGCTGTCGAGAAGGGTCTGGTGCAGACATTCACTTGTATTTTCAGACCTGCACTCTCAGACAACCGCACTTCCACAAGTGACGTCACTTGCTTTTTATTTAATTTTAATTTTATTTAATTTATTTATTATTTTTTTAATGAAATCTTTCCACATTTTACAGCAGTAGCCAGGTGGTGAAGACAAGAAAAAATAAACTAAATTACAATGTCACTCGCAATCGCCACTTTCACTCTCAGCTACCTGCGACGTCACTTGCAATCCACACAAATGGTGCGTGTTGCCAACGGAGACAAGACGCTGTGGTGGATAAACGATTAAAACTAATTTAATAGCATAACGTACAGGGTCCTGCAAGTCATCTGTAGGAGATAAAAACAAGACCAGCAAATCCGTGGCCACAGAAAAGCAGAATATGAACGCAATGCAAGTCTTTCGTTAAGTGTTTTCCTCCCGTAGAAAATCATTAACACTTAATATGGTTTAATGTATTAAGATACATTAAGTGCCATTAATAGATCAAATTTGTTATATAGTTTATTGATTTAATGTACTTCAAGGCAAGCATATGGCCATGAACACAACGCGTAAACATTCACTTTTATACTTGCCCAGCAAACACTTAATGTGGCAAAACATACTAAGATGATAAAGACCAAATTCAGTATAAACCTTACTGTTTTCAAGCGATATACCAGCAGATTTGAACGTGCAATAAGAAATGCTTTAAGTAATATTAAAAGGACCAACTCCGTATAGGCAAACAGACATGCCAAGAACGCAATGCATTAAATAGACATTTAAAAATAATTTTAAAAATTAATTAAAAATCGGGGTCCGGTTAAGATGGCGGAGTGAGCGGTCGTATATTTTTACCTCTCCCGTTTCACGTTACAATTACTTCACCCACGCTCGACCATCTTTATTCGAAATAGCACCTAAAGTCATTTCAGCTAATCAACCATGCCCAAGCCCTCTAAACAGAGTAAGGCGGACAATCCTCAGAGCTTTACTGAGGATATTTCGGATGCTAGCAATGCTAGCACTAGCAGCGATCCCATGGCTAGCCGTGAAGGCTCGCCACCTGGATTTACACAGGAAGCCTTGTTCAAACATATCTCGGACATTGTTTCGCAGGAAGGTCGGCGCACTCAAAAGATGCTGGATGATTCTTTAGCCAAGCTGGAATCTGGTCTAAATGCGAAAGTCGACAACATCATTAAACGCATTGACGAGATCGCTACGGTCACCGACT
Organism: Cirrhinus mrigala; assembly: GCA_036247105.1. Classification (NCBI taxonomy): domain Eukaryota; kingdom Metazoa; phylum Chordata; class Actinopteri; order Cypriniformes; family Cyprinidae; genus Cirrhinus; species Cirrhinus mrigala. The sequence goes on along the minus strand of JAMKFB010000272.1, from coordinate 146,759 downwards.
CCCTCGTGGCCCGTCAATCAGAAGCGGAGACTCGCATCTCCGCTTTGGAGGACGACATTGCACCGCTTAAAGTAAAGCTGGCCGAGTTTGAAAAGCTCAATACTGCTCTTTTGGAGAAGGTTACGGATCTAGAGGGTCGTTCCAGGCGAGATAACATCAGGATTCTTAACCTCAAGGAATCAGTTGAAGGATCCGATCCTATTCAATTCTTTGAATCTTTCATCCCTAAGCTGCTTGATCTATTGGTTCCTACAAACGCTATCGATCGTGCTCACCGAGGATCTGGTGCTCCGGTGGTAGGGCGCCCGTGCCCTGTTATCGTTAAGAATCATCGCTCCAGGGATGTCACTACAATCCTGTCTACGGCCAGACGCAGGGGTCAACTTTCTTTCGAGGACCAGTCTATCCGAATCGTTCCAGACATTTCACCTATAGTTCGTGCCGCAAGGAGAGCTTTCAACCCGATTTGTGCTGAACTTATTAAAAAGGGCATCCGTTTCCAGATGATCTTTCCTGCTGTGCTGGTCCTTAAGATGAATGGCGTGCAGAAATCTTTTAAGGATCCGAAAGAGGCCAAAAAGTTTTTGGGACAGTAACTTGCGTTCATATCTGCCTTATCTCATGTGGAGGGCTGTTTTTGTTTTTTGTTTTTGTTTTTGTTGTTTTGTGCAAATTTTATGGTCGTAGATTTATTCACTTTGGTTTTATTGTCATTGGGTGTTCAGCAAATTTATCTGGGAGAGTATTTTTATGTTTTTGGTCTTCGTCGTGAAGCTCTGTTGTTTTATTGAGCTAGGATATTCACTACACCCTTAGGGGTTTGTTTCTTTTCTCCTCTTTTTCAGATCCTAGTTTTTCTTTGGTTTTTTCAGGGGTTATAGTCATGGGTACGCCCATTCTTCTCCTTGTTCGATTTTGGTATAGTTCCAATACCGGTTTATCCAAGCCTGGCCAGTGTTTAATTCCTTCTTATCCTTTATGTATTTTGAGTTTCTTTTTTCGTTTTGAGATCATTTTCCTTTTTTTTGCTTGCCCAATTTTTTACCTTTTTATTATATTACGATGAATGATGGTGTTAATTTGAATGTTCTTAGCCTTAATACAAGGGGCCTGAATAACCCAGCGAAACGTGTTGCTATTCTAGAATTTTTGCGGAAAAAAAAAATTAATATAGCCCTGTTGCAGGAGACTCATTTATTAAAGAGAGATCCCAATCGTATGTCGAATCGTTTTTTTCGTGTTATAGCTTGCTCTTCAGCATCTAACAAATCTAAGGGTGTAGCGATTTTATGCCAACGCAATCTTCGCTTTAAGCTGCTGGACACCTGGGCGGATGACAAGGGGAGAATAGCGGTTGCGAAAATTAATATTGGAAACAGAGATGTTGCCTTGATTTCACTTTATGCCCCTAACTCGTTCGAGAAGAAATTTTACGATCAAATTACCAAAATTTTACTGGAGCTCTCCAGCTTTAAATTCTTAATTGGCGCTGATTTTAATGCTGTTGTTAACCATCTGGTCGATCGGTCAGGTCACTCTGAAAATTTAGAACAAAAGTATGCATCTGAAGCCCTACGCTCCTGGATCAGTGACACCGGTGTGGTTGATCTTTGGCGTATGTTAAATCCGGATGTCGTAGATTTCACTCATTTATCATCTAGGCATAAATCTTTCTCTCGTATTGATTTTATTTTCTCTTCTAGGGGTTTGTTTCACAATATAGCTATGGTTAGTTTATTGCCATTGGCATTATCTGATCACAAGGCTGTGATTGCTTCTGTGTCGATAAACTCTAAGCGGGCTAGAGCCCCTAGATGGCGCTTTAATACCACTCTTCTCCGTGATGAAGCATTTAAAACTGAGTTTTTGAATTATCAGTTTTTGTGGATATAAATAAAGGCTCAGTTGAGGACCCCAGGATCCTGTGGGACTCTATTAAGGGGTTCATCAGGAATTTTACTGTGGGTTTTGCCTCTAACTTAAATAAAGCCCGTTCGTCCAGAGTAAACAGCTTAGAATCTAAACTTTTACTGCTGGATGGGCTTTAACAACAAAATTATAGTGACGATATCAAGCTTCAATTTGACGTTGTAAAAAAAGAGTTAAATTCCATTTTAAAACAGCGAGCGGAGTTTCTTATACATAGAACTAGATAATTTTATTACTTTAATGGTGCCAGGCCTAGCCATTTACTCGCCCTCAGAATGCGGGCCAGTGAGCAGTTCTCTGATATCAGCTCAATTAAATCAAGAGATGGTAGTATTCTGAGTGAACCTTCGCAGGTTAATGCCACCTTTCGCGATTTTTACGCTGAGTTATATAGCTCAGAAGTATCGCACAACCAGACGGCTTATGATAGCTTTTTAGAAGATCTTCAGCTTCCTAAACTGTCTGAAGTAGATTCTGCAAATTTAGATAACCCTATCACTGTTGATGAGCTCAAGGAGGCGGTCTCGGCTATGTGTATAGGCAAATCCCCTGGGTTGGATGGAATTCCCCCAGAGTTCTATGTAACCTTTTGGGACAGTTTAGGCCCTCTGTTATTTGACATGATACGATCTGCGGTTGAAAGAGGTTCCTTTTTGAGAGATATAAATATTGCAGTAATTTCACTTTTGCTTAAAAAGGATAAAGACCCTAATGATTGCTCTAGCTATAGACCTCTGTCCCTTCTTAATGCTGATTTAAAAATTTATGCTAAAGTGCTTGCTCTTAGACTTCAACCATTTTTATCTAAGCTAGTTAACAGTGACCAGACAGGTTTTATCAAATCTAGATTAGCTTCTGATAATGTTAGACGGTTACTTCACATAATTCATGGCTCATCCTCGCTGGCTTCGCCTGCTGCTATTCTCTCCTTAGACGCTATGAAGGCCTTTGATCGTCTGGAGTGGTCTTATCTTTGGTCCGCTCTCGAGACAATGGCTCTGGGCCCTCATTTTATTCGCATGATTAAAGTTTTGTACGCTAATCCCACAGCCATGGTGCTGACAGGCAAAACCTGTTCTTCTTTGTTTGCAGTAGCCAGAGGTTCTTGTCAAGGGTGTCCCCTAAGTCCTTTTCTTTTTGCTCTATCGTTAGAGCCATTAGCACAGTCAATCCGCACTGATAAAAATATTGCCCCTATCTCAATACAGGGAACTAATCATTATATTTCATTATATGCTGATGACGTTCTTCTCTATCTAGGTAACCCGTCTCAATCCTTACCCAACATTCTGAATAAGTTTGACCGCTTCGGTAAGATTTCGGGTTATAGAATAAATTGGAACAAATCAGCTCTTCTCCCTCTGAACGGCGCGCTGAAGAGCACGGCGCTACCCGCAGATATTCCTATGGTTAAGCAGTTTAAATATCTAGGCATTACGATTGGAGATTCCCTGCAATTTATTAGTAAAAACAACTATAATGATATTCTTTCAAAAATTTCGTCTAACCTGGAAGGTTGGTCTTCACTCTCTAATTCTCTTAGAGCACGTATTTCAATGATTAAGATGAATGTTCTCCCCCGCATTAACTTTGTGAGTTCTATGCTCCCGTTGGCTCCCCCTTGTCGTTTCTGGGATAGATTGCAGAGCTTAATAACCAAATTTGTATGGAACGGCAAACGACCGCGCCTTAGAATTTCTATCTTACAGAGAAATAAACTCTCTGGTGGGCTTGCTCTTCCTAATTTTAAGTTGTATCACTGGGCTTTTGCGCTTCGTCCCTTGATGAGCTGGTATGATGCTGAAGAGGATATTTTTTGGCTTTCTCTAGAGAGAAACTTGGTGCTTCCGCTCAAACTGAATGAAGTTTTATTCGCCAATATACCTTCAAATAAATGTAAAATATGCTTTGGCCCCCTAGTATCTTACGCTATATCAGTTTGGAGAACGGTGGAAAAAGCGTGTGGCATCCTCTCTAACTGGAATCCCTACTCTCCTATCTTTAATAATCACAAACTGCTCATTGGGAAGAATCCTATTTATTTCGGTCAGTGCAGGCATTGGTATGATAAGGGGATTCATTCACTGGGTGATATTATGGGTGACAAGGGCCTACTTAGTTTTGAAGAACTCTGCTCTCAATTCAACTTGCAGAGTTCTACATTTTTCTTTTATTTACAGTTAAGGGCTGCCATGAAGACTTATGGGGTCCCTTGGTCGGCCTCTCTGAAAGATCATCCTCTATTAAGAGTACTATGTTGTTTTCTAGGAAAGAGAGGTTTAGTTTCTAAGTTATACGGGTTTTTTTTGGATAAAGTATTTCCTCCTTTGGCACTGGATGCCTCTTGGCGAACTGATATTCCGAACCTCTCCCCGGACTTTGAGTGGGATCACGTTTAGTCTATGGTATCTCAAGCTTCTAAGAACCCAGACCATCAACAAATTCATTTCAACTTTATCCACAGGACTTACATGACACCGCGTAGACTATATTGTATGAAGCTGAAACCAATCCATATTGTACGTTTTGTAATACAGGTGAATTGGGTACATTTTTTCATATGATTTGGGAATGCCCGGGGGTTTCTAACTTCTGGAACATGGTTAGTGAGAATCTGTCCACCTTACTTGATATTTCGGTGCCTTCTTCCCCTTCTGTTCTGATCTTAAACGATCTATCTGATATTCCACATAAAATTCAGAAGCGGGTATTTCTAGCAGGGCTAACAGTGGCCAAGAAGTTGGTTGCAACAAGGTGGAAACCTCCACACTCGCTCAATAAAAGACACTGGGTTCTCACTTTTATGGATGTTGTATATACGGAGTTGTCCACTGCACGCATCCATGGGGCAAGGGAAGATACCATCAGTTTCTGGGCTCAGATTTTGGAGAAACTGAAAAACATGTTGTCTTAAACTGAAGGGGTTTCAACTTTTTCTTATACGCTGGTCTTGGGCTTTGGCTTGGTGGGTTTTTTTTTTTTTTTCTTTTTTCCCTAGTATTACTTCAGGATGGTTTGACGGTTTTATGGCTATTTAAGGTCTTCTTTGGTTATATTTATGCTATCTGTATAATCTATGATACACTTTGAAGTATGCTTGATGTTATTTTATTTTCTTTTATGTTTTTTGTATGTTTTAATAATAATGTCAATAAAAAGTTGTTCAAAAAAAAAGATTGAACGGAATCTCCGTTTTACAGCGGATCAATGAATCGGCCAGTGATTCATTGAGCGAGCCGTATAACATCAATTCTGTACTGGATACTACTATCCAAAATATAGTGAAAACACTAGTTATTAGCATGTTAACAAGGTCGGCAGTTTAAGACATTAATTTATAGGCACAAAACACAAGATACTTCTCTTTTCAATATGAATAGGAATTTATTGGAAAAACCTAAGACACAGACGTGCATTCACACATTCATACAAGTTGCAGAAAGAGAGAGAGATGAGGAAAGAATGAGGTTAGAAGAGTGAAAATATGAATCCCAAGTTTATAGCATAAGTATATGCAATTGGTTAGACCTGAACAACCATCAATCATTTAATTAACCCCCGCGTTGAGTTTCTCAATGACGTTATTAAACGTTATATTAAATGCACCAGTTCAGCTAGAATCTGGAGGTTGTACTTGCGTTGCCTTTGTGTTAAGGGGTTTCCTTTGATGACGTCATTGCAGAAAGGGGTTCCCCAAGGTTGCTGATTGGTTGGAAGTTCGTGGTCGTTGGAAGTGAAGTCTTGGGCCTTGGCTGGGGGATGGAGTCGTGTACGCGGGTTGAAGTTTTGAGGCAGGCACGAAGTCTGAGACACGGTTTAACGGCAAAACTTAACTTAGAACAAGAAACTCTCAATGGAAAGAAAAGATTAAAGTAAAAGAAAGAAATGTGACGATCTCCTCATGTTTCCGTTTTCGAGGAGTGGCTGGCGTGCAAGCCAGGAAGCGTTCAAAGAACGCAAAAAGCAGCGGCAAAATTGATGGCTAAGAGCATGGCTAGGAGCGATGGAAATAGCTAAAAGCAAAATTTTATGGTGTCCTGTGGTTTTAAACTCAGTTTTGGACACATCCCAAAATGGTGTCTTGACCAATTAGATGTTGTCTTAACTCGGGATATTGCTATGTTTCTCCTCCCAAAACATAAATCAGCATGTTATCTTATCAGTCACATGGTCAGAATTTTCCCGCTCTTGCAGAGTATAATTTGGCCATGATTCCTATGACATGAATACAATGCATTTGACAATGAATTGATCGGTGGAAACGTTCAAAGCATGAATTTTCAAACTCATACATACCAAACATGAATATAAACCCTTAAGCTATTCAATAGTTATTAAAAAGGACATACACAACGAGTGATTAGAACATAATAGACAAATGTGTGGGTGACATACATAGTAGGGAGTTATGCAATGGTCTGATGTTCATTCATAAGTCCTTTTAAGCATCACTTTGGAGCATATATAGGTAAAAGGGACAGTCTCTCTGTCATTCTGTGAACTAAGGGCATGTTCCGAGGAACAAAGGAATTTAGAAGGAACTCGGTCTGGTTCTTGTCTTGGGTGCGGGAGCACCACCCAACAAAGTTTCCTCATGTGATCGTCCTGATGTGCTGTATCTTTGACCATTAATCTTGGGTTTCTTGCCCCAATATTGACAATCTCCTTTCTGAGTTGGGATTATCAGTAATTGTGTTCTTTTGTTTTAAAGTTGTTCGAAGCTGTGAAAGTTGGTTGGTTAGGCTTACTTCAGGCTGGCTGGCGCCAGGGTATCCTGGACAGATTTATGACGTGGTTCTGGGCCTCTTTGTGGAATTTGGCTCTTTGGTTTCAACCAAATGTTCTGATCGAATCTTCCATTTGTCTGATTCGCTCTGATACCCTACAATACAGTAAAAGTTGTAAAATTTTATAAACCACATAATAGGCTAATTCCAAAAACGAAGTGTTGTGCAATAACAGGGATGTTTTTCTGAACATTTTAGTATTGATTTTATAGTATTATGTCATGTAGTTAAATTATCTGATTCATTTATATGGTTAATTTATATATATATATATATATATATATATATATATATATATATATATATAAATTAAGCCTTGTGCAATGTAAAGGGCATATATTTATGTCTATATTAGTTAGATTGGGCTCCGAATGTCTAATGAATGTCAAACGTCAAACTAACTTTACAGCAAAGGCATGGACTGACAAGAGTGATGAAAGGCTATGATAGAAAGCGAATGACTGTGAGTACAAATACAAAATAATCCAGGCTGAGTTAGCAAAAATGACACAACCATCACAATGGAAAATATACATGTAAGCAAGTAAAATTCAATAAAAAGCCATTTTAAAAATGTATGTTTTCTTCAATTTCAGTGCTTGCTTACCCATTTATCTATATGTCAGCAGACATTCCGAAGCCTTTCGTCTAATTTCATTTTTTTTGTAATGTTTATCGGAGACTGCCCTTTAGTTTTGTAATCCAAAATAGTTGTATACAATATTGAATCCATGTTCCGTTAACGTGCTGCTGTTGTCTTCCACTATTGATTTCTTAATGGGGATTCCCCAAATTTCACATTACTATAATCAATTTTTGCATTTTTTATTTGTGTGTGATTTTTTTTTTGGTGATTTTCTTTTTTTAAATTTACCTCTAACATTTCCATATTTTTATGCAAAAAAAAAAGGGTAACGCTTTAGATTACAACCCGCAAAGAACTACGTAAGTAAACTGAATTTACGGTGTATGTTTCTGCAATTATAGTGTACCTATAAAGAACGTACATGTAGGTATAAGGGAATTAAATTTGGGTAGTAAGGGAGTAACAAACCAGATATGCAACATGCAAAGAACTATATGAGTATACTGAATTTACGGTGTACGTTTCTGTAATTATAGTGTACCTATTAGTACGTATGTGTAGGTATAAGAGAACAATAGGCTATGTTACGTGTTGGTAATTCGGGGGTAAGAACCAGATATGCAACCTGCAAAGAACTGCGCAAGTAAACTGAAGTTACAGTGTGTGTTTCGTATTTATATTGTACCTACGTGTAAGTATAAGGGAGCAATATGTTACGTTTGGGTAATAACGGGGTAGCAAACAGATATCCTACAAATAATTTATAATGGAATTACTTAAAAACTTAACAGGTACCTGTTCTATTAAATCGTAAGTTTGGTGTATCTATACGTAAGCTTTTTAAAATTACTGGGAAAATATACTCTTGTTCCATGTAGTTACAGGGTAAGAGTGCCCTCTGCGGGCTGTAAATTAAAGTGGCGATTTTTACCCCCTTGTTTAAGGAAATTACAGGGTAGGTTCAATACATAAACACACAATCTGAAAATATATCTAAAAATATTTTAGTAATAATCCCACTTCTACCTCTAAACCTAACTATGACTGAACAGTAATAAAAATATAAAAAACAGGAAAGTGCAATCACAATCATTTATTTATTGCAAAAATGTCAACAGCCATACAAAAAAGTAATCCAAATAAGGATGCGTTTGCAGCCGCAGTCCTCTCTGGCGGAATACAGTAGGTTTGAGGTGCAGTAGGATGAGAGCAGAATTTAAATTGTTTATCGCTGAGAATATTATCCAGATTATTGTCTTGATCCACACCTCGAAGGCGCCCGCGCGTCATTCCAACACATCTCACCAGAAACACGGCATGTCGTAATCTGTGACGAATGCAGGCGAGAGCCAATGAACGTCCGATTCTCCTGTCGCAAAATGCACTTTAGCACGGGTTTACGGCTGTTGCTGCTGGACTCCCTGCTAGAGATGGAGATGAAGATCGCCGGACAAATCCTTGAATTTGGTTCTGGTCATCGCAAATCGTATGGATTCTGAAGATCTGGGTTACAGCACACAAATAAAATTGTTTAATTTGTAATTATGATGCGTGTTCGGTGTATTTTATGGTTCTATTGTTAGTCACAGCATGTTAGAGAAAACGCCTTTGTGTTCCACCACGGCAAACGAAGTTAATATTACATGAATGATTAAACGATTGCAGAAATATTATTTATTTTAAGGGTTTAACGTGTAGTCATGATAACATTATGTAGACCTATTCTTGGAAACGAGCTGGCAACAGAAATCACACAGAACAGAATGAAATGTTATAATTTCATATTAAGTAAACGTTACATGTTTAGATGATGTAAATATGTAAGTATTGTACATTTAGTGTCTGTAAAAATGTAAATAAATGTACATTTTGTAGAACCACATTTTACGTCGCGTTGTTATATGTATTGTACCTACCCTGTAACTTCGTTGAACAAGAGGGGAACAATCGCCACTTTAATTTACAACCCGCAGATGGCACTATTACCCTGTAACTACATGGAACAAGAGTATATTTTCCCAGTAATTTTAAAAAAGTTGTTACTCTCTATTACCAAAACGTAACATATTGTTCCCGTATACCTACATGTACGTTCTTTAATAGGTACACTATAATTACAGAAACGTACACCGTAAATTCAGTATACTTATGTAGTTCTTTGCAGGTTGAATATCTGGTTTGTTATCCCCTTATTACCCAAATATAACATATTGTTCCCTTATACCTACATGTACTTTCTTTATAGGTACACTATAATTACAGAAACATACACCGTAAATTCAGTTTACTTACGTAGTTCTTTGCGGGTTGTAATCTAAAGCGTTACCAAAAAAAGAATATATATATATATAGAGAGAGAGAGAGAGAGAGAGATAGATAGATAGATAGATATAGATACAGTTTTTCTTCTATAATTCCAGTAAGTTCAGACAAGCCACAATCTAAAATTTTGGTGACTTTGGTGACATCTGGTGACATGATGGTAATAAAATATTCAAAATATCAGTAACCACTATCTGGCTGTAGTACTCAATGGCTGCATAGAGGCTGAAATCTATAAACCATTGTTGTAACGAACATAACCTCTTAAGTTTTATATCTTATCACAAGCTAGAATTAATTATAGGGGGGAAAAAACTCTGTTGGGTGAGACTATAAAAAAGATACCAAAAATGCTTACAGATAAATCTGGCAATGCTATAAAGAAACGACAAAGTAGGAGACAGAGTATCATTTATTTCTCATTCATTTCATGACAAAAAAAACAAAACAATTTATTTATTTAACATTTAATTTGTATGCAAATGTGCAGATGCAGTTGACTGTAAAATAAAACACTGGTATCTGTTTTGACTGTAAAATAAAAGGTATCTGTTTTTGCAAGTAAACTCTTCATATGCCACTTTGCAAGCCTCTTTTGTAGGCTGACAAACAACATTTGACACGCTGAGAACATCTAGTGGATTTAAACAGCACTGCAGTCTCTGCCCACAACTCGTTCTCTGCCAGCTTGCCTAGTCCTCACCCTACTGTAAAACATTATATTTATATCTGGGCTTTAATGAAAACAAAATGATAAGTGAACGCTAATGAAAGAACCGGTTGTTATTCGTATGGTTTCGTTGTAAGGCGACCGTCTTCAAATGCGCGTTCCCGCGACAGGGGTGCTTTTCACGGCAGGGGTAATGTTTTAGGGGTGTTTTTTTTTTAGCACCAGCGCCTCTGTCATGCAACAGCGCGCTACTATCCAGCTTCCACACTCGCACTGAAACTTCATGGCGCACATTTTTCTAGGTTAACATTAGATTGAGCGGACATGTTAAGTTGCTACTACATACATTTTTCAGATGAAAAGCCATGTCTGAGGTTGAAGAATGATAGGTGAGCATTTGGATTTCCTCCATTACCACATAGACCAGCTGTTAACAATCAAAGCGTTACGATTCCCGGTCCCACCCACTCCCGCTGACATTTTTTTCCCTGGCCCGTCCCAATCACGTGATTTTGTTTCCCATCCTGCGGAATTCCTGTGGGATCCCCGAAAAAATGTCAGCCTCTAGAAAGCAGATTCTTTTACATGCAACGTTTATCTGCTCGTAAGATTTTTTGCTTTTGTTTTTTTTTTTTAACTGCCATTTTTTATGTTCTTACTGTAGGCTATGTGGGAATTGACAAGTATGGAAAAACATGGACATTTTGAAAACTTGTCTAGTAGCCGAACATTTTGATCAGAGCAAGTCTTTAGCTGTGGAGCACAAAGGCACTTCCTTGTTAATGTAAGTAAGCATAAACTACTAACTTAATCACGAAGCACTCAAGAAACACGATTAAATATGACAAATAGAGATTGCAATATGGTAACGTGTTACTGTTATGTTTCGTATTGGCTTTCTTAATATAAGGAGAATATCTCATCTTTATATTCTTTGTGCAATCTTGAGGTAGAATGTCTATTTGTTTTCATCTTGAAATAACTCAAAATGAATATCTGATTCCAGAAGACTTCAATAACATTGTGTATTTCATAAAAAATTACAATATAAACCAGAATTCAGTTTTAGACTATAACTGTGACACTGTAACACTGTGATTTTTCTGTTTGCAAAAAAAGCAAAGCTAAAAGCCATCAAACCCTGTTTGAGATGTTTTGCATATATTTTTAAGTGAGTTTAGACTCATTTTAAAGCTAACATGTAACATGAATCAAGGGCTATATCTCTTCTTTTGAAGATCTCCCCAAAATAACCAGATATGGAGCTTACAAAGCTTATTCATAACCTCAGTTGAATGCAGTTTGCATATGCATATTCCCATCTGATACTTTAACATTACAAGAAAATATGATTAATTTGTAAATGTCACATTACATTTGTTAAAATAATATATTTAAAGGTTATAGAATGATTTAGAACAACATAACTTTAACTTTTTTTTTTTGTGATTGTTTGTCACTTGTTTAACAGACATCTTTATCAGTGGTGGAGATCAAACTGTTCAGATCCATCATGGATGAAACACAAACATCTGGAGATGAATTTTTTTTTTCCAGGATGCAGGTACTTTGAGAAACACATTACATTATAATATTTGTAAGGTATAATATTTATTGAAAACAATGAGACCATAAAGGCTCCAAAAGTCATTTTCATAAAAATACATTTTGAAGTATATTATTATCTTATTATATTAAGATTCTTACAATAAAGGATTAAATATGTTGTGTTCTAGTTCAGTTCATCATAAGAGATCAGAAGCAGAGCCCAGCTGTGTGTCTATGAAGAGTGATGCATCTATGGACTATCCAGAAAACTTAAACAGTGGAGATTCACAGTCTGGTCTCAGGTACAACATTTGTATAAAAATATGATTATAGCATGACATTATATTTTATTATATCACAGTATAGTTCAGAATTTCTGTATAAACATTGTATGAAATAATTATAAAGTGTTTTTAAAATGAATTTGATAATGTATAACTCATTTGTTGCTACAGTTATTTAAACAACTAATGGACTCCCTTTATTAATGGACCCTCTGGGGTTTTAGGGTGTTTTTGGACTCTGGAGAATTTTTGACATGTCAACACATGTACAGATCCTGTTCAACTGTTGAAACAAGTAAAACATACTTGGTATTTCCAATGTGTTTGCTGCTTCTTTTCATAAACTGAAGAAAAAACAGTCCCACCATCTGTAGTCAGTGATGGAGCCTATGTGACCATATTCATGCAGAATTTAAGTCCAGTGTAACAGCTTCTGATGTTGGTACAGCACTGGAACAGTGTAATTTAACATGAACACAATAGGTACATTGTACTTAACAATTCATTATTTTGATGCAAGTACAAAGTACACTAAATATAAAGTTGGGCCTGATTAACTAAAATCTCTCTCTGTTTTAGTTCAGTTCATCAGAAGAGATCAGAAGCAGAGCCCAGTTGTGTGTCTATGAAGAGTGACTGGTCAATGAACCATCCAGAAAGGTTTAACAGTGGAGATTCACAGCCTGGTCTCAGGTACAACATTTGTATACAAATATGATTATAGCATAACATTATATATTATCATATCACAGTGTAGTTCACAATTTTTGTATAAACATTGTATGAAATAATTCTAAAGTGTTCTTTAATGTAAATTTGATAATGATACATGTATAACTGATTTGTTGTTACAGTCATTTAAATAACTAATGGACTCCCTTTATTAATGGACCCTCTGGGGTCTGAGAGTGTTTTTGGGCCCTGGAGAAGGTTTGACATTTCTTGACACATGAACAGATCCTTTTCAACTGTTGAAACAAGTAAAACATACCTGGTATTTCCATTGTGTTTGCTGCTTCTTTCCATGAACTGAAGAAAAAACAGTCCCACCATCAGTAGTCAGTGATGGAGCTTATTTTACCACATTCATGTAGAATTTAAGTCCAATGTAACAGCTTCTGATGTTGGTACAGTACTGGAACTGTGCAATTTAACATTAACATAATAGGTACATTGTACATAATCCATTATTTTGATGTGAGTATAACAGTACACTAAATATAAAATGGGGCCTGATTAACTAAAATCTCTCTCTGTTTTAGTTCAGTTTATCAGAAGAGATCAGAAGCAGAGCTCAGTTGTGTGTCTATGAAGAGTGACATATCTATGAATCCGCCAGTAAAGTCTAACAGTGGAAATACACAGCCTGGTCTTAGGTAAAACGTTTCTGTAAAAGTTATGATTTGAAGATATGATACAGAATATGTAAGACGTTGACTCATGTCACAATGTGATTTTTTTATTTTACAGCCATGAAGTCCTCAACACATTTAGATCAAATCTGATAAAGAAGTTTGAGTGTCTGTATGAGGGAACAGCAATACAGGGAAACCCAACACTGCTGAATGAGATCTACACAGAGCTCTACATCACAGAGAGTGAGAGTGGAGAGATCAATGATGAGCATGAGGTGAGAAAGATTGAGACACAATCCAGGAGAGCAGCAACTGAGAACACAGCTATCAAATGCAGTGACATCTTTAGACTTTTACCTGGACAAGACAAACCCATCAGAACTGTGCTGACAAAGGGAGTCGCTGGCATTGGAAAAACAGTCTCTGTGCAGAAGTTCATCCTGGACTGGACTGAAGGGAAAGAGAATCAGGACGTCCAGCTCATATTTCCACTTCCTTTCAGAGAAATCAACTTGATGAAGAACAAAAAACTCAGTCTTTTAGATCTTCTTAATTTCTTTTTCCCAGAAACACAAGAAATGAAAATATCCTGTAATGAATATAAAGTGTTGTTCATCTTTGATGGTCTGGATGAGTGTCGTCTGTCTCTGGACTTTAAGAGCAAAGTGAAATTGTGCAAAGTATCTGACTCAGTCTCAGTGGACGTGCTGCTGATGAACCTCATTGTGGGGAATCTGCTTCCCTCTGCTCTCATCTGGATCACCTCCAGACCAGCCGCAGCTGATCTCATGCCCTCTGAGTGTGTCCATCGAGTGACAGAGGTACGAGGCTTCAGTGAGCCACAGAAGGAGGAATACTTCAGGAAGAGAATCAGTGATCAGAGTCTGGCCAACAGGATCATCTCACACCTGAAGTCATCAAGGAGCCTCTACATCATGTGTCACATCCCAGTGTTCTGCTGGATCTCAGCCGCTGTTCTAGAGAAGATGTTGAGTCAAGCAGAGACTGGAGAGATTCCCAAGACTCTTACTCAAATGTACACACATTTCCTGATCCTTCAGACCAACATCAAACATGAGAAGGACTATGAGAAGAAAGTGAAGGATGAAGACATGATCCTCAAACTGGGGAAACTGGCTTTTCTGCAGCTTGTGAAAGGAAACCTGATCTTCTATGATGAAGACCTGAGAGAGTGTGACATTGATGTGACAGAAGCATCAGTGTACTCAGGATTGTGCACTCAGATCTTCAGAGAGGAGTTGGGCTTGTATCAGGGGAAAGTTTTCTGCTTTGTTCATCTGAGCCTTCAGGAACATCTAGCAGCTCTATATGCACACCTCTCCTTTACATACAAAAAGAAAAATGTGTTTGACAAAACCAAACAAAGTTCTTTCTCTAAAGTCCTAAATAGGATGAAGTCAATGTCTAAGCTGCATCAGAGAGCTGTGGATGAGGGTTTACAGAGTAAAAACGGACATCTGGATCTTTTCCTGCGGTTTCTTCTGGGTCTCTCAGTGGAGTCCAATCAGACTCTCTTACAAAAACTACTGACACAAAGAGAAAGCTGCTCCTACAACAAAAAGAAAACAGTTCAGTACATCAAACAGAAGATCAGGAAGAATTGCTCTGCTGAGAAATCCATAAATCTGTTTCACTGTCTGAATGAACTGGGTGATGATTCACTGATGCAGGAGATCCAGCATTATCTGAAATCTGGAGAAATAAGAAAAACCAAACTCTCCTCTTCACAGTGGTCAGCTCTGGTTTATGTGTTGCTGATATCAGAGCAGAAGATGGATGTTTTTGATCTAAAACACTTTATTGGAGCACAAACGAAAGCAGATGAAGTTCTTCAGTATTTGTTACCTGTGGTTAAAGAATCCAGATCAGTTCGGTAAGTAACACTGAAAACAATCACTCCACTTTAAAAACTTGACCACATATATGTGACCACATAAACACTTTTTTTGCACATTGCTAATATGCAAACAATGCATTAATTATAAAACAATTAATTAAATAATTAATTAAAACAACTTAAAACAACAGTCAGTGTTTCATGTTCTTTAGTCTCTTGTAGTAGGCGTGAGGAAGAATTTTTCATCCAAACTGTTATCATTTTCATATTTGAGGTTGTTTGGAGTATGGGGGTCACATGACTTGGTTTAAATTTTCTGTAGTTGTTTTGTCAGTTTGACCTAAAGCCAAACATGTACATCCATGGGGCTGGACATTTAGAAAATGTAGACAGTTGGCATATATTAATCTTACGTTTTTTTCGGCAAATGCAATACTACTGTTAGTATTAATTGTAAACATTGTCTTAAGATGTTGAAAAAGAAAATTAAGTCATATGTTGTTCATGTTGTTTATATTTTGAAATGTGAATATCCCCTGAGATTTGTTGCCAGATTAGGGTATAAAAACAGGATTATCCTCAATATTTACAGTTAAGTCTTTTAAAAACATTAACAATAAAAAAAAACATTCAATGATGAAGTCAGTGTCTCACTTCATTTAGACTTGTTTGGCTATTGAAATCTTCTGAATGAATGATTCAGTGACATACAATTTTAAACAGGCAGTTGTCGCCACCTGCTGGCGGAAGAGGATAAGCGTTACTATACATACAAGTGTTAGGATACTTTCGTTTTAATCGCTACTGTAGACAATAAGTGTTTATACCCAAACTATAAACTTTTATCTGAGTACTTCTGTTATTTAAATGTCTGTAACACAGAAATAATGATTATAATGTGGTTGAAAAGACTGTTTGTGTTGCTCTTTCTGCATTCACATTTACCCTGGCATTCATTAACATTGTCAGTGACAAAACGTGCTTCTCATGCTCCACTGACACTCACGATGTGAACAGTCCTAATAGACATAGCTAAATGGTTGTCATTCAGGAAAAAGATTGCGTGGTTGTTTGAATCGAAATCTCTATATTTTTAAGGATTAATCGTGCAGCTATAATGTAAACACTGCAATATGTTTTACGAGGATATCGTCACAAGATCTCGTCTGTGTTTCACAGAGTATTGGATTGGGCACACAGAAAGCCACCTGGGGAAGAACAATGTAATGGTACATCAAGGTCTAGATGGAAGGTCCTAAAGAATGGGGATGGGGTCCTTAAAAAAGCAAATATTTAACGATATTGCCAAGAGGTTCTGAGATTACAGGTTACACCTCTTTCAGTATTTTAGTAGGTATATGGTCTAGCATACCCATGTGAAAAAGACGTAGTATTAAATGTATTAAAAATGTATTTGAAATTCAAATAGTGTGTTTTTAATACATTTGTATTACCAACGTGCTTATTTGAAGTGCATTAAAAATATACTAAATCGCATTTAAGCATATTTACAGAAAGTATTTACAAAAAGTATACTAAAAATACTTTGGTAGTAAATATATGCTTAATTACACTTTTTGAAATTATGCTAAAACAACAGCATACTTTTGTTAAACTTTTGGTGCACTTACAGAAAACATACTTAATGTACTCTTATGTAATGTATATATTATGTGTATTGTGTTGGCAGTATATGTAACTTGCAAGGCCTACTGCAATTTATATTAAATGCTTTGTTTTATTTCCCTGACTCGGACATAGTGGACAGCACCGATATCATTTTAAGAGAACACAGACGAGCAGAGTACCAGCTCCCGCGAACAACTCAGAATAGCGGTGCGCCTGACAAGTCGCGGCCGACATGGACAGAGCAAGATACTGGCAGCAAAAATACTACTTTTTGGTGGTAAGTTAAGTTTATTATTGTTACCTATTAGCGACTAGCTTTAAGATCACTTTGGGTGCATAAACTACTTTTCCATGTGGACAGTGTGCATATCTCAATGCTAGTACGAGGACTATTGATGTTAACAGCAACACTTATTAACGTTAGGTCTAGAAACTTATGATGGTTATTCTATAAAGTGACTTTTCCTGTTTGATTCAAGTATAAAAGCATTGTCTGTTGTCTTTACTCATAAAAAGAGTAAACTTACTATAGGTAGATCAATAAATAAAGTTATAAGCACTATAATGTACACCAGTTACCATCAAATCAAATAACTGTACACTGTGAAATTAAATGAAATGGTGTGTGTGTGTGTGTGTGTATTTGCAGACGTTTACAAAGACTTAATCATGAAGAGAGATGCTTTTAAGAGAGGAGAAGACATCTGGAAGACCACTGCAGAGAAAGGGAAAAAACACCTGAAGCCATAAAGGTTTTAGATTTTTTTTTTTTTATTATTATTATTATTTTTTATTATTGGTGAAATGTTAATTTTAGTGTGTTGCTTTTAGAGTGCAAGTACATCTCAAAGTGCAGCTGATTCTGGAATGGGAGACAAACTTAAAAGAGACCTCCAGAACCTGCAAAGACAGAAAGCACCTGTAACCTCTACTCCAATGTCAGGTGACTCAGATAACACTGACACTGACCTGTTTGAAAATACAGAGCAGAGACAATCAAGGAAAAGAGTAAGCAGTGTTTGCATTTCATATAAAGTAATAATTTTATTTTATTTTTTTTTTTAATATGACTAATGGTTGGCTGCCGCTTAATCTCAGAAGAAGATTCATAAAGCATGTTCTCTTTCAGGTGTCCAACTGGTTCCTTCAGTAGACTGAAATATGTAAAAGTATATTTTAGTAAGACTTGTTAATGTAGATTTTGGTAAGATCTACCCAATTTTGAATCCTTTTGCCAAACTAACTGGGTATTTTAGAGTCGTTGTTGGTTATGTAAACATCCATCCATAGAAAAAAAATGAGTGACCATCTATACAACCATATGACTGTACTTTGCGGCAACATATATATATGTATATATATACACACATACATATACATATATATATATATATATATATATATATATATACATACATATATATATATGTGTGTGTGTGTGTGTGTGTGTGAAAATATCAATAATATATTTACAAGCATTTATTAAAAAATGTAAATGGATGCTGCCTTTTTGGGACAGCAAAGTTCTTCCCTAAACCTACCCAATAGATTGATTATTAAACACTTGTTTAACACATTTATTAACATAATATTTAATTGTTATTGAAGAAATATTTCCGATGTTCAGATATATATGTATATACTCTAACATATATATATATATATATATATATATATATATATATATGTTAGAATATTTTTGTCTTTGATAGGGTACCACAGCCAGTATGGAAAGGAAAAGTCATCTTGGTGACTCTTTATTAACAGCTATGTCAATATAAGGCAATGTAACCTTTTTAGCCACATTACCATTATGGTATATGATTGTTTGTTATATTTATAAATGTAACAAAACCTTATTAGCCGTAACCAACTTGCCATTATCCTTAGAAATTCCTGTCTTTGCACAGCAAAAGTTTTAAAGTTACAGCAATGCTTCTTTAGAAAATACATTTTATTGAATCAATAGACCTTGATTAACTAAAAATGAAGAAGAACTCAAATGTGTGTTGTTGTTTTTTTTTATTTATTTTTGTCTTGTAGAGTTTCCTGGGATTGTATCATCTCTCAAAGATGTCCTAGAGTCCATGAAAAGAGGCCCATACAGCTCAAGATCAAGTCTCTTGCTGAATCCTCAGAAATGGTTAGGAAAAAAGTTATAATAAATTCATGACTGTAATAATTATTTTGTGTTTTTGTATATGCTTAACCATATAGAAAATCCATTAGCATAGTCATTATGTGAGAATGGTGGAGATTCGCTGCTTTCCAGCATAGACCAAGCCTATCAAGAAAGGGTACTGTTGCCAGTGAAAACACAAGCTGGATCAGGGTTTACAGTCCTGAATTGTACTGTAATTTGCTGAATTTTTTACAGTTTCTTTTTCCCCTTTCACAGACACTGTGATAAAAGAGTTCCCAAAGACGACAGTGTCTGAGGTGCGGGCCCTCATTTGGAGGAAGTGCAACAACGAGTCAGCCTCAAAGAACATTCACTCTCCATTGGAAGGATGAAGAAGATGTGATGTTTGAGTTGTTACAGTTCTTGGTTAACTGTTTGGCTATTGCTAGTTTGTTAAAAATGCATTTGTTTGTCTTCTGTGGCTCCATATGTGGTTCAATTGTTTGATGAAATTGCTAGTTTCCTACAAATGCTCTTTAGTGATTTATTTTTTATTATTCTTATTTTGTGTTAAATGGAGCTCTGCAGATCACTTATCTTTATTTTTGAGAACATATTTTGGCTAAAAAAAATGTCAAATTAAATAAAAGTTTTGTACTTTATAAATGTGTATTTGATACTGTCTTTACAGAAACAGTAGTTTGCATTATATTTGTAATATATTAAACTTTTGTTATAAAAAGTATATTTTTAATATTAAAAAAATGTATTATTGGCATACTAAATGGGTTTTTTAAATGTATATTTTTAATATATTAAACCTATATTTCTGGCATATTAAATGATTTTGTAAAATATATTTTTAATATATTAATAGTGAATTCTTCAGTGTTATGAAAATACATTATAAATGAGCTAATGTTATATTTAAAATATACTGTAAATGCATTAATTATTAGCTTAAAATAACTTTGTAATGTACTTCTAGTACAACATTTAAGTGTACTCTAAATAAAATTAAGGGTAGTATAGTTAAAATACACTAAATGTACTTGAAGTGGGTCCATTTTAACACAATTTTAATACATTAAATATATTGCAAATAGATTAAAATTGATCTTAAACATATCTTGAAATGCACTTAATATACTTAAAGTTGTTTCAAAATAATACATTTAATATGTACTTAGTATAGTGCAATTTAAATATATTAAGTATGTCCAAAAAAGCACAATGTAAATATATTTCTTTTTCACCTGGGTACATGTGTTTGGATTTGATGCTTTTCTTGTCTAACTGTTTTGATGTCTCGTTTTATGCCATTAAACTGGTGTTAACTTGTAATTGTCTCATTTCACCTCAGACCTGATGGCGCTAAAAGTGGAGAGTCCAGAACTGAAAGAAACTGAAGAGAAAGATCAAAATGAAAAACATTGTTATTTCAAAACTGAAGAAATATTGATCAGTTGTTTGTAGACTGAAAAGATTTCCTTACCAAAAAAATGGAAAATGTTTCACATGAAAAAAATAAATAAATAAAACCCTAAAGACTCGCATGAGAATTCACACTGGAGTGAGACCTTATGTTACGAATCTGGTTGGTGACCTGTGGTCCGCTCACCACCAGATGTCGCTTTCACCCTGTCACAACACGCAGACTGTTGCACTACACCCCGGACTACATTCCCCGTCGTTCAGTGCACTGATTGGGTCAGCACCTGTGACCAATCAGCGGCGCTATAAAAGCCCCGGTCTTTCCCCATGCAAGCCACGGTGCATTGTTGTCGTGTTATTCATTGTTAGCGTTTCCTAGTTCCCTGTGTTTAGTTCCCTCGCCTGGCCATCTTGTCTCGACTGTCTCGCCGCCTGCCTACTGGACTCTAGCTCGTTTATTGGATCATTCTCTCGTCTCGTCTCTTTTCGGATTACGTTCGCCACGGATTGACCCACGCCTGTTTCACGGACTTCCATTGTGCCACGCCCTAACATACCTGTTTGCTGTTATTTTGACCCTGCCTGTTTGACCATGTATCCGTCTCGTCCCTTCAATAAAAGCTCGCGTCTGGATCCGCTCGCCTCTCGTCTCACTCACGCCGTTACACCTAACACCTGCAAACAGTGTGAAAAGAATTTTATACTGAAAAATCACCTTAATATCCACATGAGAAGTCACACTGGAGAGAAACCTTACACCTGCAAACTGTGTGGGAAGAGTTTTAGACAAAGTTCAGGACTTAAGACTCATATGATAATTCACATTGAAAGGAAGCCATTAATATGTTCTCAGTGTGGAAAGTATTTTACACAGAATAAAAAACCCTTGATGTCCATTTGAGAATTCACACCGGAGAGACACCTTTCACCTGCCCTCAGTGTGGAAAGAGTTTCAGGCTCAAAGAAAGCCTAAAGACTTTCACACGGGAGAGAAGCCATTCACATGTGAACAGTGTGAAAAGACTTTAATGAAAACCTTTATAGGCACATGAAGATTCATTCAAGAGAGAACAGTTTCATACAGAATATCATAAGTGCAAAAGGAGTCTCACAGACACAAATCACCCTAAGAATCATATTAAAATTCACAGAAAAAAGCCCTTTATTTGCCTTCACTGTGAAAAGAGTTGCTCAAAAGAAGGAAACCTCAAGGCTCACTTGAGAACTCACACTGGAGAGAAACCTTTCACCTGTCAACAGTGTGGAAAGAGTTTCACGGTTAAAGTAAACCTTAAGATTTTGTTTTTCAAATTATGATTTATTTAGTGTAGATTTGTGCAGAGTGAAGATTTTAGGATGTGGACAAACAAGCTTGTTTCCATCGAGTGGAGCATATTCTAGTCTTTGACAGTCAGAGAGGAGCAAAAACCTAATAACTGAGTTAATCTAGTACACAATACACTTCTTGATTCGCACGTAACGAATAAACATTCTGCCGAAAAAAAACAAAAACAAAGTAATAATAATAAAAGAAAATAAATAAACGTCACAAAAAGTGCAGCATTTATCCATGTCCATCGAAGAGAATGCTGTGGACAACGCAGGTGTTCAGGTATTTTATCTATTAAAACGTTAAGGTTTGTTTTAGTTTTTGTGTGCTAAATTTAACAGAAAACTTTTATCTTTTATCTTTTGTTGGTGATCCTAAGAAATGTCATAGCAATGTGTGATGATGAATATGTTTTGCATTTACGTGTGTGTGTGGTTGTCAACTGTGGGGTTAGTCTGGTGGAAATTTGTCCTGTTGTGTTCTAACCTAAAACAATAATATGAACATGTTCAGTAGTGTTATGATTGTATATATCTAGGAAGATACATATATATACTCCACTCTGTTTTCCTTTGTTTCCTGATTGTTATTGTGTTCACCTGTATATATTAATTCAATATATATATTTAATTTGTTTGAGAAATAGAAAAACAAAAATTAAGCTAGATTTTTTCTAATATTTGTTCGTGAGTAAAAACAAATGAGCTGATTCTTTAATATTTGTTTTACATGCATGGGTGGCCTTTATACTTTAGTCTGATGATATATTGATTATAGAGTGGTCAACATTTGAAGTGGGTCCTTTTATCAAAGTTGTCCTAAAACCAAAACAATACCCTTTCTTGTCTTAGGACAACTTTGATGAACTCTCTGATCCACTTCAAATGTTGACTACTGTATATTATTAAATTATATATTTTGCTGAATCAAGCCACTCATCACATTGCATTGTTCTTCTTGGTTAAATTCCAGGCTTTACACTGTAGGAATAGGCTGTGCTGCCTGCGCCTGGGAGTGAGCAGAGTAGTACAGATAATGAGCTCAGACGGAAAAGACTGTACAATACCTCTTGTTGGATTTATACGAATTAAATAAAAACAAATTTTTTCATTGTTTTATTAAAGTAGACCTTTCAAGCTCTCTACAGACATAATAAGGTGCGGCAGAAAGCACACACTGTTGTTTTACAAAAGCAATTTGTAACGTTTTGTTGTTATTGTGGAAGTACATAAAATAAAGCAGGCATTTATGTTTCTTTCCTCTGTTATCACAACGTAAGGGATCAGGATTGCACCAATGTTGCCGAACTGAGAAGTGCCTCCATTATTATGAAATGAAAGAAATGACAAGTCATTCTCTTCTTTGCAGACACAAAGACTAGCAAAGTTAATTCGTAGTCGAGTTCATGGTCAGTATATGGCATGGATAAACTTGAATTATTATTATAACTTTATTTTTTATTATTAATGCAGAAATGTGCGTGTACTCTGCAGTTGAAAACACACTGCTTAATGTCACCATAATTAGCCTCCAGCAGTGTGACTGAATTTTCATTTGTGTAATTCCAGTTGGAGGGGGTTGGGGTTTGGGACAATTCAGCTCCATTGTGGTGGCTTCAAAGGTGTGAATCATTGTCTTTCATATAGAGAATATCAGATGGCTCATGAGAGTTTCAAACTGAGAGCAGGTTTAGACAAAGCATTACTTGGCAATGCAGCTATTTTGGCAATATTCACTGCTGTATTCATTATTGCATCCAACAACAGAACACCTCAAGTCAAGTCAAATCAAGTCAAGTAGAACTTTATTGTCATTCTGCTACATGTGTGGACATGCAGTGCAACAAAATGTCATGTCTCACAGGACCACGGTGCTACATAAATAAACGTAAGAGCAATTTTTAAACCTATACATAGCTAACTTACAGAAGCGGTAATCTCACTATACATATAAATGATTGAACCTACACATAACCTATACACATAACCAGAAGCGGTAATCTAACTATACATATAAACAGTTGACTATACACATAACTTAAGACAGACTATACAGATACTTTTCATAATACTGTATAGTGTTGTGCAAGATATTGTCAAAAGAGGTATTTAAGGTTAATAAATAAGTAGTGCAATATGATTCATAGTGCATTCACAAGTAAACATTTGCGTTATCTTATTGTAACATGGAGTGTAAATAAATATAGAGAAGAGTGTGTTTCTACAGGTGGTTTGTTCAGCCCACTCACCTGTGTTTAGCACACTCAGAATTGCACAATGTTTTTGAGGTTTTCAACAGTTTTCATGTGGTGCGTGTGGAGTAGTCTTGCAGAGCGGGCTCTAATGCTCCAGAACCGTCTTCCTGATGGCAATAGCTGGAAGAGATTGTGAAAGGGATAGGTGGAGTCTTTCACAATAACTGTAGCTTTACTGGAGCATCGTGCAAGGAAAATATCTAGAATGGAGGGGAGAGGGGCACTGATGATGTTTGCAGCTGTGTTCATTGTCCACTGGAGGGTTTTGCGGTCAGCAGCACTGCAGTTCCCGTACCAGACAGTGATGCAGCTGGTCAGCACACTCTCAATGGTGCCCCTGTAGAATGTGGTGAGGATGGGTGAAGGGAGACTTGCCCTTTTCAGCCGGCAGAAAAAGTGTAGGTGCTGTTGTGCCCTCTTGGACAGTGACATGGTGTTGGTGGTCCAGATGAGATCCTCTGTGATGTACACCCCCAGGAATTTGGTGCTGCTGACTCTCTCCACAGTCGAGCTGTGGCTGGTCAGTGGGGGGTGGTCAACGGAGTTTCTCCTGAAGTCCATCACAATCTCCTTTGTCTTACTCACAGTGAGGGACAGGTTGTTAGTGCCACACCATTCAGCCAGCTGTGCCATTTCATCTCTGTAGTGCGTTTCATTGTTGTTGCTGATCAGACCTACCGCTATCATGTCATCAGCAAACTTGTGGTTGTGATGTGGTTGGAGCTGAACTTGGCAGTGCAGTCGTGGGTCAGCAGTGTGAAGAGAAGCGGGCTGAGCACACAGCCTTGTGGGGCACCTGTGCTCAGTGTGGTAGTGCTTGAGGTGTTGTGGCCGACACGGACCGACTGAGGTCTTCCAGTTAAAAAGTCCAGGATCCAATTACAGAGGGAGGTGTTTAGGCCCAGCAGGTTTAGTTTATTAATGAGCTGTTGTGGGATTATTGTGTTGAATGCTGAGCTGAAGTCAGTGAACAGCATTCTAACATAGGAGTCTTTATTTTTTAGGTGGGTAAGAGCCAGGTGGAGGGTGGAGGAAATTGCATCGTCCGTAGAGCGGTTTGGACGGTATGCAAACTGGAGCAGATTGAGTGTGTTGGGGAGGCTGGTTTTGATATTGTGTATGACTAACCTCTCAAAGCACTTCATCATGATTGGAGTCTGTGCTATGGGACGGTATTCATTTAGACAGGAGTCACTTAGTCATTTAGACTCAGTTGCTATGGAGACATTCTTGTCTACATCCCTGCTCCGGAGTTGAAACAATGGCAGCCGGATTGTTACAGCTCATCAGGGGAGGTCTAAGTTAAAATGGTTGTAGGTGGCCTGGGTCTTTGTGACGTCACACAGACAAGAAACTGAAAATGGCCTGAATTGAAAAAGGGGATATTAATTGTAAAAATTAAATAAAAACGATTGGGTGGACTTTTTATCATTATAGGGTGGATGTCTACACACACTGCCAAGACACATTTATGTTCAAACAACATGTAAAAGTGAATTTTCCATCCGATGATCCCTTTAAGAATACAAATAACACAAATTTCACAGTTTTCATGTTTCTGCTTATTTCATTTTAAATTTAAAGTTAATGAAAACACTGACCCACGTGATACAAATGTAATGTCCAAAGCACATATTCATAAATGTGTAAACCCACTTTGTAGGAAGTTCAGCACTGTTTCCTGAGAATGAGCATTCTAAATAACAAACCAGAGCAGAGGAAGTGCTTGTGCTGACACGTCAAATGGCCATTCTTCTGATTCTCATGCCTTCATCTAAAAATAACCAGTTTCAACTTGTTCTATAGAAGTGAAAAAAGAGCTGTTCGACACTACAGTTCAGAGAAGGAAAAAGAAATTCTACACGTTATCTAAGGTGAGTGTTTCATCTTTCTTTGGTTATTTTTATTGGTAATTTTGTGCTTCTGAGACTTCAAAGCTGTGAAGTAATTTTCATGATTTTATTTATTTAAATTTATGTCATTAAGTATAAACCGGTGTTTATACTTAATGGAATCACTGAAAACTGCACATTGTCATTTTGTTGTCACATGAATTACTGATACTGTTTCTCATTCTACTGTGCTTTGAGTGTTAATTAGTCTGAGTTTTTCTTATCATGTGCTCTTAACTCTTTGAGTGTGAAAATATCATTTGTAGCTTCATGCTGTCTGCAGACAGTGTAAAAAATTATTATAACTTTATTTTTTTATTTATTAATGCAGAAATGTGCGTGTACTCTGCAGTTGAAAACATTGCGTAATGTTACACCATAATTATTTTTGCTTTATATAGAACATTTTTGTTTTACATGAAGCCACAAAGCCTCCAGCAGTGTGACTGAATTTTCATTTGTGTAATTCCAGTTGGAGGGGGTTGGGGTTTGGGACAGTTCAGCTCCACTGTGGTGGCTGCAAAGTTGTGAATTGCTGTCTTTCATATGGAGAGTGTCTGATACCATATATTAAACTGACCTGATCATTAATAGAATGATATTGATTATTATTGCAATATGACATAAGTAAAAAAATAAAAAGTACATACTGTATGAATGATCAAAACTTAGGGATGAGCACAATGCCTACATAATGCCAAATCTGTCCCCTGTAGACATCATAGCGTTATGTCCGAGACCTACTTTTACGAACTAGTCCTAGGTTTTTCCCAATCGGAACCAAACCAGTGCAGAAATGTTCTCTGGACAGTGAATATTAATAATTATCAAAAAAAAAGTTGAAATTTTGACTCACGGTCGAATAGGAATGCCAAAACGTTCGATGCTAAAGTTAGCAAACTGATACTTTTGGCTATAACTTTTGAACAGAATGAGATATCTTCACCAAACTCGGCACACATATGTATAAGCTCAATCTTTGGTCAAATAAAAAAAATTGCACCGCTCTGCCACTTGGCGCTATAAGCCTGAAAAAACCTAAAAATGACTATAACTATGCAATCGTTGGTCTGATTGATCTGAAAATTGGTATGCAGTGTCTCTGTCCAATGTGCCATAAGGGTATATGAGGACATTGGCGTATCTCAAAAAACTTTCATGGAGATCGGACCATAGGTGGCGCTATGACAGTTAAAAAGGCTTCAAAAACACGAAATTTCAAAAGTAAATTGCCTTAAATTGCTATAACATGCTCATATAATCACAGAAGCACTAGAACTTCATACCATATGATAGATCTCCTCATGCTGAGCAACTTTGCCTCAAGAACCTTTGCTGTCAATCAAGTCGTTTATTACATATTCACAAATATGTGAAAAACGTACTTTTGCGAACTAGTCCTAGGTTATTCACTCAGTCTCGATCAAACCACTGCAGCACAGTTCTCCAGACTCCCTAGATCAATAAAATTATCAAAAAAAAAGTTAAACTTTTTTAGGGACACCAAAACGTTCAAAAGAGGCGGGGCCACTTTTAGTAAAATGGCTATAACTTTGGAACAGAATGACATATCATCACCAAACTCAGAACACATATGTAAAAGCTCAGCCTTTGGTCAAATCCAAAAAATTGCGGAGCTTGACCACTTGGTGGCGCTATAATAGAGAAAAAACATAAAAATGGCTATAACTTCGCAATTGTCAGTCCAATCAACCTGAAAATTGGTATGCAGTGTCTCTGTCCAATGTGCCATAAGGGTCTATGAGAACATTTGCGTATCTCAAAAAACATGGCCGCCATCGACCAAACAAATTTGAGCACCTATTACACAAGGTTAACGGAGGCCGATCGGAATGAAACTCACTGGACATGTTCGACTCATAGCCCTAAAGGTCTGTAAGAATTTTGAAAGAAATCGGCCACTAGTTGGCGCTAACTAGTTTTTTGCCTCTGTAATCACGTGGTGTTTCACACATCCACATAATATGTATATCATTTGATAGATCTCCTCATGATGAACAACTTTGCCTTAAGAACCATTGCTGTCAATCAAATCGTTCATTAATTATTCACAAATACGTTAAAAACCTACTTTTGCGAACTAGTCCTAGGTTTTTTGCTCAATCTCGATCAAACCACTGCAGTAATATTCTCTGGACTCTCTAGATCAATAATTATCAAAAAAATCTTGAATTTTGTCCTTCGGTTAGCTATAACCGGGTTAATTTACAAAAGGGGTGTGGCCACATATACCCAAACGCCTATAAAACCAAAACGAAAACTCAAAACTTTACGAAAATGGGTGAAAACATGTGTCTGATGATTCTTAACAAGCATGCAAAGTTTCATGGAGATCGGAACATAGGTGGCGCTATAACAGTTAAAAAGGCTTTAAAATCAAGATTTCTATGGTAAATGGCCTCAAATTGTTAAAAAATGCTCATCTATTCACACAAACATTAGATCTTACACTTACATCTGTATGATATATCTGTATGAAATATCCCCACCCTCGCTACTCAGACACAAAGACCCGGCCAAATCGGCCTATAGGTGGCCCTACAGCGAACCAAAACGCGAAAGCCCTCATAACTCCTAGACCATTTGTCCTAGACTCAAGTGCCTTATATCCTTGGAATCCTTGGCTCAATCAAAACAAAATGGCTATCTCCGATTTCATTTCCGGTATGCAAATTTTTCCGCCATTTTGAAATTTGTTCAAAACCTACTTTTGCGAACTAGTCCTAGGTTTTTCACCTGATCAGAACCAAACCAGTGCAGAAATATTCACTGGTCAGTGAAGAACAATAATTATCAAAAAAAAGTTGAACTTTTGACTCACGGTCGCAAAGGGGCGCCAAAACATTCGAAAGAGGCGGGGCCATTTTTACTAAAATGGCTGTAACTCAGGAACCAAATGAGATATCTTCACCAAACTCGGTACACATGTGTATAAGCTTAATCTTTGGTCAAATAAAAAAAATTGCACAGCTCTGCCACTTGGTGGCGCTATAAGGGGAAAAAACACGAAAATGGCTATAACTACGCAACCATTAGTCCGATCGACCTCAAACTTGATATGTAGTGTCTTTGTCAAATGTGCCATAAGGGTCTATGAGGACATTGGCGTATCTCAAAAAACATGGCCGCCATCGGCCAACAAAGTTTGAGCACCTATTAGACAAGGTTACCCAAAAGCCTATAAAACCTAAACAAAAACTCAAAACTTTACAAAAGTTGGAGAAAACATGTGTCAGATGACTCTTAACAAGCATGTAAAATTTCATGGAGATCAGACCATAGGTGGCGCTATGACAGTTAAAAAGGCTTCAAAAGCACGAAATTTCAAAAGTAAATTGCCTTAAATTGCTATAACATGCTCATATAACCACAGAAACACTAGAACTTCATACCATATGATAGATCTCCTCATGCTGAGCAACTTTGCCTCAAGAACCTTTGCTGTCAATCAAGTCGTTTATTACATATTCACAAATATGTGAAAAACTAGTCCTAGGTTATTCACTCAATCTCGATCAAACCACTGCAGCACAGTTCTCCAGACGCCCTAGATCAATAATTATTAAAAAAAAAGTTAAACTTTTGACTCACGGTCGCAAAAGGGCGCCAAAATGTTCAAAAGAGGCGGGGCCACTTTTAGTAAAATGGCTATAACTTTGGAACAGAATGACATATCATCACCAAACTCAGAACACATATGTAACAGCTCAGCCTTTGATCAAATCCAAACAATTGCGGAGCTTGACCACTTGGTGGCGCTATAATAGAGAAAAAACATACGGAGGCCGATCGGAACGAAAGTCACTGGGCATGTTTGACTCATGGCCCTAAAGGTCTGTAAGAATTTTGAAACAAATCGGCCACTAGTTGGCGCTAACGAGTTTTATGGCTCTGTAATCACGTGGTGTTTCACACATCCACACAATATGCATATCATTTGATAGATCTCCTCATGATGAACAACTTTGTCTCAAGAACCATTGCTGTCAATCAAACCGTTCATTAATTATTCACAAATATGTCAAAAACCTACTTTTGCGAACTAGTCCTAGGTTTTTCACTCAATCTCGATCAAACCACTGCAGTAATATTCTCTGGACTCTCTAGATCAATAATTATCAAAAAAAAAAAGTGGAATTTTGTCCTTCGGTTAGCTGTAATGGGGCCATTTACAAAAGGGGTGTGGCCACATATACCCAAAAGCTTATAAAACCAAAACGAAAACTCAAAACTTTACGAAAATTAGTGAAAACACATGTCTGATGATTCTTAACAAGCATGCAAAGTTTCATGGAGATCGGAGCATAGGTGGCGCTATAACAGTTAAAAAGGCTTTAAAAACACAAGCTGTCTATGGTTAATAGCCTCAAACTGCTAAAAAAATGCAAATGTATTCACACAAACACTACAGCTTGATATCATATGATAGATCTAATCATTCTGAACAATTTAGTCTCTAGGACCATTGTTGTCAATCCAACTGTTCTTTAAATATTTGATTTTATTTAAAAAAACTACTTCTGTAAACTAGTCCTAGGTGTTAAACTCAAAATCCATAAAACCACTGCAGTAAGATTCTCTGGACTCTCTAGATAAACAATTATCAAAAATGTGAAAACAGCGAAAACAGCGCCACATAATAGTAAGATCATGATCTACTGTACTGTAAGTCTATAAAACCTAAAAGAAAACTAAATTTAACAAACCTAAGTAAAATCATTATCATATGATTCTAAACAAGCATACAATTTTATCAACATGAGGCAAAAAAAGGCAATGTTACAGTTATAAACTTAAAACTTAAAATAATCTCTCTTTAAAACGCCATGTAATTGCAACTTTAAGTAGAAGACCACTAATGCATCATTAAACAGACTAGAACAGTGCATTTAATGGCTTGTTTTCAATTAATTTCAATTTATGCATAGACTAAATCGCTGTTATAAAATTTCAAATAACGTTTAGTCAAAGCT
Source organism: Cirrhinus mrigala (assembly GCA_036247105.1). NCBI lineage: Eukaryota > Metazoa > Chordata > Actinopteri > Cypriniformes > Cyprinidae > Cirrhinus > Cirrhinus mrigala. The sequence continues at coordinate 115,765 of JAMKFB010000272.1, read as the reverse complement.
TAACACTTCATTTATTCAGATATATCATATTTGACAATAATACAAGATTATGATTACAGTGAAACCTGAAAATGATGTATAAAATCTTAAAAAGACAAGACTTGAACTGAAGATTTTGTCACCTACCATTTATTACACAAATCTCTTATGTGCAACAAAATGTGTGTGTGTGTGTGTGTGTAGTAATGCTTAATGAACATAACATAATATAACAGTTTAACCAATTAATTTCTGTGTTTGTGTGTTTGTGACTGTATTCTCCATCATGGATGTGTTTTATTGGACTTGTAATAGTCTTTAAAGAAGTCTCTTATGCTCATCAAGGCTGCATTTATTTGATTAAAAATATAGAAGAAAACTAATATTGCAAAATGTTTTTACAATATAAAATTGTAAATTTGTAAATAAATGTTTTTTATTTTAACATACTTTAAAATAGAATTTATTCCTGTGATCAAAAGCTGAATTTTTATCAGCTGTTACTCCAGTCTTAAGTGATCCTTCAGAAATCATTCTAATATACGGATTTATTATTAGAATGATCAATGTTGAATAATATCAACAGTTGCCAAATATTTTTTGGAACCTGTGATTTTTTTTTTTTCAGGATTCTTTCATGAATAACAAGTTTAAAAAGTACAGTGTTTATTCAAAATATAAATATTTTATAACAATGTAAATTATTTAGTATGAACTTTTAATAAACTTTTAATTATTAACTTAATACATCCTTGGTGAATAAAAGTATTAATTTCTTAAAAAAAAAAAAAAAAAGAAACAATAAAAATGTATTGACCCTAAACTTTTGAACGGTAGTGTATATATATATTATTATTATTATTTTATAGAAATTAGTACGATTATACAAAGTAATTACAAGTTTTAACGTGTGTTAATGAGTTCAAAGGAAGATTATGAAGTAGTTATGAGTTTGTTTGTAGTATTCAAGTCATTTAAATTGAAAATAGATATAAAAATGTTTTAAATTAAAAAATAACAAAAACTACATATAAATAATAAAAAAAACTGAAATATGAAACAGTTTTGAAATCACAATATAAAAGTCAATTTAAAAACAAAGTACACAGAACATGTACATGATTATGGAAAGTGGATTATAGAAGACTAATTACAAGTTTTAACATGTATATTAATGAGTTGCAAGAAACATTATGAAGTAATTAAACAGTATTCAAGTAATTTTAATTCAAAGTACATTACACAAAAATGGTTTGAAAGAAAGACCATTAAATAATAATAACAATAATAATAATAATTTCATTTATACATTTTTGTATTAATGAATACACAAAATTGTAAGCAGTATGTTAAAAAATAAAATGAAGAAAAGAAGAAAAAAAAGTTCATTCATTCATTCATAAACACTGCAAAAGCTGGGATTTCATGTGATCAACATAAAATTAACATAAAATTAATGTAAAATATAATAGTAAAAAATATTAAAGTTTTGAAATGACAAAATACAAAAATCAATTGAAAACCAAAATACACAGAAAAAAATGAAATCCTTCATTACGTTTCATATTTTATGTACATTACAGTCATAAATGCTCTAAATGAAATCAAAAACTCATACAGAGTACATAAAAAATTTAATTAGTACATGAAAAAAATTAAATGACAAAAGAATAAAATATTTACAAAAATGAAAATATTTACAATGAATCTGAAAATCATTCAATAATGTTCAATTATAATAATGTAACAAATATTCATTGATTTATTTGTTCATTCATTCATTCTTTCGACTTTTCAAAAATTCTATTTTCAAAGTAAATGCATGCTATAACCAATATACAGATGTTTTAGTTGTTTGTGTCAAATATACAAAGATGAACTTTGACGATGTTATTTATTTGTTTGTCTAGTTTATAGAGTATTTATAATGAGCACTTGTACACAGTAACTGATCATTTTTTCATATTATCTGATTTATCTACATTGTGTCATCATTTGCTGCCTGGTTTGAGTGTTTAGATTAGGTTTCCATTTTTGTCATTATATGACATATATAAAGAAATTTAACCTGAAACAGTGATCAAATCATTATTTTAAAAGAAATGTCACATCTAACATTTAGACACATGAAGCTCACACAATTTTAAGCATTTGCAAATAAAAATAAATAAATAAATAGACAGATAGATGCACAGACAGTAATATAATATTACACAGTTACATTCATAAGGTCTCTAAGTGAAGTATAGAAGTTGCATTGACTTTAGAATGAAAAGTATTAATTCATTTTGTGCTCCTTCTACAGCTGGACCTGTAACTCTTCTTTGAAGGAACAAGTTTTATGAAATGATGTGCTGAATGATATGATTCTTATATAAATCTGGATACCTTTTACAGGGCAGCCTTGGTAACTCAGGGAACTAAGCAGATACTGGCAGATCAGTGATCCAGAGGGATGCTAGAGTATGAGCAAGTTTCTGGTTGAGGACTGTGGCAAGAGCAGGCTCAGCACTGGGTAAGAGGAGGCTCATGTATGAGCTGTAGGATGAGAGTGGCCCAAACATACATAATTGCTACATCCATATGGACAGTGTTGTAGTCTCTAGGATGAGCTGTGGGGCTGGAACAGACTCTGGGATGAGTTCTGCAGCTGGAACAGACTCTGGCATGACCTTTTGGGCTGGAGCAGACTCTAGAATGACCTCTGGTGCTGCGGCACACTCTGGGATGACCTCTGGGGCTGCAGATGAGTCTGAGATGAGCTTTGGGGCTGGAGTGGACTCTGACATTAGCTCTGGGGCTGAAGTGGACTCTAGGATGACCTCTTGGGTTGTAGCAGACTCTAGGATGACCTCTGGGTCTGCAGAGGAGTCTGAGATGAGCTCTGGGGCTGGAGCAGACTGGAATGACGTTTGGGGCTGAACAAACTCTAGGATGATCTCTGGGGCTGCAGAGGACTCTGACATGAGCTCTGGGGCTGTAGCGGACTGTGTGATGACCTATGGGGCTGCAGAGGACTGTGCCATGATGTCAGGGGCTGTAGCGGACTGTGGGATGACCTATGGGGCTGCAGAGGACTGTGACATGATGTCAGGGGCTGTAGCGGACTGTGGGATGACCTATGGGGCTGCAGAGGACTGTGACATGACATCTGCAGCTAGAGCAGATTGTGGCATGACCTTAGGGGCAGGAGCAGACTCTGAGATGACCTCTGGGGCTGTAGCGGACTCTGGAAGTACCTCTTGAGCTGGAGTATACTGTAGAATGGTCTCTGGGGCTGCAGAGAACTCTGACATGACTTTTGGGACTGGAGTAGAGTGTGACTTGACTTTTGGGGCTGGAGTGGAGTGTGAAATTATCTCACATTATCATATGACATGTGACGTTATCTTACATTATGCAGATATTATCATATCTGCAGCCAACATTGGACTGTACTCAGGAGCTAAATCACATGTTGGACTGTCTTCAGGGGCTGGAGCTGACTTTGGAACACACTCAAGTGCCGCAGAGGAAGGTGAGGCTTTCTGGAGGTAGACTGACTGAGCATACAGGATATATTTCTACAATGAACAGTTGTTACTATCCCAAGGCATTAGTGGTTGATCCAGACATTTATGAAACATCACTGTTATCAACTCATTAGATGCCAGTAGTTTTTACTGTGGACATTAAGTATGAGGAATGCACACACTTCATCTTCATTTAGGTATCCAGGTAATGCCAAACACAGGGAAACATCGGGGAACACAAGGGAAAACTCTGGATTGAGGAAGTCTGGAGAAATGCCAGAGATATGAAAGAGACAAAAACTCTGGAGGATATAGTCCTATGAGACCAGACAATGTTCAAGACAATGAGGTTTGACAGTAATGCCAATAAAACAGTAGAAGACCATGTTGTTTTCCATTGCAGAGATCCAAGAAGAGAAATGTAAAGTTCGAGTCAGTGTGAAGTCATAAAAATGGACAAAGAGAAGTGGACAAATGTAGTCTCATCTCATGAATCTTAACTGTTGGTGAAGTGATGTTGAAGTATGATGACAGTCAATATTTGGTATTTACAGCTTAAATCCATGAAACCAGCTTGCGTTGAGTCAACTGTGCAGGATGTTTATTGTGCTGTAGTGGAGTTACCACATTCTCTGCAGTCAAAATATTCTTTTTAGCATAGCTAGCCATGCATTGAAATGTTGTCGTCATTATAAATGTGCTGTGCTGTACCTGTAGATGATGAGATTGTAATTAGGAAAATCCTTTTTTACAAATTGTTTTTTTTCATGCCTTCATACAAAATGAGTAATGCAGTCATTAAATTTAACTTAAATTTAACAATTTAACTGCAGTATAATAATTTAAGACAATATCTTTCTAATGAAATGTCAAAATGTCTTTCCAATTATGTCAACATGATAAAACTTATGTTATGTTAAAAGAAAAAAAAATACATCTTACCTCTTTCTCATTATTACAAGTGTTGATGAGGATGAAGCAGCAAAGATATTCCAATATTTCTCAAACTTAATCTTTCTTCTTATATTCTCTTTTATATATCTTGTTTTTATCATCCTGTTGAAAACAATTCCATTTTCTGCATGTAACATTTTAAAGCAACTCATTAAATGTCATTAGTGGTAACAGCATAATCAACTCTGCATATACATTCATGGTTAAATTACAATACAATAAAATACATGAAAGAAACAAAAAAATGAATGAATAAAATGAATGAATGAATGAATGAATGAATGAGTGAAAAGTAATACAATAAAAAGTAGTTTAGAAACATTGGATGGCTGTTAAGGCCATTGTATTAATGGGTTTTATTTTTCAATATATATATATATACATATATATTAATTGATATATATATGCTTAAATAACAAGTTATATTAACATAGCTCGATATTCTAATTAAATATCAGTATGAAAACGTTCATGGCCTTAACACCCAGTAATGGTACAATGCTACATGCTGCCTTCACATGCTATCGGAAATGTCGCACTTCTCACTTTTGGACAGAAAATTATGACTTTGTCATGTTTATGTATTTTGTTGTGTAAAACAACAGTAATTTTCTGAAAGAAAAGTAGATTTTTGCATATTTATTTAGAAAATCTTATTGATTCATATTTTTTTTTTGTTGAAGATATAAGAGTATAATGTAGATGTTAAACTTTCAACTGAAATTCATATTTATCATAATTGTCATCAGTGGCATGCAGAGGCCTCCACAAGGACTAGAACAAAATCAGGTATTTCACATTTAAAAACATATTGGGATTAGAGGTGCATGTCAATAGTACTAAAACAGCACTTCATCATGAGCACTTAAAGAGGGCAAGGATACAGGTAAATCATGTACCACTCAGTGGGTATCACATTTGAACAACAACAACAAAACTTATTGACACTAATTAAAAGGCACTTAAAATGATTAACTGAAGGGGGAAAACTCCAGTAGAGCATAGGTTAAATGGGGCACTGAGTTTGGGACAAGTGCCTTAAAGCAACGGTTCTTTATCCTGGTCCTCGCAAGCCCCAGTTCTGCACATTAACCCTTCAAACTTTTGTAGTAAATTTTGTCCATGTCTAAAGACACTACATGCAATGGTGTAGATTAATTTGTGTTCTTCAGTGAAGTAAACTTAAGCCAATTTGACATGAGTTACTCATTTTAAGTGCCTTTTCATTAGTGTCAATAAGTTTTGTTGTTGTTGTTCAAATGTGATGCCCACTGTAGAGAGCAGTGAACACTATGTAGGAATCATGTCAGTTGGAACACAGTTGATTCATATAGCTCTTTTCTAACAAGCCTGGATTTTAATTTGAATCAGGTTTGTTAAACAAGATACGTGCAGATACCAAGATTAAAAACTGCTGCTTTAAAGGGAGTTTGGTGCACAACACTGATTCCGATAGCATGTGAAGGCAGCATATATTCCCACAGAGGCCGTCCATATTTAAGATACACCTCTGTATCCCCCTCCCCCCATCTTGTTGGACGATTTCATTATACTATCCATTTTAGCACAACACATTCATGGCAGCTGAAGTAAGTCGACATAATATCAATCTTTATTTTATTCAAGCCAATGTCTTTCACATATATATGATCAATTAGTGTATTATTTTCAGTTGTTGGTTTTTCAACTATTTGTGTGAAACCAAAATGTTGCATGAGATCATGAATACTTGAATTATTGAAAAGGTTTTCATTGAAATCTCCTAGAATTATTTTACCACCTGGTAAGTAGTTCATTTCATTAACTAAAGTAATCAACTTGTCTTTAAACAATGGAATATTATATGATGGTGGTCTGTATACAACTGCCACAGTTGTGTTCAGTTGTTCTATTCTGCACATTAGACATTCAATGTTAATACAAGGTAAATCCACTAAAGCAACTTTGACTTCTTCTTTGTGATATATACCAACACCACCATGATTTTCCTGTTTCAGTTTAGCAAAAACATCCTCTGTTCCGTCATATGCAGCACTACGTGTTTTTTCATGGAAATAGTACCCAGGAAGAGTAACAGCATTCTCCACATAGTTTGGTTTTAACCATGTCTCTGTTACACATATCATATCTGCTTCAAAATATCTCTTATCTTGGCGAATGTCTAATATATGTGGGATTAATCCTTCAACATTGTGTAACATAATTTTGTATGTGAAAGTTTCTGTTGTTTCACATGGAACAATGAATGGAGGCATATTCTGTAATGCTTGCTCAATGTTATCTTTTGCAAAAATAGCTTTTTCTTTGAAATCTTCTAAGATGAGTCCATCAAGAGAGGTGACTCGACTTAATGCTACGTATGCTTGTCCTGGAGCAAATATCTTTTTCATTGAAACAACAGCTTTGTCCACTGTTAGGCCTTGTACTTTGTGAACTGTGCAAGCCCAAGCTAATCTAATAGGAAATTGTCTCCTGACACCACCACTGCTTGTCACTTTTTCTTCCTCAGGTTCAATTGGTGTTGCTTTCTCCAATCCAGGTTTTAAACATGGATGTTTGCCTCTTGCTTCTTTACCAACTTGTTCATTGTCAAATTCAATATATATTTTGGATGGAAATGTTTCATTATCATCATAACAGAATTCTTTAATTGTCCCAAAAATTCCATTCACAAGACCATCTGAAACATTAACCCTCTAAGCGCCAAAGTCGCAAAATTGCGACAAGACGTCATACTCATTAAAACAGACTGTAGTTTCTAATATGGTGTAATATCTCATTTGTATTCCCTACCACTAGATGGCAGACATGTAGTACTTTGATTCTAGACCAAAATTACGTCATGTTCCTATTCAACATGTTTGAGGAAATAGCAAAGCAAGTGAGCTATCGTTTCACTGATGCGGAAGCAGTTCAGTTCATAGCGTGCGAGTGAATTGTGAGTTTTGTGAGAGAAAATCGCCAAATAAAAAGTAAAAAGTTGTACTGTAAGGATGTGTTGCACATGTTATTTGCCGATTCTGACTCTGAAGGGGAATATTTGCCTTTTGGAAATGACGATCGGTCGTCTAATGATCGCGCATCTCCCAGTACATCTTTACAGCGCAATGGTGCTGCCGTCAAGGCGAAAGTGTTCATGAAGCACAAAAAAAAGCAATCATTTCAACCCTTTGCCCAACGGGGAAGGGGGTGGCAGGGGTGAACGTGGGGCTGAAAGTAGCACTAGCTCTCTGGATTCAGCAGCGCTGGATCCAGTGCCCCACGGAGGTGGGAGTGGCCGTGCAGTGTGTGCGAGAGCCGGGAGACGTGATAGAGGCAGCGGGGTGATCTGGATCATGCGTTTTACTACTGTATATTATAGTAATATAGTAATAATGTAGTACTTTCGCCTGTTTTATTGTTGGTTTCCTCTTTTCTGATCACTTGGAATGAGGATAAACAGACAAAAAAAAAAAACCCACATGCAAATAAGTTCAAATGGTTTCCTCTGTTCTGATCATTTGGAAAAAGGATAAAAAGACCAAAAAAATCACATGCAAATAAGTTCAAACATCCATTCAATATCTATTATTTCCTGAATATTACTGATAACCTGATCAAAAAGTAGGCTACTGTTCACATACGTTTTACTACTAGTATAGTAATATAGTAATAATTTCGTGCTTTCTCCTGTGTTATTGTTGGTTTCCTTTTTTCTGATAATATGGAATGAGGATAAAAAGACCAAAAAAAAAAAAAAAACATGCAAATAAGTTCAAACATCAATTCAATATCAACTATTTCCTAAATATTGTGAAATTCAAGATGGCCGCCCCTCATGATGTCATAATATGCAAATTAGATTAGTATATTTACACCCCACATAAACTTTTGGTCATGCCCAACATTTTTCTAATTTACAGTAGACCTCTATCTTTAAGCCCTTTCAAGCCACAAGCTTTTGAAATCTTAATGTCAAAATTCAGCATTTTTCAAAAAAAAACCCTGGCGCCTAAAGGGTTGATATTTTTCAGTAGCATTATTCGAGCATCAACAGCTAATTCAAGAGATTTTTCTAAACAGCTGTTCTGAACTCTGAAATGATGCCCATCTTTTTCTTCCATTCGGCCAGTTTTAGCATTTCTCTCAAAGTCTTGTGCTTTCACAGTAACTGTGTCAGAGCATAATTTGTGCAGCATATGTATGTTGTGCACATCAACTTCACTGTTGGTTGCATAAATGTGGATATCTGTACTATCATCACCATCACCTGTTTCACATTTTTTAAGCGAAGTAATGTCATCTTCAAGCATTGGTTCATCCTTTTTACGTAGCCTTAAACGATTCAGTAATTCAGCAAATTCTTTATCTTTCTGCCTCATAATCTCTGCAAGTTCAATGAAACTAAAGTGAGTTTCCCAAAGATTCACACTGTTCACTGGTTCACTATATAAAGGTTTTCCTTTGACAGGAGAAAGTTGATAAAAGTCTCCAACTGCTATTACTGAGACTTTTCCAAATCCTGAATAATCTCCTGTTTGTTTGATTTGTCTCAATCTTCCATGAATATATGCCAAAAGTTTATGATCAACCATTGAAATTTCATCAATTATTAAAATTTGCAGTTTTCCAAATTTGGCTCTCAAGGAATTAATTTTTTCATCTCCAAGTGGCTGATATGGCAGTGTAGCATTTGTTCCAATAGAAAAAGTTGAATGTACAGTTGTTGCATTTATGTTAAAGGCGCTGACACCGGTTGGAGCTGTTAAAAGCACATGTGTCTCATTTGGGTTTTCTGATAACTTTGATAGAATGCGAGACGTTTCATAATAGATCGCTTTAATCAGTACTGACTTTCCAACACCTCCAGGACCAGATATAAACACATGAAATGGATCTGGGTTTTCACCTTGTACTTTTCCTAGACACCACTGCCGCACTTTATAAAATATCTGGGATTGTTTCTCATTTAATGAACGCAACAAACCCATCGCATCTTTCTTTGTCATAGCACATGGATTGTTTTCTAATGTGAAAGAACCAACATTTGGTAATAGATTGGGTATGACATCATCACCTTCATCTGTTTCTATTGGTTGTTCTTTTCTAATATCCAGACAGTCTAAACGCTCAAGTTCTGCTTCTGGACAAATTTGAGCCCAAGCGTCTTCCATTGGTCCATGTTGTTCTAAGTCATCTTGAGCTCTTTGTATGGTCTCTGCTTCTTTTTCAAATTTTGCCCTGTTTGTGTCCACTATGATTTTCACTGACTCAAGCTCATCATCATACAATGTTACAAATCCAGTCTCATAAAACCCTTTATATGAAGTGAAATTTGGTGGTTTCAGTTGGCTTTGCAAAAAATGAGGCAAAAATAATTCCAAAATACTTTGATAATAATTTTCAGGATTTTTAGTGGGTGAAAAACGTGCATATCGTACAACTGCAAAATCCGTACGAGTTCTTTTTCTCACAAACCCCATGTCATTTTCCAATTTTACTGCATCTGAGCTTGACTTTTCAGACTTGGACAGAACTCTGTATTCTGATGCAAAGGAGGCTAAACACATTCCTGTAAGTTGTTTAGTTTTTGGACGAGCCCTGTATCTATCTGTGATGCTTTTCATCCATATTTCATCATTATCAGTTTCTCCATTTTCAGCTTTTTTATTTATGGTATTTAATGGTAAACTCATTTTTATTGTATTACCAGTTGGAATAAAAAACACTTTCCTTGATCCTTGTTTTAGTTTCATATTAGTCAAACGATAAACACTCTCTTGAGCTGAGACCTCTCTATTATGTAGAAAAACACTTCCAAGTTTTCTTAAAGCTTGTTTTGCATCCATATTGCCTTGTTTATGTGCTTCTTTCTGAGCATTTGCCAGCAGCAATCCCATTTCTCTCTCTGCTTTGGAAATGTAGGAAATTATATACACTATGCAAGAGTAAGCATCAACAACAAACCGTATGTCCATGTTTGCATTCCAGCATCGCAAAAGATCTTCATTATACTGATTCACCCAAACATCTCTTGGCTTCCTCTTCAATACAACATTTGTCTTCTTTGTCATTTTGTTATAAGCACATTCAAATATCTCCTGATTTATACCAATAGATGCAAACATAGAGTCAACAGAGTCAAAGACAGCATCACTGTTCAGCAAACATTCTCTTACTTTTTTCATTATAATTTCAGCTACTTCTTTTGATATCTGCTTAAAGTCATTAGCCTTTTTGTCTTTACTTTTCTGTTGCTGTTTCATTCTTACCTATTTGACTGCTTCTTGTAATGAAGGTATTTTTGCTGGGTGGACGTGGAAAGTTAAATCTACATGCAGTGCCTTTCTTTCTACATGTTTTTCGTGTCTTTTGCTGTGTTGTTGGACACTGCTCACAATTTCATGCATTTCTTTTTGTTGTTCAGATGGCATTTCACAAGTTACATACCGATCAACAAATGCTACAACTTCATCATCGTCCTCTCTGTCCACTTGAGGTGCATTTTCAACCCAAAACAGACAATGTGTGTGAGGGGATCCACGCTGCTGAAATTCAATTCGATAGAAGTAATCTATTACTTTTCCGATGGGTTGAGCTGGTGACATAATCACATCTTTCAGAAAACAGTGGAATCGATGGTCAAACATTCTAGCAGCAATTACAGGGTTTCTTTTCAGCATCCCACATCTATCAGACCAGTCCAGTTCATCAACAGGAGTTTCACATCCCTCTTGTTTGACAATAGACCGCATTAATTCTGGCCATCGCAAGTCAGCTGATGAAAATGAACAAAACCATGTTAGGATCCCAAGTTGCCTAACCATTGCAAACAAATCTTTTTGAACAGACTGCCAAAAAACAGGACTCTTTAAAAATTTATAACCCTCATCATAATTTAAAATCCTTTGAAGTGATTCTTTGTTTGTAAGCATTTCTGAAGTAATTTTTGTTTTGTTGCTTGTGTCATAGCCCTTTCTCAAAGCAATAGATACATTAGAGATAACTTGATTTAGCTCTGACAAATATTGTCCATAAAAGATGTAATCAAGGTTTTTGGCAAAACGTCCATCTGCATTTAAAATTCTATTGTTTAAATATCTAGACAATGTTAATTTTTCAGGTCGTGAATCATGAAATGTGCCTCTTCCTTTTGGAAAGAGAACTGGAAAACATTTAGGTTCATTGGTTTCATCCATTAACATTCTCACTGGATTATTACCTTCTGTAGGTGCAAGTGACATAATACCATCAAAATGTTGATCTAAAACCTCTTGTGCAATGTCCACTGGCTGTAAGCAAGAATCCATAAACATTCCATGCTGTTGTCGATCATGAAGTGTTTCATCAGTCATCTCATTATCTTCACTTTCAATGTTGTTCTCTTCATTATTATGCATGTCGTCACAATTGTCTAAATTAGACTCATCGTTATCACTTCTATAAGTCTTTTCATCTTCTGTTTTACTCAGAGGATTAGTCCAAGTTTCGTTAAACTCTACATCTGTATACCACTTGTTATTGTCTTTTAAATATGCCAATGCTGTTTTAATGTTATCAGTATGAACATATTTATACTCATAATGCCCTTTGTATGTCAGTTTTCTCTTAAGCTTCACTCGTATTGTAAAATCATGATTTTCTGACCTTGGTAAAACATTCACTACTTCTGTAACATTAGATGGAACACACGTTACTGGACCATGAACTCCATTCTGTCCTCCTCGTGGTAAAGCCAGCATTTTCATAAATGGAATATTCTTTGCAATTAGATGCTCCTCAAGAGAGTTTAAACAGCTCAATTCAGCAGGAATAGTATCCAAACCTAGATTGTTACTAGCTACACTTTCAGCAGGTCTTTTACCTTCACAAATTTTTCTATCACAAGTGTGACAAATCCATAGAGATCCAGCAGGGCTGTTTTTATACACACAGTCTTCACTGGACTCTTTATTGCACTTATGGAGATAATCCACTGTTATACATTTTTCTGCAATATAACCACAATGGTCTGATTTTTGAAAATAGTTATTTTTTTTACAATGTTTCACTTGCATTTTAAAGCAGCATCGATGACAAACTGAACAGATATATTCAGGACCTGTAGATATTTTTTCTTTAAATTGTTCAGTGACATACTTCATCTCCCTCCTTTTTATCTCTACCTCATGTTGTCTTACAACATTTCTCATTTTAATACTATTGGCAAAAGTAATATCATTTTTGTACTTCTGTTTATTATAGTTCATCATAATTTCCCTGTATGTTTCATTTTCCTTATATTTTTGAGTATTGTAGTTTTTCACAAACTCTCTGTGTGATAAATTTCCTAGATATTTCTGAACACTGTAATTCTTAACAGACTCTCTGTGTACTATATCTGCATTGTATTTCTGAATGCTATATGTCTTCACAGCCTCACAATGCAAATCATTTAATTTGTATTTATCCACACTATATGCCTTTACTTTTTCTTTATGCTGTTTGTTTTTCCTGTACTTTTCAGTGCTGGATTTCCTTACTGATGCTTTGTAAGTTTCATCCTCATGGTATCTTTTGTTTGTTTCTTTCTTTGTGTCTTCTTTGAACTCAACATTATTCTTATATTGAAGTTTCTTCCTGTAAAGCGTACCTGAGCTTGAAGACAGAGTTAATGTTTCATTAAACAGTGATGACTTACAAGAAGACGCACAACTACCATCCTTGCTCTTTACACAAACAACAAATTCATAGTGAGAGCTATTTACATGTTTCAAATAAATTCCCCTGTGTTTACAGCTGTGTCTATTGGAGAAGACATTTGAAGATGAAAACTTAAGCCATTTCTCTTGACTGCATGTAAATATGTCTACACCAATTAAATCACTGACTGCTTGTATTTCCATCTCTGTCGCCCAGTTTCCAACATATTTCATTCTTGATGTGGCAATATACTCTGCTACAGAGCTGTAACCTTGTCTGAGATACTGAATATACTTTGCTTCATTCTGCAGTATGTGTGTAACTACAGCTCGTCTCACTTTTCTGTGTTCTTGTTCACTTCCACTTACAGCATAAGCTACCGCTCTGAAAAAGCAGTTACCATCAGCAACAATATCTTTAGTTTCACAGGGCTCAGCCATTTCAGCAATCTCATTTGGATTATTCTGTTCTTTTATGACGTTTACAATGTTCAGCTTTAAACAAATATTCTTTTGTTGCTGTACTGTTAATGGACAAAACTGTAAAGAAACACTGACAGTTTGTGAAATAAATTCAACATCACCTGCATTTTCATTACTTGCATATAAAGAAGGCATTTCTGTTTTCTGTTCTGCACATATTTCATTCACAGATATTTTACCTGTGTTTATGAAATCACTCAAAGATTGACTGCAACCAACATCAACTTCCATTTCCAACTGCTCCCCTTCAGTCTCTTTTACTGCTTGAACAGTTTTCTGGATCACTGGACAGAACGATTTAGGTTGCTGACTGTTCCTGTCAATCATATTTTGCATGACTCCAGTTACCTGAAATGGATGATTACTTACTTTCATGGACAAATCAGGTTTAGATGTCTTTACCCTTTTTCTATGCTGTTCATTTTTCTTCGATTTTTCATTGCTGGATTTCATTATTGATTTCATTATTGCTATGTAGTTTTCATCCTCATGGCATCTTTTCTCTGCTTTCAGTTTGTTTTCTTCTTTCAACTCAAGACTGTTGTTGTATTGATGTTTGTTCCCATGATCCTCACTTGAGTTTGAAGACACATTTGATGCCACACTAAACAATGATTCTTGAAATGCTGATTGACAAAATGAGGCACAGTTACCATCCTTGCTCTTTCCACATAAAACAACTTCAAAATGACAGCTATTCACATGTTTCAAATATATGCCACTTTCTCGACAGCCATGTCTATTTGAAGATGAAAATTTAAACCATTTTTTTTGACTGTATGTAAACATGTCTACACCAATTAAATCACTGGCTGCTTGTATTTCCATCTCTGTCGCCCAGTTTCCAACATATTTCATTCTTGATGTGGCAATATACTCTGGTACTGAGCTGTATCCTTGTCTGAGATACTGAATATACTGTGTTTCATTCTGCAGTATGTGTGTAACTACAGCTCGTCTCACTTTTCGGTGTTCTCGTTCACTACCACTTACAGCATAAGCAACAGCTCTGAAAAAGCAGTTACCATCAGAAACAATATCTTTAGTTTCACAAGGCTCAGACATTTCAACAATCTCAGTTGGATTATTTTGTTCTTTCACAACATTTACAATGTTCAGCTTTGCGCAAACACTATTTTGTTGCTGTAGTGTCAATGGACTAAATGCCAAAGAAACACTGGCAGTTTGGAAAATGAATTTAACATCACCTGCGTTCTCATTAGTCGGGTATAAGGGCTGTGTTTCTGTTTTCTGTTCTGCACGTTTCATTCAGAGACATTTTACCCGTGTTTATGGAATCACTCAAAGATTGACTGCAGCCAACATCAACTTCCATTTCCAATTGCTTACCTTCATTTTTGTTTACTGCTTTAACGGTTTTCTGGGTCCATGGACAGAACAAGTTGCCTTGCTGACTGTTTGTGTCAATAACTGCCTGTACTCCAGTTACCTCAAATTCATGATAACGTGCATCCTTGGACACAGCAAGCTTCTTGAAATGAGTAAGCAGAGATTTCATGCTCGAATAGTACACCACTAGACTCTTACCATTATCTACACATCTTCCATCACTGCGTCGTGAATGTGGATCAATCACTGCATACCAAGATCCTTCTCTAACAACGGCACATATGGCTAGCTTAATATTTACCAAACATGCATCAAACCACTGAAATGCTCGATGCTGCTTCATCAAATGATATGGCATACCCTTGGAATCCTTCATCATATTTATTGACACCAAACAAGCCAGTCAATGATTCACCATAGTTTATTGAAAATTGACAATTGTTCAGCATGTGTGTGTGTGGCACCTCATCAACACGTATGAAGCCCGATTCAGGATTGTTGATTTTCCCTGTGTCTCTCATGGTACTGGACAGCTCATCTCCATGGATCAGGACAGCATTCAGGTCACTTCTCGTCCACTGCAACACACTTTTCATCTTACACATCACAATTGCTGTTAAACTATTTGCACCACATTGCCTTCCCATATTCTGGCCAAAACGGTAATCTCCTTGATGGAAAGAGCCTCTGATGTAGGATTTCTGTGGAGATAAATTAGAAACAGCTTTCAGGGTGATTACAGTATCTTGTTCAGAGTTTGGTTCAACTTTCAGCTCAGACTTTTGCTCAGACTTTTGCTCAGACTTTTGCTCAGACTTTTGCTCAGACTTTTGCTCAGACTTTTGCTCAGACTTTTGCTCAGACTTTTGCTCAGACTTTTGCTCAGACTTTTGCTCAGAGAGGGTTTGCTCAAACTCATCTTTACATTCATCTTTTGACCCGTTGTGATGTACACAACGTTCTGTTAATTTTGCCGTTTTTTTAAGAGGTGGCAGAGCCTCTGTAGAATCAGCAGCCATCCGGTCTGCCATCCTCTTCTTGGCTGCCTGGGAGCGCTGAGACTGCTTCGTCTGAGGCATCTATTCATACACACAAAATATAGAAAGACAAATTAAATGACACATTACTGCATGAATTCACAAACACAATAGAGTAAAGAATTTAAAATATCAGTAAATGTTAGTTCACATTACAATACGGTCTATTAATAGTATTGCATGCCACTTTTACAGTTTTAATGGTATTTGTACGATATGTTACAGTTACAATGTTTATGTACACAAACATAAAATAAATACAAGGATTAAGTTAACTTTAAAATGTTTAATTAATATAACTAAATGTTAATAAAAGTGGCAATTTTAAGATGAAACACATCTGTAGGAGCCATATTTATTCATTGATTAAGTTTAATTGATTTATTTTTATTTCAGTCATGATTTGAATATTTAAGGAAATTTTATGTTTGATCATTGGGCTAATCAGTCATGTGAACCAGTTGCTCCTCCTTTACGTGTCGCTACGGCACCACACGTGCAGATGATAATGGACTCGCATTGTTTGTTAGGTGAGAGTTAGAGGGTGGGGAGCGCAACAGTTTCTTCAATCGCATTGTATCATTCTTTTTCCTTTTGTTTTCTCTTCTTGGAAGTTATATTTTGTTGTATTTTGGAAAGTAAACCGAAGATTGCGATTAAAATAATTTTGTTGATATAACCGCATCTCCGTGCGTGCTTAAAACTTAATGTGAATCTGAAGACTCCCCTGCTAACATCAAGAGGCTAACATAAGCAGGATTAGCCGCTACAACATCTGCTAATCATAATACCCAAACAAAACATAATTATTCACAATTGTAACAAAGAAAACATAACCCATTTATAAATTATGTATTTCAGTAAACATCATATTATACAGAAAAAATGGGATTCTACTAAAATCCATAGATAGTCAGCAATACATCTTTAAATCCCTACAAATAACTATACATCTGAAAACTTCTCAAAGCTATTTAATTGCAAAACCTTATTTTAATTAGAGTTATACTGACATCTAGTGGTAAATCATGCAGTTACATCTCATTTTATTTCTTTATTAATACCACTGAAGAGTAATCTAACTCCCCTTCTTTGCATTTCAAATACTTTTACCCCATTTTTAAACTTACAAACTGTGTCAAATAAAATAAGTATAAAATATGAATCTTTTTATTTTCTTCATAAAGAAATAATTTAATTTGCGGGTATGAATTTACAAATTTCCTATTAAATAATATCATGACTGCACGTGTGTGCACGTGGATGTGTACACACATAGCCAAAAAAAACAAACCAAAACAGCTGTGGATCATTCAGATAATAACACAATACCAAGTGTATTGTAAACTTTTGAACAGGATCATCTATATAAACTCAACTATTATTTTCTTTTGTGATGTGTGTGTGTATATATATATAAACATTCTATGTGAAATATCTTATTGAGGTCAGTACTTAATAAACAATAACAACCACTTTGTATGACACCTGTTATTTTTGTAAAACAATTAACATTTGGCAAATTCTGCAAGGAGCATCTAACCTTTGACTGCACTTCATTATGCTATATTCTTACAATATTAATAAATAAATAAAAAAAAAACAATAAAGGTAACATCTTACCTCAAATCAGTCTTCTCGAAATATTCTGCTACACAGAACTCTAGGAAAATATATAAAACAAACAATTACATTAAACAAAAACAAATGCATACCACACTACATTTCAAGTTTTTTTCCAGCATTGACAATTATGAAATGGCATAATTTTGCCTGTGGACAAAACTGAAGCAGACAGTTATGTGCAGGCTTCACTAAACATGGTCAAATAGGGCTTTTAGTCAAAACTATGCAAATTCGGACACATGCTGATATCATTACATTTACTTTGTTTCTTTAGACAGAATTATAATTTAAATTCTTTATCCACTGAATTATATGATCTGATGAGCATTACTGACTGTATAGGATTTGCTTTCACTTCAGCAATGGCTGTTGTGACTATGAAAAAACATAATTTGCTGCTCGTCTGTCAATCATGTTACACATTCCTTACCAGCCCCATCTCTGCTGATCAAACACGTCCATTACTGCCCCGTTCAGTTATATACACACAACAAACACAGAAAACTTTTACCTACAAATGAAATATGAAACTAATACACTAATGATTATGAAACTAGTTCTGTCATTCATAGTACTTGGAGAATTTCAGGAACAATAAAGAATAATACATTTAATGTTATGCAATAAATGCCACAAATTCAGCAACTAGCTTTAGTAAAAAAGGCTACAATTGAGTCTTTGAAACCCCCACCCTCCTTAGCAACTGTTCATATCATGCTTTTATTCACTAAAAAAATGCTGTAAAAAAAATGCTGTAAAAAAAATAAGCGGACAACAGGCTGACATACGACAGAACAGGTTACTTCTGATATGAAACAAGGTTTCAGCTTCTAATTTTGTAAGAAATTCAAACAATAAACATCGTTTTATGGCTCCTTAATGTGTCCTGAAAGATCACTGTATTGCCTCTGCTCAAGTGACACGTTAAACGACGTCTATTCATATTTACAAAAAGCACAAAATATGAATATGATTGCTCACATGGCCTGTCAATCAAACTCTCTCGCGAAAGATCAATTAACATATTTACCCTCCTCTTGTGCATGCACTGCACGTGCTACATACAATACACTAACCTATCTATCTATTTTATCACCTATCCTTTAAAATATAAAGGTAATGATGTTTAATCAAACAGAAATAACACTGAAGCAATAAACAATTACAAACATACCTTTCAAACAGCTCAATACTAAGAATTTATTACATTAACTAATAACAGTATTAAAATAATAATATTAATCACAACACCAAACGTCCTATAAACAGATTATAGCCATTTATTTCATCTTCTAATCAATACGATGACCAAGTGAATCATGCAAATCTAGTCCTGAAATAAAACGTTACCTTTTAAACATTTATTTACAAAATACAACCACAAAACATACAAACACAGAAACAACAACTTATACTGTCTTAAAACGATCATCGATGACTAACATTAATGCATGGATGATTAAGATTACACACAGAGCAACCACACCATGTGCTTACCTCCTCACCGTAAAAGACAAAATGGTGTCTTTTCCTGACAACACGGAAACGCGTTCTCTCTTGGAATAAATCGCGCGCTTGCCCTCTAGTGGATGGAATAATAAAAACATATTATAATTACATTGAAATCTGAAAATGTTATTAGAAAGAGAACAAGTAAGCATTTTGTTACCAATTATTTGAAATTAAACTAATAATACATTTCAAATGAATAATATAGTTCTTTTCAGTTTTTGTTTATTCATACTATAGCATAATACCTATTATTTATTAAAAATATCTGTATCTACAACAAAATGTGTCCATGTGCATTTAAAACCTGTTCACAAGACCGATCCGTCCGTGGCTAAAATAGCTACTGTTCTTTAATACTTAATAACTTTTGAACAGCTCATCCAATCTGAATGCTGTAAAAAGTACCGCAAAACTGAGATTCTCCGCTTTTTTCCTAGTCTCATTAGAATATTCAGAGACTCCGTAGTGAACGTGATTACCTCATCGCATTTTGATCGCGTTGATTCTTCAGAGAAACCAATGCATTTTCGTTCCTCTCAGCCAATCAGGAACGACTGTTGACGCTTAGTCCCACCCCCGTATCCAGATTGATTCAAACTGTCATCTATTCAACCAATAAACAGACTTTTTGGACTTTTGAACCACCAATTAGCATGTTTCTGTGGAAATTTGAACAAACTCATAGTGAAAGTAAAGTACGTTGTGCGTGCATGAAAACAAACACAAAATAACACACGTGCATGACAGCACTCTCTGAAAAAGCACAGAAAAACACACGATAGACTATAATAGACTATAATATTATGGTAATTCTTCTCATATAGTTTATACACTTGCAAAAAAAAAAAAAAAATATGTTGCACTCTGTATATTTTTCTCTCATTTTGTGTGTAGTTTGTGAATCATTGGCACTTTTTGTATATTTGTTGCACAAAACCATTGGTGCAGTTGTTTTCACTACTTGCTGCACTGTTTGCGTTTGTTGTTCATATTCTGATTGAAAATATATTTCCCTGAAAAAAAAACACTCTTTTTTTTTTTTTAAATTGTGTTTTATTACATAATAATGCTTCCATTTATTTTACCTCCTAAACATTTTTGAAAACATCTATATTGTCAATAAACTAAATATACCTCTTTTTTCACTGAAAAGCACCTAAAACAATACTGTAATAAATGCCTATAACTTGCTTAGAGAATCTTATATGTAGATAAAATTTTAGTTTAAAGTGTAAAACACACAAATACAACTTTTTAAAAAAAAAAAATTCTAAACTTCATGAATTCTTGCTTGCAATTTTCTTAAAATTTTGTAAATGAGGTTCAAAGCAAAATGTGGCAACCCTTGCATTTCAACACTTATAACAGGGTCATATGAAAATATGGTCTTAATCTAGTGTACCCAAATACCTACAAATTGTAAAATGAAAGCTCAAAAGCCTTATGGAAGCCAACCATTTTTGTTTAATTCACTAAAAAAACACTAGATGCTAGCAGAACATCACTTCTTTGCTTATCCTATTCAGTAATACAGTAATATCTGGCGTTTAACTTTTGCATTTATATTTTGACAATATGAAATCATTATTATTACATTTAAAATCAAATTTAGTCAAACTTTACTAATACATTTATACAGACACATCTTTTACAACTACACTACATTATGATTACAGTTAAAACTGAAAAAAATTGTATAAACAAAAGACTTCCAGTAAATCCTATTATAATTTTACAATTGTATTATTATTGTCTGGAAAAATTAATCAACTATCACATTCTTTGCTGTGATACGGAGTTGTTTGAAAATGCTACAAACTGATTTTTTATTATACAAGTAAAGAAAACAAAACAGATTTTGAACAAGTTTAAATTGGTTTTGTTCAATTCACACATTAAACTGACTTATAAAAACTTTTTCTTTGACTTACTTATTGATATATAAATATTTGTTGAAAAAGTAAATTATTTACATAAAAATCTAAACTAATTTTACAAACTCCCAATTAAAGGTCCAGTCATTTTCACTTGCATTCAACACATAAACATATTTTTTAGTCAAAAATGTTAATTATACTAAACATTAAATTTTTCTATAAATTTTTGAACACATTCACCACTATAAAAAGAGTTCAAAACTATTTTATTACACAAAAATCAAATATTTCAAAGACCATCAAAACCCTTTTTGTTAACAAAAAATTACAGTTTTACTTAAAACTGTTTCTTTTTACTTTGCAACATTTGAATGATCAAAATGCAAGTCTTATATTACTTACAACAGCTTTAAAGTTATTTAACATTGTCCAAAATAATCATTACAAAAGCATAGGAAACCTAAACAACCTAAATACTCACCACAAAAATGAAAATTCTATAATCATTTAATCATCCTCAAGATGGTGCAAACCTGTATGAGTTTCTTTCTTTTTTCTCAACTATTTAGTTACCAACATTATCCAAATGGTCTTTTCTATCCAACATAAAAAAAACAAAAAAAAAAGCAACCTCATACAGGTTTGTAACAACATCAGGGTGAATAAATGATGACAGAATTTTCATTCTGATGAGAAATACAACTTTAATCAACTTATTTTTAAATTTTAGAACAATATTGTTCCTACTTTTTACCAAGAAAAGCATAACTGCAACTACTTCTTGAATGGATGCTGCTTCTAAATACTTCTTTCACTCCTCATTCCGTTCCTAAATAAAAAAAGAAAGACATTTAGACATAACTTTAAATTATACAACAAAAAGCAAATATACAAAACAAAAAAATACACATATATTAACTAAACATAATCCAATGAAACTTATACATCTATCTAAATATTAAGACCATGAATAAAACTTATACATACCAGATTTTTCCATAAAAAATATTAAATATTAAATAATCTAACAATAACTACACTACGGAACTTCATACTACACAGCACAACTACTCAACTTTGCATAGAACAAAAAAGATTTTCTATTTAAATAATAAATATTAAAATCATCATCTGAACTTCTCAGTCATTAATAATGTTACATTAATAGCTAAATAATTAATTCATTTTTGAATAAAATTATGCTTTTGAATTAAACTGCTGTTTAATTATACTAACTATTACACATTTTAAAAAAAAACTTCACTATAAAAACATACACACAGAAACAAAACACTACTAATAATAACAACAACAAAATACACCTTTTTATTCTGGTAATATTTACTAACTTTACTAATTTAACCAAAAACATAATTATAAATATAAATTAAATATTTTTACTCTTTTAAAATGTAATTCACCATTTAGCCTGAGCTTAATAAACATAATATTTAAAAAAAAAAAAACTAAACTACTATATCAGTTAGTAAATAAAGGCAACTATGAGTATGCATTTTAGAAAAATCACCTAAATATATGAATATCGATATAATTTCAAAATTTACATTAAAAAACAAAAAACAACCACACATGTATATATTTTACATGTTACTTATCAAATATAGGCCAACTATATAATATGTTTAAAAAACAAACTGATTTTCCAAATACTATTAAATATTTAGCTTTAGATCAAACTCTTCTAGAATACCATTTTTTAAAACAGAAAAACAGAAAACTTTTTTTACTTAAATACCCAAATGAACTTACATAAATCTATCATTACCAATGCAACATTCAAAAAAAAAAAAAAAAAAAAAACTAAAAAATAACTACTCACAAAGAATATACTTCCATAAAAAACATAACTTGCTCATTGCATGTATTATACTAGTTTTCTGATACCTGTTCATCAAAATACATTATCTTTGTTAATATTTTTGTTAATATTTTCTTGCAGATTTTGTCTATTTCAACTACTTAACAAATACAAACATGAATTGAATGAAATTTACAGTTTGAATGTGTCTAAAACACACAAACATGTAGATATACTGTCGTGTCAAAAAATCAAGTGTGTCTGTGTTTCTGTGTGTATATATATGTATGTATCTGTCCATATATTGCACTGTGACATAAACACTTATGTTAGACACAATCAAATAACACAGAACAAAAAGTGTAACAAAGAGACAGTCCATAAAACAAAACATACATGACATTAGACGTAAAACCACAAATAACAAAGACTAATTTATTAAAAAAATATTAAGTAACATTACTCATGTTATACCTGTTACTTCTTGCTCAACCCGCATTGCAACTGCAACTTCTTCATCAACTGGATCTTCGTCCACATCTATTCCAACTGCCACCTTTTGGTCCTCAGATATTGAAGGTTCACCATCAGTTGACTCTTCACCTACTTGTCTTGTCACCACTGGGACTAAACCGTCTTCTTTCTGAACAGATCCTACAGCTGGTACTTCTTCTTGAATAAATGCTGCAGATGCATCAGTAGATGCTTTTTCCAAACAAACAACAAAGTTGTTTTGCATTTTGATTTTACACTTTTCCATACTCAATAGATGTTCTTCAATATCCTGGCTGTCTGAAAGTAAGTGTAACAGCTTCTCATCGGTCAGATATCGTTTGAGGACACTGTTGGACAAGGTCACATCTTCTTCACCAAAACTGTTTCCAATTGACACTTTCCCTTTGGTAATGCACTCATAATTTTGGCACTTCTGAAGAAGTCCACATCTACGACACCGATGATACTGTTCTTTGGCATTCAAATCATTCTGCCAAGCCTGGCATTTTCTGCACCTACGTGACACAGTAATCTCTGCAGCGTTAATCTCACCAATGATTATGGTCACAGGATCTTCATCTACTCGGAAATCTTCAACACGAGTAGGGAGAGAAACATTTGCGAACTCCTCAATCTCTGTAGTACGTGAAGTGGTTAAAAACAGGCATCCTGCATACTGCCTGGTGCAGACGTTTCGGATGCAATAGCTCTTCCCACTTACTAGCTTGCCTATTAAGGTATCCCACAACTGGATTTTTATCCATCCCGATACATCTTCTACATAACACGTCTGCATTTCTATACAATCGCCTCGCACGTCAACCATTTCAGTGGCCGGTTTGATATAGTTGACACGGACCTCTAAACTGCTAACCTAAGAAGAAAAAAAAAAAAATAAAAAAAAAAATGCAATTAAACAATTATTTCTCATATACAAACAAAAAACACTAATCTAATAATCTATGAATACATGTATAATTTCTAACACAACTATAAATTTACATCTTTTTTTCTTGATCTGAATATCATTGTTACAAAAAAAAAACAAACAAAAACATTTACTCATAATTAAACATTTACTTTGAATACATTAAATTGTTTTCAAAGGTCAATAAGTTAATAATTATTTATTTTGAAATTATTTTAATTACAACAAATATATATGGTTAAAATCAATTACATATATTTTAGAAAACTAAATATTAAAAAAAATTAAGCTGTCGGTATAACAAATTGACTTATTTATATAAAAAAAAAAAACAATTAAAATAATTAATTTACAAGTCTGTAACAAGTTCATTTAAAAGTAATAACTTAATGATGAACCAATCATTTACAAAACATGACTATGTGTTTATAAATGATTAACAAATAAAATACACTAGGAATCTATGATATTGTAAACCAGTTTTACCCTCACCTATAGATCACATCAGGTTCACAGTGCTAAAATACTCCATAAATACATCCTAAATCACATACTAATGCACTATTCTACAACAGTTTTTTGTGTAAACAGTAATGATGCACTTAATTAATTATGCATTAATTAATTATGTAGCAAAGGTGTAGAACTTATGAAACTACATTTATGAATGATAAAATAACCTTACAAAATCCATACACCCTTACATTGCAGTACACCCTACAAAGTATTCAAAAAATGTTGGATAAATGCAAGAATTAATCATTTACAAATCTTTCTGCATCCCCTAATCTAAAGTGTAAACAATTCATTATTTGTAAATGTGTTACACATCAATTGTAGATCATTCTTACATGTTAAAAAATAATATAGTCTGTACAAAGCATTTACAACACTTTCTACATCCCCTAATGTAAAGAGTAAACTACTCATCAGTTGTAATTGTTTTACAAACCTACCAGTTACAGGTTGTGCGGGTATACACACTGGGCAAAAAGATCTAAAAATGATAATTAAAATATTTACAACTGATAAATAATTTACACTTTAGATAAATCTAGTGGATGCAAAAAGTGTTGTAAATAATTTCTTCATGATGTGATCAATGGAGGGTAACCCTTTAACTGATTGACATTTCAATTATTTATAAGTGATCAATAATATATTAACTAGCAATTTATGAACCACTTACTAAGGATCTGTTTGATTATTTTATGATTTGCTATTTTTTAAAATAATTTATGACAGATTTGTAAATCATTACCATATTACTTAATCATCATTGGTTAACGTATTGTCATGTTTTGTAAATTATTAGTTCATCATTATTTAATGACTTGTAAATTATTTATAATTTCATCTACAAAACATAGATAAAATAGTAAAATATCACTTGTTAATCATTTATGAATGCATACTCATGTTTCGTAAATGATTAGTTCGTCATTAACTAACTACATGAAAATGACTGGTAAATTAATTAACAAAACATACAAAAATTGTTACTTCTTAAATGTTTAAGAATGTTTTCTAAATGATTATTTTATCATTACCTAACCACTTATAAATGACATACAACTGAAACTTAATATAAAATGTTACCAAATACTTTAACACAGTTAAAGGAACACATCACTATTTTTCAAAATAAGCTAAATTTGCAACTCTCCTACACTTAAACAGTTAAGTTTTACCATTTTCAAATTTATTCAGCTGATCTCTGGATCTGACATTACCACATTTAGCATACCATTACCATATGACTCAAAAATGGCCAAAGACATTACATTTTTTTCCACATTCAAAACTTGCCTCTTCTGTAATTACAACATGTACTAAGATGTGACTGAAAAGTTGTAATTTTCTAGGCCAATATGGTAATGATATTATTACCTGGAGACTATTTTCAGTTGATCTATAATATAATATCATTGTCACGGTTCACACATCTGCCGTGTTCTCAGGTCTCGTGATCTGTATGTTTGTCATATGATGCCTGCTCGCTCAGCTGAGCTGCTAATCAGTCCGGCACAGGTGTCTCTCATTATCGCTGGCTTTAAATACTCACCTCATTCTCCTCTCCCTCGTCCGATAGTTCATCCGGATCTCTGTACCTGTTCCTGTCGTCACTTTAGTCTGGTCTTCGTGTGGATTGGTCGTGTTGGATGTCGTCGTGTCTTTTCCGCGCCTGCACCGGATTCACGCCATCACCACGGGACTTCACTCCACGCCGTCACCAGCCATCTTGCCCCTGCATCACCCAGCCGAGAGCCTTCATCACCGTCACTGTGTTTACCTGTTTCATTATTAATAAACTGTCATCATCCTGCATTTGCTTCCTCCACTCTTTTCACGTTACAATCATTGCTACAATCATGGTACAGCAGCAAAGTCCCTTGATAATTACGCCGGAATGACAGTATAGTTCCTAGCTAATCAGTCTAGAAAATTACAGCTTGTCATTTAAAGTCAGTCTTAGTACACTACAAAAGACTCATGTTTTTAAACAGGAAAAATATGGAAACTCTTTGATAATGTTTGAGTGACATTCTAACATTATAATCAGATTTTATGATCTATGCTAAGCTATGCAAAAAGTACTTCCACCACACCCAGAGATTGGCTTAATGGATTCAAAAATGATAAAACTTAAATGTTTACCTCTTAAGGAGTTAGAAAATGAGCCTAATTTCAAAAATAGTTGAGTGTTCCTTTAAGTCCCACATAATTCTGACATTATCTTACATTTCAAACAATTCACTGTTAATAAATATTATACACAGCAACAAATACATAAATACACTAATGCTATGAGATTAAACAGAGCAAAAAAAGCTCCTATATGCATAATATTTAAATTATATGATCTTTATATCATATTCAATATCACACAACAGCTGTATTTGTTTTAAATGTCACAAATTTAAATGTGATTTTTACACTACATTAATTAATAAGCTTATTAACCTTGTACCAACAAATGACAACATCACATATGGACAATAATCATACATATTGCTTGTTGCTGATGCCCTTGACTATAACAAGACAATTATTATTATTATCCATCCAAAACCCACCTAATTTTAGCGATACAGCATGAGGAGTCAAATCCAAACTGCTTCATAAACTTTCCACAGTATAAACACAAGCATAGAGTGGCCACAACGTGCCGCAGGTGCGTGCAATTAAAATGAGAAGATTCATTAACCATACGGTGGACATACATTAAATGATTAAATGATGAATGAACATGTATATTTATGATATTTTTTTGTATTTTTTACAGTGCAACTCACACTAGACTATGTTCTTTAATAATTTAAAACATTCAACTCAGTAACATACATATGCATTAATTAGAATTTCGATGCAATAAAATGCCGCTAAACATACGCACGTGAATTACACATGCATCGCTTCTCCACATTCTATATAAACTGATATACAACATGAACTAATGACAACGATCAGACATACAGCGGCAACATTATTACACTATACCACGTATAGAAAGATCAATTAATTTATTACAAATAAAAAAGTTTTCAATTTGAATATATTATAAAATAGAATGTTATTCCTCCAATGCAAGGCAAAACTGTCGTTGTCACGGTATGTACGTCGTGCGTGTGCGTGTAAGGAGCAGGAGAAGAGCGGAGATCCAACAAATGCTGCTTTATTAAATAATCCAAAATAAACCAAACTCAGGGAAACACAGGGAACCAGCAACCACGATGAACGGAAAGACACTGAAGACAATATAATCACCGACCAGGGGAGTGAGGCACAAAGAACATTAAATACACGGAAACAGGGGACTGGTTACAAACGAGATAACGAGGGGAAGAACAAATAAGGGCAAAACTAAACACAAATAAAATAAATAAAATAAAAACACAAGGAAAACAGAACAGACAAGACTATAATCCTGACATTAACGCCCCCCTCCGAAAAGGCGCGTCTCGCGCCGTATACAAACTAAAGGGGGAGGGAGGGTGGGCGCCCTGGAGGCCGGTAGGCAGGGACACAGGAGACACAGGATACAGGTACGGCCTCCAGGGCGGATCACACAGTTCATGAGGCCATGGCGGGTCTGGGGATTCGGGAAGCCATGGCCGGGTAAACAGTCCAGGAGGCCATGGCTGAACAGGGGAGTAGCCCCCCCCCAAAATTTTCTTGGGGGAATTTACGGTTTTGCCAGCTCTGGTGAGCGCTGGATAGAGCGCCGGCTCAGGAGGGCGCGCTGGACAGAGGTCCGGCTCTGGCTCTGGAGGGCGAGCTGGACAGTGCTCCACCTCTGGCTCTGGAGGGCGAGCTGGACAGAGCTCCGGCTCTGGAGGGTGCGCTGGAGCCCTCCAAGGCTGTGCGGGCAACCGCGTCAAGGACGGGGACCTGGAGAAAGCAGGGATAGAGGAGGTGGACAGAGAAATGGGAGAAGCAGAAAGTTCAACAGTTAACGCCGCCTCCCTATGAGGTTCTACAGCCTGGGCTGACACCTCAGGAGGCATAGGCGCGGCTTCTCCGGCGATAGAGGGTTCAGGAGTGGCCTTGACGCCAGACGTGAGCTCAGCCTCTGGAGGGTGCGCTGGAGGTAGCTCGGGCTCTGGGGTGCGCGCTGGCGCTGCTTGACTTGACTCAGGAACTACAGCCGTGGCTTGACTTGACTCAGCCGCTTGAATTGACTCAGCTGCTTGACTTGACTCAGAAAGTGAAGCTGTGTCTTGACTTGGCTCAGGAAGTGGAGCGGTGTCTTGACTTGGCTCAGGAAATGACAAAGGAGACGTGGGCTCTGAAGGAAGCTCTTGAGGAGCGGGCCCTGGACGGCGCTCGGGGCGAGCGGGCTCTGGACGGCTGGACGACCCCAGCGGAGACTCTGGAGGGCTGGGCGTCTCCAGCGGAGACACTGGATGAGCAGGCTCTGTGCGAGCGGTCGCTTGAGGGCGCTCTGGCGGGTCAGTGAGCTCGGGTGCAGCGGCCATCTTGGCCGGGGGCTCAGTCTTGGCGGCCATCTTGGCCAGGGGCTCAGTCTTGGTGGCCATCTTGGCCGGGGGCTCAGTCTTGGCGGCCATCTTGGCCGGGGGCTCAGGAACGGAGGCCATCTTACGTGCAGACTCTGGTGCGGCGGCCATCTTGCGAGCAGACTCTGGCGTGGCGGCCATCTTGCGAGCAGGCTCTGGCGTGGCGGCCATCTTGTGAGCAGACGCTGGCGTGGTGGCTGCCATCTTGCATGCAGACTTAGACTTGGCGGCAGCCTGAATTGCTGGGCTGAGGACCATCATGGAGCTATGGCCAACTTGGGGACACGCAGGAGACAAGGAGGGTGTGAGGTCGCTGGAGTGATATGCGGAGGGCTCTGGCTGTTGGTGAGGTGGGGCGACTGCATGTTTCCAGATGGGAGGAGGATTACCATCCTCCACCATGACTTGGAACGAGGAACCACATAAATCAAGAACAAAATTTATAAAATCTGCTACAGGACGGTAGTAATCATTAGGACTTATCAATTGAAACAAACGATCATCTTTGAGTCCCATCTGGAAACATGCGTTAACCATCTTGTCGCTCCATCTCACCAGATGGTAAACGCTCAAAAACTCCTCCACATACACCTCCAGCGAACGCTCACCTTGTTGCAGGTTTAGGAGGAGGTCCTCAGCCCAGGTCATCCTTGGTTTTTTGGTCGGTGATTCTGTCACGGTATGTACGTCGTGCGTGTGCGTGTAAGGAGCAGGAGAAGAGCGGAGATCCAACAAATGCTGCTTTATTAAATAATCCAAAATAAACCAAACTCAGGGAAACACAGGGAACCAGCAACCACGACGAATGGAAAGACACTGAAGACAATATAATCACCGACCAGGGGAGTGAGGCACAAAGAACATTAAATACACGGAAACGGGACTGGTTACAAACGAGATAACGAGGGGAAGTACAAATAAGGGCTAGACTAAACCAAATACACGAACCAAAAGGGGGAGCAAAACAGAACAAACCAAAAGAAATAGAAACACTGGGGAAAAACACAAGGAAAACAGAACAGACAAGACTATAATCCTGACAGTCGTCAACATTACTCGAGTTTTTGTCACAGGATCTTTTTAAAATCATTTCAATTTATATGACTCAATGAACATTTCTGATTATTATCAATGTCAATATCATATTTTCTGTGGATATTGGTTAAAATTACCCATGTGACCATCTCTTCTTCTGATTTATAAAGCCACACATGATGACATATTGAGAAATGTATTAAAAATAATACAATATCCCTCAACATTATTTATAGATTTAAAATTTAACGTCTGTTATAATATCAAACATATTGCTAAAAATGTGTAATCATCACAATTATATATTTCTGAAATTTGAGGAAGGTTTTGTGCTTACTAACAGTATTTCTAGAAAAGATTTCATTTTAATTTCACAAAAAAAATTAGAAAACAAATAGATAATATAAAAACGTCGCAACAAAAGAACAAATTATCTCACCTGTACTCTTGCTGCCATCGCTTTAATGTCGGCCACTGTCTTTTTCACTTTGAACGAAAACCCGAGATCTCTTACCACGCTTAGATCCGTGAATCTACCACATTGAATATCGAAATCTCCGCCTTCTGAACCTATTAAAGACATCAATTACTTATTAAATTTTAACTATGTAAAATTTTACTAAAAGACGATATAAATGCACTTACTGACGCCATGCTTGATCCCCTTCAATTTCACAGGGCTACGATTTTTTTCAGCTTGCACAAAGGTTGATCGTTTCTCGACCGAAAAGACTGTGACCCTGCAGTACTTATCCCGGCCAGTTTGTAACAGTGCATTGAAAAATTTAGACCTATTTCTACTTGATATCCGTACACAACTCACGTTGTGCAGATATCCACAAATAGAATCGTTAACTTCTTCTTCTTTCCCTTGCAATTTTGGACGTTTCGCTGGCGACGCCATGATTCAATCGTCTTTACAAAATGCCTAAAATTCATGTTCTTCACACGTGGCAACTAAAATTTTATTGGTTAATGACAAAATAACATAAAATGTCCCACCCCCCACTCATAAACACTATTGGTTTACAAAACTGTTAGTCTTAAACTAAACAACGTCATTACACTCAACTACTCTCATTTCAAGATGGCGCCGGTGAGATCGGCTGCCGTCGCAACTGCTCCGACCCCCTTTTATCGTTTTTTTGTTTTTTAAGTTAGTTTTCAGCGTTTTTAAGCCGGCTACATCAGCACCATTGGGTACATTGAATATGATAGAGACACTCTTGTTTCTATTGGTGTACAATGTACTCACAATTCGACGTTTGTAACTCCGGAACCGAGCTGGCCGAGTGAGATCCGGAGGGAGAACAAAGGACGCGACGCGAAGCGGCGGCCCCGTGGGAAACGAGCCGGCATCAGGAACAGGCTGAGAGCCCGTGCACACCGCACTCCTCTGCCTAGCATCCTGCTTGCCAATGTCCAGTCACTGGAAAACAAACTCGATGACCTCAGGGCCAGGGCAAAGTTCCAGAGAGACATTCGGGACTGCAATCTCCTCTGCTTCACCGAGACATGGCTGAACCCAGCGGTGCCGGACCACGCCATCCAGCCGGCAGAGTTCTTCTCGGTTCACCGCATGGACAGGACACGGGACTCGGGGAAGTCAAGGGGAGGCGGCGTGTGTTTAATGGTGAACAACAGCTGGTGCAACAGCGCAAGCGTTGTTCCTCTTGCACGCTCCTGCACACCCAACCTGGAACTACTGACCATCATGTGTCGTCCTTTTTATCTACCTCGGGAGTTTACATCGGTCATAATCAGCGCCGTTTATATTCCACCACAAGCAGACACGGACACTGCCTTATGCGAGCTGCATGAAGCACTCACACAGCACCAAGCTCAGCACCGGGACGCTGCGCTCATTGTGGCGGGGGACTTTAACAGTGCCAACCTCAAACGCGCAGCACCGAACTTTTATCAACACATCACCTGCCCCACCACTGGACCACTGCTACACTACAGTCAAGGACGCCTACAAAGCACAATCTCGTCCACCGTTTGGGAAATCTGACCACGCCGCCATCTTCCTCATGCCAAAATACAAACAAAGGCTAAAACGGGAAGTTCCGGTTCAGAGGGAGGTCACGCGCTGGACGGACCAATCGGTGGCCGCGTTACAGGACGCACTTGATGACGCTGACTGGGACATGTTCCGGAACAGCTCCAATGACATCAACGTGTTTACGGAAGCGGTTGTGGGATTCATTGGGAAACTAGCGGATGATACCGCACTGAAAACTACTATCAGAACGTTTCCCAACCAGAAGCCGTGGGTGGATAAAACCATCCGCGACGCTCTGAGATCTCGCACCGCCGCCTACAACGCGGGACTTGCGTCGGGGGACATGGTCCCGTACAAGGCAGCGTCATATAACGTGCGGAAGGCGGTGAAAGAGGCGAAGCAGCGCTACGGGAGGAAACTAGAGTCACAACTCCAACAGAACAACTCTAGGAGCCTGTGGCAGGGACTAAGGACAATAACGGACTATAAAGCACCAACATCCGGTATGATGAACGCGGACGTGACTCTGGCAGACGAGCTAAACACTTTCTACGCTCGCTTCGAGGCTGCAGCCAAAGACGCTAAGGATGCTAATGCTAGCGGCGCTAACGGCTGCAGACATGAAGACACTGCCAGCACCGGAAACGCGTTCATCATCTCCGAGCATGACGTGAGGAGAGCCTTCAAGAGAGTGAACACCAGGAAAGCAGCAGGACCAGACGGCATCTCAGGTCGTATTCTCAGAGCCTGCGCAGACCAGCTAGCACCTGTGTTCACAGAGATATTCAACCTTTCTTTATCTCAGTCGGTGATCCCCACATGCTTCAAAGAATCCATCATTGTTCCTGTCCCAAAGAAACCTCATCCTGCTTCCCTTAATGACTATCGCCCTGTAGCCCTCACCTCAGTAGTGATGAAGTGCTTTGAGCGACTGGTCAAAGACTTCATCATTTCTTCTCTACCAGACACACTTGACCCACTACAGTTTGCTTACCGTCCAAACCGCTCTACAGATGATGCCATCTCTCATCTCCTCCACACATCACTCACTCACCTGGACACTAGAGGGGGGAATTATGTTAAAATGCTCTTCATCGACTACAGCTCAGCATTTAATACCATAATTCCCTCCACACTCACCACCAAGCTGGAACATCTGGGTCTCAGCTCATCTCTGTGTCAATGGATCTGTAACTTCCTAACTGGCAGACCACAGGCAGTAAGGATGGGCGGACACCTCTCAGCCTCCCTCACTCTCAGCACTGGAGCCCCCCAGGGTTGTGTTCTGAGCCCCCTGCTGTACTCTTTGTACACATATGACTGTGTGGCCACTACTAGCTCCACCACCATCATTAAGTTTGCTGACGACACCGTCGTGGTGGGCCTGATCTCTGATAACAACGAGACGGCCTACCTGAAGGAAATTAGAAATCTGGAGAACTGGTGCCAGAGGAATAACCTCCTTCTAAACGTCAGCAAAACAAAGGAGCTGATAGTGGACTTCAGCACTAAGCAGGAGAGGAACTACCAGACACCCATAATCAACGAGAGCCCAGTGGAGAGAGTGAACAGCTTCAAATACCTCGGTGTTCACATCACGCAGGACTTGTCATGGTCCTGGCACATCAACACCGTGGTGAAAAAGGCCCGACAGCGTCTCTACCACCTCAGACGCTTGAGAGACTTCAGACTGCCCTCCAAGGTGCTCAGGAACTTTTACTCCTGCACCATAGAGAGCATCCTGACGGGAAATATCTTAACCTGGTTCGGGAACAGCACCATGCAGGACAGACGAGCCCTACAGAGGGTGGTGCGATCAGCTGAGCGCACCATCCACACAGAGCTCCCTGACCTGCACTCGATCTACAGCAGACGGTGCTGGACCAAGGCCAGGAAGATTGTGAAGGACCTCAGCCATCCCAACAATGGACTGTTCTCTCTGATGAGGTCAGGAAAGCGATTCCGCTCCCTGAATGCCAACACAGAGAGACTGAGGAGGAGCTTCTTCCCACAGGCGATACGGTCTCTCAACCAGTACATCACACAGTACTGATCCGTTTTGCACATCCACACACATTTGCACTACCCATTTGCAGTTGGGAGAAGCCTGCGTGGGGATAAATGAGTGGAATTTACATACCATTTATCCCCTGTATGCCTCCTACCCACTTCCACTTATACTGCACTGCACAGAACTTCTTAACTTTTTATTTATTTATTTATTTATATAATTCATCTATTTTCCTTTTATTCTGTTTCATTTTTATTGCTAGCTTACTTTTTTAAATTATATTATATTATTATATTTATATACTGTACTTATTTTTCATATTCAACTTCTATTTTGCCGTTTTAATTTTACTTAAATTGTTTTACTTAACTGTTTCTTAATGTGTCAATTTGTTGGGGCAGTCGTGCAATACATTTCACTTCATGTCGTACCGTGTATGTATGTGAATGTGACAAATAAAATTTGAATTTGAATTTACTGTCAATCATTCCTTTATTCACTGCCCATCCTATAACTTACCTGACCCCTTAATAAAGCAATGTAATCATTGTCTTATCATTCTTGATGAATCTAACACATTTTTCACTTAACTTGTTAAAACTAATTGAATAACAACACAAAAAAAAAAAAAACAACAACTTACAATTAAATACAGGTTTGAAATACCACTAAAACACTATTGTTAATTTTGATATTTCCATTACATTATACCATTTATTATACCATTATACCATTCAAACACAAAATAATAAAACTACAGTAGAAATTTTAAACACTTATACATTATGCATTTATATAAGTATTTAATATAAGTGTTTTGCAAACAATTTTAATTATTAAATACATATTTTATATTATTACAAAAATAAATCAATATTTTAATAATTCAAAACAAACAAACAAACACATAAATAAATAAATAATTTCAATAATATATAAAACCCTTACAAAACTGAATAAACTCATAAATGATATTATTCCAAAAAATCGTTCAACTTATAATTACTATAATAAAACTACCAACCTTTAAAAACATTACCTCAATGTTGAATTCCCTCAAATTAAAATTAAAACCACTACACAACAAAAAAATGCATCATTCATTTGCTCATTAAAATCACTAATAAACTAATTTCATGAAATCATCATTATTACATGCAAACTCACAATCACTCAAATTTTATGAATACATTTATACAGACATATCAACTTCTAGAATTACGCTACATAATGATTACAGTTAAACCTATATAAATATATATATATATATATATATATATATATATATATAAACAAAAGTCTAACAATAACCACTTTGTAACCTATCAATTATTTGAAACATCCACATAAACTATACCAATTAAAAAATTTGGACAGTAAAGATTTTAATCTTCTTAAGCCTATTCCTAGACTAAAATATTTACATTAAAATACTAGACTAAAATACATTTTCTCAGCAAATTTTGTGCCATTTTTGCCATTTTCAGGCATCATACTTGAACAAACTCCTCCTAGAGATTTATATAGATCAACACCAAAATTGGTCAGTGTAATCTAAAGCCCTTTGTGATGTTAAATTGTGAAGATCTAGAGTTTTCATTGGAGGGCGTGTCCGTGGCGGCCTGTCAAATTTCAATGTTTCGCCATGAGAAAGGAAGTTGCTATAACTCAGGCATACAATGTCCGATCTGCCCCAAACTTCACATGTGTGATAACACTCCTGACCTGAAGACATTTATATGCCCATATTGGGTTATAGTCATAGCGCCACCTGCTGGCAACAGGAAGTGACATGTTTTACACTGTAACAAACTTCTCCTAGAGATTTAATGATATCAACATAATATTTGGTTAGTCTAATCTAAAGGCCTTTGTTACTTTAAATTGGAAAGATCTTAAGTTTTCGTTAAAGGATGTGTCCGTGGCGGCCTGACAAAGTTCAATGTTTTGCCATTGAATAGAAGTTGTTGTAACTCAGCCCTTTCATCACTGCTTGCAGCTTTAATTTCTCATTGTGATGGATGATAAAGGGAATTTGGCCTTTGTGTTTCTTCACATTTATATTTTTGTGAAACAGGAAATCATGGCTGGATAATTTCATGTTCTTAGCCACCCTGGTGTGTTAAAGAAAATATGAATGAGAATATAGATCTTCAGACATTGCACTCATAGTAATTTCTACAACTGCAGATAATTTTGACCAATTTGTATTTAAAAAAAAAATATATGTTTTCATAATGTGATTTTGTGGAAAAGTTTGATTTTTATGATCTTTAAATTTATTTTTTGAAAGATCAAAAAAAAAAAAAAAACAATACAGATTTATTTTCAAAACCATTGATCATATTTTCTTAGGGAGCCAATATAATTCTGACTATGACTTTCTCTCTCTCACTCTCTGTGCATGCGCCAGTGTGGCACGTGCATAAGGTGAGGTGCATGGTTGAGAGTGTGGTGAGTACTACTTCTTTTTTCTAACTTTGTCTATCTTGCAGTGACTCATTTTTCTCATTTTGTTTGGTTGTGGCAAATAAAGAATTATTTAGGAGCAGTGTTTGAAGGGATTCCTCAGGCCTTGGCCATTGGCTTTTTTTTTTTTTTGACGAGGCAACATGGTATAAAAATACAGGTCGCCGTGGAATGTTCATGTAGGAATGGTAGTGGGGCATAACTTCATAAAGTCAGCAGCAAGGATGAATAGTGCTGTGGTAATTTTTTTGGAAGGAGTTGAGAAGGTTGGTCTGATTGTTGAACAGGGGTTAGTTATTAGAGAAGAGTACTTTTAAGTTTTTCCACTTGTAAATTCTGTGAGGAAAGTTGTTCTTTCTAACGTGCCTCTGTTCATAAGCGGTAAGAGGTAACTGAGCGTGAATTACAAAGACATGGACAAATTGTCCCAACAATTAAAAAGATACCATTAGGTTGTAAGTCTCCTCTTCTGAAGCATGTTGTTTCTTTTTGAAGACAACTTCATATGATTCTGAAAAACAATACGAAGGAATTGGACATTGCATGGAGGTTCAGGATTGAAGGGTTTGATTATGTCATTTTCACCACAACCAAAATGATGAGTGCTTTAGATGTGGAAAACAGGGACATTTAGCTCATTCGCGTCCTGAGCAGACAGCTTCCTTACAGAGTGCTGTACATAATAGTGCGCAAACAAGTAGCGCTAAAGATAAGAGGGCTGTTGTGTTGGTTAATGGGACAGAATCAGAAAATCAAGCGCATCAAAGTTGATAGTTGAAAATCCCAGAGAAAATAAGGAAATGGTAAGTGTGGAAGGACAGAAAAGTTCAAAGACAGTAATATTATAGAAGCTGAAATGTCACAAAGCAGGGAAGCAAATGGAAACTCAGAAATAGAGTTAGATGAGGAAGGAATAATATTGAATGAGAAAATTGAAATGTTTTAGTTAATTTTTTAAGTCCCAGTGGTAAAAAGGAAAGCTGGCAAGAGTGAAAAGGGTTCAAAGTCTAAAGCACTTAGAAAAGGTGTAAAGTAGTAAAGGATAAAGATACAGATGAAGTGTCAGATGTCTCCTCTGCTGATGATTCATCTGTTTTTTAGTTATGGAGAGGCAGAAGTTTTGGAATCAATGGGACATGAAGGAAAGAGCGTGGATATTGTTTAGAAAGAATAAAAAAAATTTGAGTAGCACAAAAGGTAAAAGAAATGTACTACTACCTGATGTTTTTTTCCTGATTGTGAGCTCTTTATTGATTCGGCTAAATTCTTGATGAAGCAGTGTCACACCCCTGTGGACTGTTTATGTTGGTTTCTCCCTCTTGTGCCCATATTTGGTTGTTCCTGTTTCCTGTCCTCGTTTAATCATCATTAGTTAACTTTGTATCACCTGTGTCTTAATTAAGTTCATCGTCATCACCTGTCTTTATAAGTTGCATTGAGTTCAGTGTTTGTTGTCCAGTCTTGTCAATGTATGTGTGTATCTACCCTCCTCTTGTGGATTTACCTGTTTTGAAATTAGCTGTGGAATATAATAAAGACTTATCTTTGACCTTCATCTTCTTTCACCCCCTTCCTCACATGATACATGACAGAAGACCGGACCACTACAAAATGATGGCTGAAGGACGGCTGTGGACAATCAAACAGGGCAATCAAAAATTGGAAAGATATGTGGAGAACTTTTTCGAGCTCTCCAACCGAGTGAGCTCGGAGCATTAGCCCGAGCCCACCGTGGACGGAGAGCCAGAGCCTAATGCGACTGAGCCATCGCCTAAAGGAGCGACAACGAGGAGGATCGCTACAGAGCCTGAGATAAGCCCGTCTGACCAGGTGCAAGAGCCAGCCATGTGAAACGCGACGGTGGATGTTTCAGTGGAGCGTGAGGGTGCTGTGGAAAGCAACGCACACTGCACCGCCGCTGAGGGTAAGCAAAGTCTGGATCTGGGACATTTGGATATGGAACAAGATTTAACTGAGGATATATATGTGGAATGGGACTTGATCGATTTCTATGGGGATGTAGATGAAGACAAGTCCCCTCTTCTTCCACCATCCTCTGAACTATCTGCCTGCCATGAACTATCTGCCTGCCTAAATTTCCCAGCCACCCTTCCTCTGTTATCTCCATCTATCGTCCCTGCTGCCTCAGTCCCGCCACCTCTGTCTCCTGGCAGCCCCTCTGCTCACCCTCAGCCCACCATCTGTGCGGTGGGCTCGCCGCGGTTCTGCCAGTCTCCATCGGCGTCATGGCTGGAGGATCCCTCATCTCCGCCTCCAGCCTCAGAGTCCACTGGACTCCCTCATCCCTCCAGCTCCACCTTGGTCGCTCGTCGTCCCGCCATCGCCTCAGGACTCCACTCCTCCAGCTGCGTCTTGTCGCTCCATCCCACCGGCTTCATTGGGCTCCTCCCTCCCTCCGGCTCCGCCTCAGACCTTTGTCGCTCCGGCTCAGCCATGGAGCTCCGGATCTCCGCCTCGGTCGCCAGAGCCTTGGGTTCCGCCTTGGCCCTCCGTATCCTCAGTGTTTCCCAGGATCATCGGCTCTCGGTCTCTGCCTCGGGCTCCACTACCACCTGCTCTGCCTCCAACGGTCGGCCCCCTCGAGTTGTCAGCCCTTCCTCCACCATGGCTCCTCCCTCCGTCAGCCCCACCGTGGACCACCATCTTGGCTGCGGCCTGGGTTTTGCCTGGCTCCTCCTGCTCTGGGTCCCTTCTGTGTCCTCCCTGACTCCTCCCTCCATCTGATCCTCCCTGGACCCTTCTGTCTCCTCCATGGCTTCTCCCTCTATCTGATCCACCTTGGACTCTGTTGGTCATCCTCCTCCCTTGTATCCATCCTCCGCCTTATACGTCTTATTGAAGCAAATGACTTGGTAGATGTGTGGAGAGAGTTAAATGGAAATCTTAGACAATGTTCATGGATGCATGTGAAAGATTAGATCGAATATATTGTTTTAGACATCAGTTACAAGTTATGAGATCATGTTATATTATTCCTGTTACTGATCACTCAATGGTGACAGCCAGTGTTTTTATTTTTGTTTTTTTGTTTTAACTCTCTCTATAAAAAAAGAGTGCATATTGGATTTTTAATCCAATGTTTTGTTTCACATTTTAAGTAGTGTTTTGAGTTTTTTTGGAAAAAAAAAATGGAGGGACAAAAAGAGTATGTTTTAAAGTTTTCAACAATAGTGGGAAATAGGGAAAAAACAAACACAACAGTTGTGTAAACAATATCATTTCAATGTCACTAGGGGTACAGCTAAAAGATCAAAGTAATTAAAAATGATATTATTGAAATGATATAATTTTTTATTTTAAAAGAGATTTTAAAAGAAAAAAAAAAAGTATCTTGGAAAATTTGTTGGGATATAAAGCACAAGAGGCCTTAACTAGATCTTGCTTCCAGGACTTTTCTGAGATGGATGCTCCTACTAAGTTTTTTTTTTGGTTTAGAAAGAAGAATGGTCAAAGTAGATTTATTGAATGCCTAAAAGATGCTAATGGACAGGAGCTAAGTGAAGCATCAGATATACTTAGAAGAATTGTTGAGTTCTATGAGGAACTATATAATAGTGAATATGTGGAGGATAGACAATTGCATGAAGAGTTCCTGAGTGATTTACCGCAAGTAAAGGAAACAGCTAAGGCGAATTTAGTGGCACAATTACCTGAGAATGAGCCGTATGAGGCTTTGCAAAGTATGGATAATAGAAGAGCTCCAGGAATTAATGGCCTCACAGTAGGGTTGTCTAAAACTTATTGGGGCATCTTAGGCAGTGATTTGTTAGAGGTATTTTGTGATAGCATATTAAGGGAGAAACTACCTTTAAGTTGTAGATGTGCAGTGTTAACTTTGTTACCAAAGAAGGGTGACCTGAAGGAAATAAAGAATTGGAGACCAGTATCCCTTTTTTGTGTCGATTTTAAAAATATTGTCAAAAGCCTTGGCTAATTGTTTAGAGAAAGTGATGGGGCAAACAATAAATAACAATCAGTCATATTGTTTGCCTGAAAGAGCAATAATTAATAATATTGCTGTAATTAGAGATGTTTTTGAAGTGGCAAAATTGATGCGTCAAAATCTTGATCTCATTTTATTGGACCAGGAGAAAGTCTATGTCACAAACCCACTCCTGAACATCAGTCTACTTGCCACCAGAGGTCGCTGTGACATTCGCATTACACTGTCTGTTACACTACACCCCGGACTACGTTCCCCATCAGCCATTGTGGCCATCACCTGCATCCAATCAGAGACACTATTTAAACCCCGGTCTTCCTGTCATGTATTGCCGAGTATTGGTTTGCGTTTATCACTGTTGAGTGTTAGCAACTGTACGGAGCCTTAGTCAGTCGTGTTTTCTAGTTTAGTTTTGTCTTGTTCCTAGTCATCGGAGTCTTGATCCTTTGCATTGTTTTATCGTCTTGTCTGTCTTGCTGCCTGCCTATTGAAACCCTCGCCTGTCTGGACTACTCTTTTTCCTCGTCCTTCGGATAACGTTCGCCTTGGATCGACCCTTGTCTGTGTCACAGAATACTCTTTGTCTTGTTGTCTATACACCTGTTTGCCATTGTTCTGACCCTGCCTGCTATGACCATGACTTTGTCTCGTCCTGTTAATAAAAGTTTGTGATCGGATCCGCCCGCTTCACGCTTCATTCCCCACTCCGTGACAGTCTAGGATCGAGTAGAGCAAAAATATTTATGGAATGTTTTTATGTGTTTTGGTTTTCCCTATGAATTTATTAATTTAATCAAGATGTTATACAGTGTCATGGAAAGTATTGTAAAGGTCAGTGGTGGTTTAAGTGTTCCTTTTGGAGCTAATAGAGGGATAAGACAGGGGTGTTCCCTATCAGGGATGTTGTATTCTATAGCAATTGAGCCATTTTTACTCAAATTTAAAAAAGGTTTATAAGATGGAAATGGCTACTCCCTAGAATGTCATATAGGGGGCGTACACTTATAATTAACAACTTGGTGGTGTCTACCCTGTGTCATCGTCTGGAATCACTTGAACCACCTATGTGTTTGTTACCAAAGGTACAATCTTTAATTGTTGATTTTTTTTCTGGAACAAATTACACTGGGTTCCAAAATGCGTTTTGTTTTTACCAAGAGATGAAGGGGGACAAGGTCTTGTTCAACCTTGAAAGTAGAAAAACAGCTTTCAGCTTACAGTTTTTGCAAAAGTTCCTCTATGGTGAAAATAATACATGGAAGGCTGGAGCAAGTCTCATATTGGAGAGAGTGGGAGGAATGAGACTCACTAAAAATTGCTTTTGGACCAAGTGTGTGGACAAAGACTTGAAGGATCTATCCTTGTACTATTATAGGGCCTCATTTATGAAATGAACGTATGACAGAAAATTAGGCGTATGGTTGTTTCTTCACAAAACTTGGAATTTATCAAGATGGGCGGTGGCTACAATCAAATCTCATGTCAGATCTGTGCTTGTGTACCAGGTTTTTGAGTAGGCCTGAATTTGCGTGCAGCATAGAGAATTTTGGAGAATTGTATAATTACAGCATTTTGTTTGTTTAGATTATTTTCCTGGCCGACAAACAAAGCTTTTTTGTTCTTTTAGGGCATTAGATTTATATGTGCAAATAGCAGCATAAACAACCATGAGGATTCA
Source organism: Cirrhinus mrigala (assembly GCA_036247105.1). Lineage (NCBI taxonomy): Eukaryota > Metazoa > Chordata > Actinopteri > Cypriniformes > Cyprinidae > Cirrhinus > Cirrhinus mrigala. The sequence continues at coordinate 73,353 of JAMKFB010000272.1, read as the reverse complement.
CACATTGTCGCATCACCCACATGCTGCATTTCAGGGAACAGAGAAAAACAGAAATTATAAAAGGAATAAAATAAATAGGGCTAGCATACATAAAATATATTTCTCTTAAATAATTAACAGATTAACAAAAGAAAAGAAAAAAAAAACAAGTATAGGCCATTTTCGTTTTTTTGACACTCTCAATGCATTTTATTTGTTATAACTTTACTTTATTAAATGTAAGTAATTGCACAGATTTCAGCATTGCTAACTTGACATTTCAGCCATTAATCCAAATAAAAATGCAATCAACCAAACATAAAAGTTACACTGTTCAATATAAAAGGTCCGTTGTAAAATCAGAGTGCAGTGCCAAAATAAACATTTTTGCTCATGTGAAGGATGAATTACGTGGATATTGGAACACAAGTGAAATACAAAAACTTTACATCATGGATGATAGTTTTTTTTTTTAAAAGTTTAAATATTTTTATTTTATTTTTTATTTTTCATTTTAAGAACATCATGTTTAATAGTTTAGCAACCAAATGTTACATGGCAAAAAAATGGAAACATCTGGATGTCAATGAGAGAGGCTTGTGAGCCCAATGCCGTTTAGTTTCGCTTTACTTATTCATTCATTTTAGCTTTATGTTTGTATTCTGTATTTGCTAGCCTAATTTGTGTTTTACTTTATAGATTGATATAAAAAAATTTGCTTCTCATTTTTAATTATTGTTCTATACTGTTCAATTTAAAGTTTGTTGTGGATTAAGTAGAGCTAAATAGGCTATAATGTTTATAAATGTTTTGTTATATTTATTGGTATTTCATATACATGCTGTATAAATTAATGCTATTGTTTGCAAATATAAGGTTAAAGGGTGTTTTTAAAGTAAGATCAATTTTTCTTTCATGAGATTACTTCCTCTTTTTGGCCGGGTTTCGTTTCTCCGTGTCGAAGGGGCAAGGCTTCTAAATCGGGGTGTTTTAGGGGCATGATTTTTAAAAGACGATTGTTTTCAGCCACCACATTTATCAACGTACGATAATTAATACGATGGGATTGGCGATATACGATTGTTTGAACCTTTAGTGAGAGGAACAAGATTGGACATTGGTGAAAAGTCTTTCTCTGGAATAACCCAAAGCTTGATAAACGTGAAAGCGATCACCTTGGGGCAATTGTTGGACATTTGTGGATGCGACTTAGACAGAGTTGATGCAATAGCACAGTGTCTGGGAATAAAATCAAAAAGGATAGTTTGAGCTTTCTTGGACACAGTTAAAAGACTTTAAACTGAAGAAAAGATGAGTTTAATAATGGAATACAATAACGGATGTGTACCTGATAACAATGACTCTTTCCCAAATATGGAAGTTTCACCAGCTTTTGCAGAAGAAAGTTTTCTCACCCAATGCTTAATGATATGAGAGCAAAGAGTTTGGAAATATGCTCAGTTGTGGAGGAAAATGTCACGGAGGCTGGACGAGAAATGAATGATCGAGATAAGTCCCCTTGTAGCGTGACGGAAAACTCAAACGCGGAAGCACACGAGTGAGCAGGTAAATCACGCAGTTGATCTGAGAACACTCCGATAAGGAGTAGAGATTTCCACCAAGAAATCCGCGTTCTCACACGCACACATACTGGTAAATAAGCGCTCCAAAGAGCAGAGAGTTTACTCACGTGAGTTGAAATGTAGAAGGGACCTGACGTGGATTCGAGCATGAACTCAATGTCTGGTGCTAGACGACACCTGCTTCCTGCTTAAATACATGCGTGAGGTTACTTCCGGGTCCTCGTGACCTCACGTGATCTGGTACGTGTGACAGAAAATCCTTATAAGATGAGTGTTAAAGTGTTGAACAAAGACAAGCTCAAGAGTAAAACAGATATCCCTTGGAAATCATACTTTGGGGTTGATGAGAATTGTAAACCTGTATAAAGAATATTATATAAGCCACCATTGACCAAAATTACTGGAGACTTGCAATGGAAATTATTACATGGAATTGTTGCTGTGAATGCGTTTGTAAGCACTATGAGTGCCCTTTCTGTGAAAATAGAGAAACAATATTGAATTGTTTTTGTATTGTAATAAATTAATTTCTCTTTTTTTAAGACTTCAATAAATTTTTGTAGGTTTTAAGGTTGTTTTTTTTCTAATGTTGGTTTCATTTATGGTTTTAAATATATGTTGTTTTCCTTGGATTTGCTTCTCAGTTCCATACAATTTTAAGCTTTTCTTGGTTCATGTTTTACAGGCAACCCTCTGTCATGCTATTTCAGGTTAGCACAGTTGGTTTTAAATTAATATTTTAGTTCAGAACTCCATAGTCCAGGAGTTGGTAATCTGCACTTAATCTGTGTTTCAGAAAGCCATTTCTAAACCTTGATTCACTATTCTAAACCATAAACCTTGATTAACTATTCTAGATTAAGCCTACTCCTGGCTTAATTTAAACTCTGTCCGGGAAACTGCCCCAATATGTTTGAAATCATCCCTATAAGGCAAAAGAAAGATAAAACCCCCAGAATAAGCAAGTAGATGAGATGATTGGCGCATGCTCTGTCTGTGACAACACAGTCTGTACCACCTCACGAATTGAGTCCTGTTTGTTTGTTTGTTTGACCGTTTTTGTTGAGTTTGCATTTGTCTATATTTGTGTGAGTTAGTAATCCATTATTATCATGACCAACGCCGGAAAAATGCTGGGGATTATTGTGATCCTTTGGCTGATTACCTGCAATCTTAGGTGTGCAGCGCTTCACCCAGATGTATATGGCAGTAACAAACTTACATACTCTTGCCAGGATCTCCTCTCGGTCCGGGGCTCTGTCCCTCTTGGCCTAAGACCCTTAGATGTAATTCCAGCGGACATCATATGCAAGTCGAGGAAACGTGGAAAGTGAGGAGGAGTACGTACGAGGTTGTGGAGGCGCCCTTTTAACCCCCCTCTTCCCTCGGTTGCAATGGCCAATGTGCAATCTCTTCTAAATAAGATGGACATTTTACACGCCAGATGCCGAACTGAGAAATCTTTCTGGGATGTCTGCATTATTGCACTCTCTGAGACATGGCTGAGTGACTCTGTTCAGGATAAAGAGGTCAAGCACATGCACAGACTGGAGCATTTTTGGAGGTGAACTGAATGTAAGAACTGAGATAATAACTGATTATATCAAATTTTGTATGGCTACTACCATACCAGGTAACTGTAAAAAAAAAATCCTAATTCCAGACCGTGGATGACTCATCAAATAAAACTTAAAATCAAGGAGAAACGACAAGCATTTAGTTGTAAAGACTGGTCTGCACTGAGTGTGTGACGGAATGAACGAGATGGAAGCAATTGCAGGTGAACACAAATGTTTATTAAAGACAAATGGTGAACACAAACTCCGTGGTGACGCTGATGAACTCCGTGGGTGACGATGGGATCTCTCGGCTGGGTGGCGCAGGGGCTAGATGGCTGGTGGTGATGAGGTGAAAAACTCCCGTGACGAAATACACATCCAGACAAACGATCGACGACGAGATAAACAATCCAACTGAAGACACGAAGACAAACCAACACGACAGTCCAGCGTCCGGTACAACTATCAGACGGGGAAGAAGAGAATGAGGTGAGTATATGTAGCTGACGGTAATGTGTGACACCTGGTGCGGGGACTGATTGGCAGCTGACTCCAATGAGCATGACGTAACCACAGAAGACACCAAATCACGAGACCTGAGAACACAGCCGATCCATGCACCGTGACAGAGTGACATTAATCGGGCAGTGAAAAATGAAATTAGAAAGGCAAAACTCGCATTTAAGGACAAATTGGAGCAGGATTTCAGTAGCATGAACACCAGACAGGCCTTTCAGAAAGTAAGAATACTGACAGGAATCACTTCAAAAGTTAAAGTACCTACATTTACTGATTCTCACTCATTTATTGAAGATTTGAATAAATTCTACACCAGATTTGACAACCTGAACTTCACCAGTGAGTGTGATGGACTGCTCAGGATTCTTCCCACACCAGAGAAGTCACACGCACCCTCCTTCACAGTGGAAGACGTTTACCAGCAGCTCAGGAGGTGTAAAACTGGTATGGGATGGGATTACTGGAAGGCTGCTTAAGATTTGTACACTTGAGCTTTCACCTGTTCTCTTTTCACTCTTCAAAGAGTCACTGCTGACAGCAACTGTCCCCATGCTCTGGAAAACAGCTACTATCATCCCTGTTCCCAAGAGGCCCCGTCCTTCTGAACTAAATCACTACAGGCCAGTAGCACTCACTTCGATAATAGCAAAATGCCTTGAGAAACTTGTATTGAACATCATTCTTCCAGTCGTCAGCCCACGGCTGGATCCTTACCAGTTTGCCTACAAGGCTAAGTGAGGAACTGAGGATGCTGTTGAATGCCTCCTCCATACTCTCCTCCAGCATCTGGACACCCCTTGCAACTACGCCAGGATTCTTTTCATAGACTTTGGTTCCGCCTTCAATACTATTCAGCGCTATATAATGATTACTAAACTTCACCATCTCCGCGTACCACCTTTTCTTATCCACTGGATTTATTTCTTAAGTGATAGACTACAGGCAGTACGGATGGGTAGCATTACATCCACGACTATCATTGTTAATACTGGAGCTCCTTAAGGCTGTGTCCTTAGTCCTTTTCTTTATACACTGTATACAAATGATTGTCTCACTCCCTCCCAGATTACAAGATACTACAAATACTCAGATGATACAGCTATACTTGCACTTCTTAGTGGTCACGGCATATCATCAGTCTGTTGCTCACTTTATCCAATGGTGTTCAGACAATCATCTTCTTCTCAATGTTACTAAAACAAAGGAACTAATTTTTGACACACGGCATAAACTTTTTACTCCTCACTGTCCTATATCCATCAACGGCCAGTCAGTAGAAATTGTTGACAGTTTCAGGTATCTTGGCATTATCTTGGACAATAAACTAAGTTTTGACCATTTGCCACATACCTGCCTCGCTCAAGTCCAAAACCGTTCTGACGAGAGCGGGACGCGATTGGATAATTCAAATGGGGAAATTACATCACACAACAAGAAAAACCAAATATATTATTTTGAAACAAAAGATACACAGCGTACATATAGTTTTATAAGATTATTAATAGTTTGTATGATGAAACATGAAAATAAATAAAATAAAGAATATAATTCTTGGAAAAATTAAAGTTTGCTGGAATGGTCGAAACTTCAAACACTACAATTGCAGTATTATTGAATCTATTATTCTGTATTGTGTCACTTGCTATTTTACAATGCTTTCTTGCACAAACAGAAATAAACTTTTTAAAATCACTAATACCTCCTCAATAATAATTGGTCTTTCTACTCTTAACTTATCAGCTCTTATTGATACTGTCATCATTCGTAGGGCAAACACTATAATAAAAAACCCTAGCCATCCTCTTAATCTATGTTTTACTCTTCTTCCATCAGGCCATAGATACAAACAGTTACTCCATAAAAAAGCACGCTTTGGGAAAAGTTTTGTACCCTCTACCATTAGAATGTTGAATCCACAGAAACCAGGAAGTGTGTCATTTAAAGTTATGTTTTGCTGGTGTTATTATCTCCTGGGTATTACTGCTGATGTGCTCTTGGTGCAGGATATGTGTATCATGTATACTAACTTTGTTGTTGTGTAAATGTGTGTATATTTTTATTTGATGAATATAGGTGTGCATTATTTGTATTTTTGAAATGTGTGCACTACAGCTTGGGTACAGTCTGTGAAAGCAAATTTCCTTGTGAGAGGACAATAAATTATGAATCTAAAGAATCTAAGCAGATCTATTGCCAAGACATATGTATTGCGGCTGCTCCAAAGAGCCATGAGACTGCATGTTTGCTATCTATGTGAGCCTGGGCCGGCTTTGCCGCGTGATTTAACACTAGTGGACTATTGCTGTGTGCACCTGATCGGCTGACCAGATAGCTTAAACTAGTGACTTAAGTTAAACGTGTTTCTGGAGTAATGAATCCCAGATAAATTAACTAGAGGCTAAGCAATGTGAACCTGGGTGCTGAACCCTTAGGTTTATTTAGCTAATGACCTAAATATCTATGTGTGTCTGGGCCAATAGCTCAAACTTGCCTAGGTAGAAACGCGCACTATGTGTGTCATTAATAAGCAGGAGTCACGTCATAGGCTGATAGATGAAGTAACACGAGTCACACAACACAACAACATCGACAGAACCCATAACGATAGGTGAAGCTGTCCGAAATGTATGCGGAGGAATACGGCCAACGCAACAATACTTCTGCTACTGCTGCTATTAATAATATTCACTAACATTTCAATACTGAGTTGTAATACATGCTGTTGCTATTAATGATATTTGGAGTGTTGTAGAAGGAATTTACTGTGCGAGCCATTGTGGTTATAATATTTAATAATTTCTTCTGAATTTACTGTAAATGCTGCTGCTATTAAAATTCACTAAACTTGCAATCTGAATAGCTATGCATATTGCTGCTACAGCTGCACAAAAGTGTTTACAAGTGCTATAAGCCTCTATTAAATAAGCAAATGCACTCAAATAATGCCTTGTTCACTTTGAAGAATTCACAAAATCTACTGTAGGCCCTGTTAAATAAGCAAGAGTAATAAAATGCCTATTTCATTTTAAAGAGTTACTTACCCTCCATTCGTTATTATGAAAGCGTGCTGCGCTTTCAGGGTTTTTATATTATGGATGGATGCACTTTATTGGACTTGTTTTGGACCGATGAAGAGAAACACCCGCCCATGCCATTCTACAGCTTGGAAGTGCCAGGATAATATTTAATTTAAATTAGTCAGAAAGAAGGACGTCATATACAGTAGTCAACATTTGAAGTGGATCAGAAAAGTTAATCAAAGTTGAACTATCCCTTTAAGCATGCTGCTGCTAATATTATTTCTAACATTGCATCTGAATTTGCTATACATGCTGCTGCTATTAAATTCACTACATGCGATGCATACTGCTGCTACAGCTCAATGTTATAAGCCCATAAATAAACAAAACACAAATAATGCCTATTCGCTTTGAGGAGTTCACGTACCATCCATGCTTAGTCACATTTCAGCAGCTACTGTCTACCCACTGCTGCCGCAACTAAAAGCATAATTTGATTTGGTAGGTGTACTGCTGTTAATTATTTGCTATTTATGCAATCTGAATTTCTATGGATACTGCTGCTACACTGCATGAAAGTACTAGAACTGCTGTAAGCCCATCTAAATAAACAAAATAATAAATTCCAAGTTTAAAAAATGTCCTACTATTAGGCTACATTGAACATGGGTAACTGAATGTGAACTGACTTATTATTAGTAATAGCATCTTTATATATATACATATATTCTTTTTTTTTTAAGGAATTAAGGAATATTAAGGAATTCATGATAAAAAAAATCTTTATACTATCAGCAAACATAACTTTCATAATAAATTCTTCATTATCGCTGAAGCAAATGTAACAAGTGAAATAGAGATGTGGCCCCTTTAAGAGTGAACGCTCCCTTCTGAAGTGCATCTTGTGCACCACGAGTACACATATATTATTTTCTTTTGATCATGTAGGTTGTTTTGAAATCGGCTGTGCGGATCACTCCGCTGTGGCAACCCCTGATAAAGGGAGCAAGCCGAAGGAGAGAGAGAGGTTGTTTTGGTTTAATAAGCAAGGCTGTTGACAGTTGGACGTTTGTGGAAGAGAGCTATACAAGTTCACCTTGATGTTGGAATAAAACTGTAGTAATGGATGTATTCCTTTAAGAAAACGTGATTACATAGTGGTTACAGAGTTAATTGTACATGTTGGGTTCTGTGAGTGTGTTCACCGCTTACAGCGAGAATAACGTGACTCTGTTGCTCTGTTAAGACAAGTGTGTTCATTAGAAATTATTACATGGTGTAAGAAGTGCTTGAAGAGCACCCGGCCTCAGAAGGATGGCAAAATTCAACACCCTGGAGTGTTTTCCATTTGATCATCCAAATGAATGGGCTGACTGGAAGCTAGAAACAAAGCTTTCAGAGTGCTACCAACCTGGATAAAGAAGATGGGGAAGTCAAGGTCAGTTCATTAATCTATGCCATGGGAAATTAAGCCGAACACATATTTAAATCATTCGCCTTTAATGAGAAGGATGATAAGAAGAGATTCGAAGTTATGTTAAGAAAATACAATGAGTATTTCTTCCCCAAACGAAATGTGATTCACAAGTGAGCTTGCTTTTACCAAAGAGACAGAACAAAACAGAAATGGAAACCTAAAAGAAAACAACGACAAAGAGCAAGGAGAACCAAAATGTGGAAGATGTGGAAAAATCAAATACAGACAACAGGAAAAATGCCCAGCAATAATATCAACTAGAGTGCGTGGGGAAATTTCACCATGGAACAGCATGACCAAAGACTTAGGTATTGGAGAGAACTGAGTCACATCTCCATTGGCTTGGGGGAAATAAGGACTTGAAGTTGTGTGATAGAAATCATAGTCTGCACAGAACTGCCTAAATTCAGCTGAGGCAAACTGTGGGCCATTGTCAGATACAAGCTCCCTGGGAATAGCCCATCTTACAAACATGCACTTCAGTCTGCTGATTACATGGAAGCTGGAAGGTGTCTGCAGATGAGCTATTTCAATGTTACATGAGTAATAGTCTACAACTATTAAGTAGGCTCCACCATTCAACTCACATGAATCTGGTGCAATCTTACACCAGGGACCAGTAGGCAAGGGTGTAGTGATTAAGGGTTCTCTTCTTTGTGTGGGAGCTTGGATTGTGACACCTCTTTAGATGTGACAACTGCTTCAACATATGCCTTTACCTCATCTTCTATCTCTGAGTGGCAGTGCCCACTCAAAGGTTTCAGAGAAAGCGTGTCCGCCACCACCAAACATTTACCAGGAACATGCACTGCCTTCACATTGATGCGCATAAGGCGCATTAGTAAATGCTGACACCTTAACGGAGCATGATCAATATCATACGAGATGATAAGTGGCACCAATGGTTTATGATCTGTCTGCAGGCAAAATTCCTCAAACCCTTGAAGGTAACAGGCAAACCGCTCACAGGCCCACACTCCCGCCAAACACTCATTTTCAATTTAGGAGTGCCTGCGCTCGGCTTCAGACAAAGTTCTGTCAGAACAGAATGTGACTGCACTTGTTACATCACCATGGACTTGAATCAGAGTATCTCCCAACCCAAAATTGCTTGCGTCAGCGCTGACCATTGTGGGTTTCTGTGACAAGTCAGCTGCCTCCCCCTGCTTATTATCATCACCTTGTCCGATAATCATCACCGCCGCTGTTGAAATGCCAAGCGCACCTCTCCTCGGGAGACCGGTCTCTTCCCCATGCATGCACGCTGGTGTCCTCGTGGGTCCAGGAAGGGCCTTTTGAGGGATCGAGCACTGCCGAGGTGACGAGCTGCCGGAGTCACTGAAATAAGGCCATGAAACACATTCAGAACATTAGTTCACAATACTTTTGAGAACTGGATGTGGTAGGGTAGTTTTTTCTACAAGATTATGTGAAAATCATCTCATTTACTCGTTTAAAGAAAACAATATATTGATTAAAATTTTCTAAGGCATGTTTTGTGATCAAAAGGGAGGGAGTGACAATGGCCATGAATATTTAGTGATTCACACCTGAGAGACAAAAGGCCCTCCTCTAATGGCCCATCAGTGAGACTGACTGTCAGGTAGAAACAATGCAAGAAGATTCAAAGAATGGAGTTTTAGATTATTTGTATTTTATTTACAACACAGTATAATCAAAACATACATAATGATGGTCAAAAGCACATCGACTACACTGATGTTACATGTACAGACGTGAACAGACTTTGTGTCATTCCTGAAAACTGTAGAATATCAGTGTAGTCTGTGTATCTGATGTTGGTACAGCAGTCTTCATGTGGAATTAATGTAGCATTCATCTGTGGTGCAGGTATCAGATCACTAGAAAAAAAAAAACATCTGTGAGCATGTTAATATGATGAGAATCTGTAATACATACATATAGTATGATTTTGTAGTCATAGACTCTAGCATGCTTTATACTATAATAAAAAATTGACATTTTATGTCTGAGGAACTGATTATTATTGTTTAGCATGTTAAACATTTATTCACAGAGTATTAATAATAAACTAATATTACTTTATATCCTATTGTTATACAATAAATAAATATGATTTTATAGTCATAAACACAAGCATGCTTTGTATGTATTATACAATACAAAACCATTTTATGTCTGGGAAACTAATTTATTATTGTTAAGCACGTCATAAACATCTATTCGTGAACAGAGTATATGACAGTAGTTTTGTCTAAACAATCTTTGACTATCATTCAGTGTTACAGTGTAAACACTATTACTTTTATATCGCCGCATACACCTCCACGTGGATGATTATAATATCAAAAGTGTAAGTAGATTGTGGGCTATTTTTAATAAAATTAAAAATAATTAGGTCTGACGGGAAAGACTGGACATGGCGTTTTTCGATCCCAGAGGGTTAATAAAAGCCTCTCCAAGGCCTGATGTCACGTCCACTGTGTCTGTCGTTTGCTCGTTCCACCACAGTTTCTCAGGGTCATAAGGGCATGCAGGGGCAGGAGCTGTGGCCAACATGCGTTTTCCTTTACTCAGTGCCTGCTCATGGACCTCCGTCCAAATCCAGACTGCATCCTTTTTCAGCAGAGCTGTAACTGGTTGAAAGTCCTGGCACAAATTTGCCTAAATAATTGATCATTCCTAGAATTTGCCTAAGCTTGGTCACATTAGTGGGACTAGGCATATCAGTAATTGCCATTACCTTTGTTGCATCAGGCTTGATGATCGGATTTGTTGAAGTGACATTTATCACGGACTTCAGACCTGACTCTCTGATAGTTTTCAGAACAGCCTTCGAGATTCTCATCATGCTCGTTTTGGTCCTTGCCATAGACAAGTATGTCATCCATGACAACTACAGTGCCTTTGTGCCCAATCAGAAGTTTACTCATTTTTCTTTGAAAAGTTTTGGGTGCTGAAGTGACCCCAAACTGTAATCTATTAAAACAGAACCATCCTACTGGGGTTATGAATGCAGTCAACTTCACACAGCTTTGTGGAATTTGCCAAAACCCTGAGGACGCATCTAGTGTAGAAAAAATGCAGGCACCTGAGAGTTTGGAGGCAATATCCTCCAATGTTGGGAGAATATAGTGCTCACGCTTTACAGCCTGATTCAAATGATTCAGGTCTACACAAATCCTGACTGAACCATTCTTTTTCACTACGGGCACCATTGGGGCACACCATTCAGTCTGACTGTAAGGAGTAATATCTGACTTTAGCTCAATTTTCACTGGTTTACAATTAAGCAAGCCAATGTCTCCATAGAGATCATCTTGGTCTGTAATTTCATCCACTCTCTGCACTAGGCCCAGCTTACAAGCAGTGCTACGGCTGAGCAAATTGTTGGTAAATGGCCGGTCAATGATGAAAACCCAAAATTCGAAACTTTTCCCTTTTCTTTTAGTGTTTGCTAGGAATTTTCCCATGCAACTTACTTTCCCCCCAGGACTTCTCACATTTATACTTGTTTTAACCAGCGGGGGGCACTCTTGTAAGCTTTCAAACACTGATCGTGACATGATGTTGATGTCGGCCCTGGTATCAATTTTGAATTTGACTGACCTGCCCTGAATAGGCAGAGTAACATACCACCCTACAAGACCTCCCACACTACAAGATCTTTGACATTTTTCATTTTACATGCAATTGCAAAATGTCCCAGCTTATTGCATCTCCTACACCTCTTATTTTGTGCAGGGCAATTATTCTCATTGTGTGTGTGATTACAGCGTGTGCAGTCCACAATTTGTTACCTCTCACCACCCTTTTCCTTTTTCAGCAGACCCGTAAAACGTCTGTGTTGTATAGTGCTCACTTCAGCGGCCGCTCCGCCACTCACATTTTGCTTCCTAATGAGCTCTGACTGCCGGGCGATCTGAACCGCTTTGTCCAATGTCAGTTCGGGTTCTGTTTGTAACTTCTGGGAAATGTCACAATCTGCAATCCCAATGACAACTCTGTCCTGTATTTGTTCCTCTTTGCTCGCACCAAACTCGCAGTATTCAGCCAGTTCATAGAGGCATCTCACAAAAGCCTCAACAGTCTCTCCCGATCTCTGTGTACACTGGTGAAAACAGGGTCTCTCGTGAATAACATTCCTCCTGGGAATGAAATGTTCAATAAATTTGTTGACAACAGTCTCATAATTATTTTCTTGTGAAGCTTCAGCAAACGTGAACGATCTGAGTATCGCTTCAGCATCCCTGCCCATTGCATACAGCAAAGAATTGACTTGCACTTAGTCACTTTCCTTCTTCAGCTTTGTCGCGATGCGGAACTGGATCCATGCAGGCCAGGTAGCAGGCTGCGTAAAATCAAAGGCCTCTGGTGGGTTGAACATTATCTTGTTCAAAACTGGAAGAAATTGTTTATGGGTATAACATACGTTCTGACACCATGTCATGAGAGGAAACTAAATCATCGTTCAAAAGGTTGCATTTATTTAACAGATGGCATGAACTGCACACTTGCGTGAACTGCATAAATCAACTAATGGGTTCTCAGTCTCAAATGGGGTGGAGCCCCTACCACTCGGGTACAATTTGATTGGTCCCATAAATAATGCTGGTTTCCCCAGACTTTACTCTTCTAAAATCTGTGATACTTTATGTATTCTTTTGCTGCTGCTGTTGTTATATGAACATAACGTGCTTAGTCATTACTCAAATAAACTGGGCATAGTTTTACAACTTGTAGGTTTTCTAGTTTAGAAATTTAACACTGACAAACTCAATAATGCACTGAAATAAGAAGTGAAGCCTGTTCCCTTATCTCCTCTAGTTTTAGAGGAACTCTGAAAGTGTGCTGCAAAAAACTTGAGTGAATAAATTTAAATGTAAGGCAGTAGGCTAATTGGCTGTATATGAAACATGACACTGGGTCAGCTTCTGCCAAGACGTTTAACGCTTTGAATATCATCAGTTACTTTAAGAACCCATCAGCCTGTGACACCTAGAGTTTTATGACAGAACTTGGCATATATTTTGAGCACTCACTTAAAAATGTACACATAAGTTTCGGTTCGGAGATGCTTGTTGGTCAAAATAAAGAAGATTAGAATCCAAACAAAATAAAAGCCAGGATTAGAGAAGTAGTCCTCTGTAAAATGACTAGCACACAACAAAAGGTTTGAACTGTTTTGCTGTGGCATCATGGAAAAAAATAATTTTAACCACTGATTCTTCACATCATCATCTTCTGCAATGAAAACAAAACTGGTCTAAGATGATATTCTCGGGTAAACCGTAGAAATGTAATACATGATTGCAAAGTAATCAGGGGATGTGGGGAGTTTAGGCAAGGGGATTAAGTGGCATGCTTTGGAAAATCGATCTATAATGGGTAAGTATAGTGGTGTTACCTTGTGACTTAGGCAGGTCAGTGATAAAGTCAACAGCGATGTGGTGTTATGGGCGTTGTGGCGGGGGCAATGGTTATAACAGCCCAACTGGGAGTGTCTGGGTGATTTGGAAGTTCTATAGGTAGTGCAGTTCTGGATGAATTTGGTTGTGTCAGATAAAAAGGTGGGCCAGCAGAACCGTTTTTCTGAGTAGGTGTGCAGTTGCACACAATTACCCATCTGTCGAGCATGTCCCAGAAGACTTAATTCATGAAGGACTGAAAGAATGAGGGAATATTTGCCAGGCCGAAGGGCATCACCAAGTATTCATAGCACTAGTGGTGGAGAATGCAGTTTTCTATTCATCCCCCTCCTGGATGCGGATTAAGTTATAGACATTGCGTAAATCAAACTTGGTATAATACTTGGCTTGGTGGAGCAGTTCTAATGCTACTAGAACCAGTGGTAAGTGATAACAAAACTTAAATGGGTCATCGTATGCTAAGTTCACTTTTACATGTTGTTTGAACATTAATGTGTGTTGGCAGTGTATATTTGTACATACACTGCCAACAGTGTACCCTATAATGATAAAAATCCATGCTTTGGTTTTTAATTAATCTGTAAAAATAATATTCCCTTTTTCAAATTGAGCCATTCCCAGATGCCTGTCGTTGTGGAATCACACCGACAGAGGCCGCTCCCACGATAGTTGATTGACATGAGCGTCTTACCTCAGATCAGTTGCAACAGTCCATTGTTTTCATGCCGGAGCAGGGATGTAAGTTAGACAAGAATTAAGCGATTGAGGTGTTGTGTTGCTGGATGTAATAATGAACGTAGTGATCGTCATTTACTCCCGACATCTGAGCCGCTGAAGATGCAGTGGATTACTTTTGTTTGTGAAGGGAATGCGTCTCCCGATGTACATATATCCGTCTATATTCGCACAAATCATTCTGATCCTGCTTCACTTATAGCAGCAAGTATTAGGTTTTTTTTTTATGAGTCTTTGCGATCGCCTTTCCTAATAACGTGCTAGTTAGCCAGTTTAGCAGCTAAACATGGCTAAAATAAACAGGCTTGTCACTCCACAGAGAGAAGAGAGGGGTGGGGCGAGCAGAGCTTATTTGCATTTAAAGCAGCCTCAACCAGAATAGGATGATTTTTGCAGAGCTGATTTTGGCAAGGTAAAAAAGGTGTTGTTTTACACTACCATTGAGACTTTTCATTACGACCCTAAAGAATCAGATCAACTTGTGGAAAATGGGCATCAGATGACGGTGATGTTGTTAAGGCCACGGTAATTGATGCATGGCTGTAGCCCACCATCTTTCTTTCTTACAAAGAAGAAGGTTGAGGGTCTAGTAAAGCCTTCGGCCAGTTCCTCTTCTATGTAAATTTTCATGGCTTCAGACTCAGGCTGGGATAGTGGGAAGATCCTCCCCTTAGGAAGAGTGGTTCTGGGCATCAGGTCAATAGCACAGTCAACAGTAGTGTTGTTTTTGGCAGGCTGTTTTAATTTTAGTTTTAGTCTAGTCTTTGTGTGAAGCTGTCATTTTAGTTTTTATTAGTTTTAGTCACGTTCATACTCTTTTTAGTCTAGTCAAGTTTTAGTCAACTAAAAGTCTGAGCATTTTAGTCTTATTTTAGTCATAATTATCCATGACTATTTTCGTCTAGTTTTAGTCGACGAAAACTGATGACATTTTAGTCTAGTTTTAGTCGACAAAAACTGATGACATTTAGTCCAGTTTTAGTCAATGAAAATTGTATTTTAGTCTCTTTTTAGTAATGCAATTCTGTTTAACCCAGTCAATATAGTATAAGTACCTAGTAGTATAGTCAAGATACAAATATGCGCACATGATTGGTGTGTGTCAAACGGTGAACACAAAACTTTCCCTGGAGTCTGCCATTGGACCGGCAAAGCAATTTCCCTGAAGCATTGGCTCTGATCTTTCATATAGCCTATTAGGACTTAAACGGATCGCAGTCGATCTGTGATACGTACGGACCAGGTCAATTTACACGTTCAAGCTATTTAAAACCAAAAGAAGAAGAAACGAAACAGAACTCGATTCGTTACTTGCGCACTGTTCTCGCATACACCCGAAGCGCGCACAAACACAAAGACATGTTTCAGACAGCGCGGCAGACCGTTGATTCCTCTTTCACCTCTCCCTGCGTTTAAGATGCATACGCATGGGGTTTGCGGTTACGTCGCTATATTGGAAGTATTTCTGTTTTAAACCATGAAGGCGAGCCACACTAGTCGACAGGACGAGGTGTTGGATGCTATGATGCTTTTTTCTTACTTAAGGCTTCAGCTAGGTCTGTATATTTAAGGGGCAGGTTTAATTCATCTGTGTTCTGTGGAGGTAGAGTAGGGGAGCATGAATGGGCGAGGGTGTAATCCTTGACAAACAGCGATCACGGCAGGTAGCGAAAAAATCCAATAATCCAATAGAGAATGTAGAAACGCTTAGAAATGTCAGCCAGGGCAAAACAAGACTTTGCGAAGAATGGGGGTGAACGAGTGATCAGGGGTGAGCTTGTGATCAGTGCTAGGTACAGGATTATGGGAAATGGAGTATATGAGTGGAAAGTCAATACTCGGGTGATGGTGACCTCTGGTGACTAGTGGGGGGAGCATTTTCTTTTTAGTACAATGACCTCTTATATGTCAAAAGATCAAGGGAATTTTTGTTTCTCAGTACATGACCCCTTTAAAAACATGAAGAGCACCGAACCTTGAACCTACATGTGAAGCCATGAACCTACAGTCAGTTCTGCAAATGCATCCTATTGTTTGCCATCGATGAAGATTTTTATTAGTTGAACACCAGTGTGTGCTGTTGTAAACAATTCTACAGGTATACATTTGATTTTGTTTCTTACAGGTAACCACTACTTCAAAGGCATTTAGACATAAACCTTAATTTATACATTAAATAAGTTAGCACTATTCACAGAGTGTGAAATGAACACTGTAGGTAACTAAAGACATGCTGATATAGAGCCATATCGCTGGGCTATGCAATGCAATGTGATATTGCATTTATACAGCACAAGTGTGTAAATAAATATGAAACAACCATAAAGTGTCTTAAAAAAACATTTTGTGTGTGGGACTACTTCCTTCCGCCACAGGTTCTAATCTCAGCTGAGCCCAAACCTCCATTCATTCAAAAATGTGTGTTAGAACTATTTATTTCACTGAAAGTGTATTGCTGTATTTAACTGATTTATTATTATATTATGTAGGGTATTATGAGAAAGACAGATGGACTGAGCAAAATAAAACATTAGTTTGAATGTCCGCTGAGGAATAAATCATTTTTCTGAGCACGTTAAGTGTGAAACTACTTCAGATCTTTTTCCTCTTGTCCTGCAGTTGTGAATTGGTGAAGGACAATGACATCTGTTGAAGAGCTGCTTGTGAACTCACTAAAGGAACTGGTAGAAGCAGAACTAAAGGATTTTCAGTGGTACTTGAAGAATGATCATCGTTGTATATCAGCGTCTGAAATGGAGAATGCAGATCGGTTAAACACAGTGGATAAGACAGTGGCATGTTTTGGCCCAGAAAAGGCAGTGAAGATCACGGTCAGCATCCTGAGGAAGATAAACCAGAATCATCTGGCTGAGAAGCTGGAGAATGAGTACAAGCAAGGTCTTTTATTAACAGTGGCTGTATCATAAGTAACTGTTTAAAAGTGTGATGGTTTGTGATGATCTTCTTTTTAGAAGTTTATGAACAATGTGATCACTTGGTCTTCCCTGTCTTTTTCCCCTCTTTCTTAAAGGCTCAACTGCAGACAGCTGTCAAGCTGCCCTTCATGATTATACAGAGACTAGCCTCAGACTGAAGAGCAAACTAAAACTGAACTACAGGCGGATATTGGTTGGAAATTCTCAGACAGGTCATCGAGAATACCTGAATGATATTTACACTGATTTATATGTGGTGGAAAATGAGACTGGAGGAAGAGTGAGTGAGCATGAGGTGATACAGATTGAATCAAATCACAACCGACTGACTGCTAAGGAGATGCCAATCAAATGTAATGATATGTTTAAAGTCCAGAATGACACAGGTAGACAAAATGGAAAAGTGCTGACAATGGGGATCGCAGGAGTAGGAAAAACTGTCTCTGTCAATAAATTCATCCTTGACTGGGCTGAAGGAAAAGAAAATCAGGATATAGTCTTCATATTTCCACTTCCGTTCCGTAGACTGAATTTGATTAAAGAAGAATACAGTCTCATAGGACTGCTTAACAAATTTTTCTGTAGTAGTCCTGAAGAACTGCCCTCTCTTCCTGAAGGTGATGGTAAAGTCATGTTCATCTTTGATGGACTGGATGAATGTTGCTTCCCTTTATGCTTTAAAGAGGATGACAGCTTTATAGATGTTAATGAAAAAACAACAGTAAGTAACATAATAACAAACCTGATCATGACACATCTGGTTCCCTCTGCTCTCATATGGATCACATCCAGACCAGCAGCAGCCAGTCTGATACCCCGAGACTACATTGATCAGGTGACAGAGGTGCGAGGATTTAATAATGAGCAGAAAGAGCAGTACTTCATCAAAAACAGTGGTCCTGAGTTTGCTAGAAAGATTATTCATCACATCAGGAAATCCAGGAGCCTTTACATCATGTGCCACATCCCAGTCTTTTGCTGGATCTCTCTCACTATTCTTCAGCCACTGCTGGCTCAAGAGAGCAATGACAAAACTCCCACAACTCTTACAGGAATGTACACAAACTTTGTACTTTCTCAGACTCAGCAGATGAAAAAAAAGTACAGTGAAGATCCTAAACTTAAAGCCAATGATAAGGCTTTCTATGAGATTATTCTGAAGCTTGGGCAACTGGCCTTTCAACATCTGGAGAAATGCCAACTAATTTTCTACAAAGAAGATCTTGAAAAATGTGGACTAGATGTCAGTGAAGGGTCAGTGTACTCTGGGTTATGCACTCAGATCTTTCAGGAGGAAAAGGCTGTTTCGGGAAGAAACATTTACAGTTTCATACATCTCAGCATCCAGGAGTTTCTTGCTGCTTTCTATGTGTTTTTGATTAGTAAAGACAAGAAAGCAAACCCATTTCTTAAATCCTGGAAAAAAATGACATGGAAACTCTCCAAAAACCCACTGTTTCAGCTTCATAAAGCTGCAGTAAACAAGGCTTTACAAAGTGAGAATGGACATCTAGACCTTTTCCTCCGGTTTCTGCTGGGTCTCTCACTGGAGTCTGAGCAGAGTGACCTGAAGGAATTACTGCCAGGACTGGAACTGAAAGCAGAGAACATCAAAGACACTGCTGACTATATCAAAAAGAAAATAGAGAAGGAGAAATCAGTAGAGAGGACCATCAACCTTTTCTACTGTCTGAGTGAACTGAAAGATGACTTTGTTGAGGAAATCCAGAAGAATCTGAGCTCAGGAATACTTTCAGCACAGAATCTCTCCTCTGCTCAGTGGTCTGGTCTGATATTTGTGCTCCTGATGTCAGAAGAGACTCAAGAGAAGTTTGAGCTGCAAAAATTCAGAAGATCTGATGAAGCACTGATAAGACTCCTGCCAGTGATCAAAAACACCAGAAGAGCACTGTAAGAGTTTTCTTCATATTTATTTATTTATTTATATGCATACATATATTTATATTTTTATATTTATATTAGTCATCATGATTAAATTAACTGTACTAGTGTACAGGTGACTTGTTTGCCAAGAAAAAAATGAATAACTGTAAATGTATCTCCACCATCAGGCAGACTGTACTCAAGTTTAGGCCATTTTATTATTCTTAACTCTTTCCCCGCCTGTGTTTTTGAAAAAAGTTGCCTGCCACCGCCAGCGTTTTTTGGTCATTTTCACCAAAATTTCATGGCCTCCCGAATATTTTGTTGTTTGAATATCTAAACATGCATCAAAATAAAGAACATAGCCTCTACTTTTAAATAAAAAAATGTTGTTTTCTATCAACAGTTATATTCTAACAGTTTTATTTTATCAAAACTTGACTGTAGGTAAGTTTCATAAATAAAGCAACATTTTTGAGCAAAAGCTGAAAAAAATCAAGTTTTTATCAAAAACAATGATCAAAACAAAACAGCACCCCCAGATCTTGCACAGTCCTTTACCATATCCTGGATTGACATTTTACTCAGTAACATTTAGCAGTTTTCATTTATATGCTGTTTATTATATGAGATCTCCTGTTTCTGCGTCTTCCTCGCCTGTGTTTTTGATCAGGAGATTCTGAACTCAATCAGGAGATGTGTAATAGTGCCAACAAGTGTATAACAGTGAAAACACAATAAAAACACAAATTCTGTGTTTGGGGGTGAACTGTTCTCATAAATAATGGAAAATTCCATGTTTGGCGGGAAAAGGGTTAATTGTATCATAAATTAAGGAAACTTAAAAAAAAATGTACTACATCATTACAGTTACAGGTTTTTGCAGGTTATATGTGCTCTAGATTATAAATCCTACCAGATAAGCACATTAATACTTCTCCACACAGGCTACAGTCCTGCAATATCACTGCTCAGTCCTGTGAAAGTTTGTCTTCAGCTCTACAGTTTTCTAGCTCTGTCCTGAGAGAGCTGGACCTGAGTAACAATGACCTGCAGGATTCTGGAGTGAAGCTTCTTTCTGAAGGATTGAAGAGTCCAAACTGTCAGCTGGAGATACTGAGGTAAATGTTTAACCCTTTCACACATGAGTTTAAAATATTCTAGCTGAGCCCCCAGGGTGAGTTTTTCGGTTACACTTTATTTTGATAGTCCACTTTATACATTCTACTAACTATAAGTAACTTTGCAACTACATGTCAACTAATTCTCATTAATTAGCAACTACATGTCTACTAACTCCCAGAGCAGACTGTTAGGTTAGGTTTAGGGCTAGTAGAATAAGTTGACATATAATTGCAAAGTTTAGAAGAGTGTTAGAAGATATTAAGCAGACAGTCTACTAATACTCTAATGACTAGTTGACATGCAGTTGCAAAGTTACTTACTGTTAGTAGAATGTCTAAAGTGGACTATCAAAATAAAGTGTTACCAGTTTTTCTAGGCGGCCGTTATTTTAGAATGTATCACCTTATTGGTAAGGGTCTAAACATTTCATCCATTGTCATTAAGGATGTAGCACTATCTGATCACTTCTGTATTTTCTTTGATATACTGATCTCTGCTACCACTGAATCTAGATCCGTCTCTGTCAGAAAGAGATGCATTAACGAAAACACTAGTGTTCTGTGTATGAAGGCTATATCTTCAATGCCAAGCATTTCTGCAGACTCTGTTGATCTTCTCCTGGAGTCGTTTAACTCAAAAGTTAAGAATGTCATTGATGACATTGCACCTGTGAAAGTCAGTAAGACGACTGGCAGACAAAAATCATCTTGGAGAAAATCAACAGCAGCACAGAGTATGAAAAGACAATGCAGACTGCAGACACATAGTTACCTACTTAATGTGTATATATCAATAAAACGTTGTCAGATTACATTTGTAAGGAACATTATTGCTGCTTCCATAGACATCGGTGTGTATTTTGCAAACTATAAACGCATCGTTTTACTAGTACTTATGTGTATTCAAATGCCTGGAACCTAAAATAAGCATTATATGGTTGAAAACACTGAATAGTTGCAATAATATGGCTCTGTGCCAGCCGAAGCGCCAAAGCAGATTTTAATTCAGCAGTTAATCACATGATTCACATGATGCACTTTCGGTCGTCTCAGTCTCCACAAATGTCCTATTGACACGCATCACTAAAATAAACTGAATCTCAGTGAATACTTGACACACATACATGAGAGATATATCTATAGAAAAAAAAATTATGAATCTACTTTTAAATGAAGTAAGTTAAATTTTCAATTCAAGTTTATTTGGATAGCACTTTTTACAATACAAGTTGTTGCAAAGCAGCTTTACAGAAAATGTAAGTTTCTACAATATATTTAGTAGTAGCTTATCAATGGTGACTGTCAAGTTGATGTACATATGGCATAAATAGGACAACCACCTACCAGTGTATTACAATAGTCCAGTCTAGAGGTCATGAATGCATTAACTTTTCTGCATCAGAAACAGGTAACGTTCTGTAGCGTCGAGAGTTTCTAAGATGGAAGAATGCTGTTTTTGTAACAGGAAATATGGTTTTCAAAAGACAAGTTGCTGCTTAATATAACATATACATTTTTGACTGTAGAGGAAGTAACAGTACATCTGTCTAGATGCAAACTGTAATCCAAGAGATTTTCTTTCAACTTGTTTTCTTTCCAGCCATTGAAAAAATTATTTTCTCACTCAAAAAATTAGGTACCTTCTCTCAGATAAATGAGGCCTACGATTAATCAGTTGCAAATAGAAACACAAAACCATTCCTAAATGAAAGAAAACAAGTTGACAAAAAGAATCAAATATTTGGTGATAATATAGCATAATGACAGATTTATTAGCAATTGTTTGGAGTCTGGTCATTTATGACTGGGAACACCACAATCGTGACAGGAATCCGAACACAACCAGAGAGTTAAAGTTTTTTTAGTTGTCCAGCCAAATGAATTATAGTCAGGACACTGGAAATTTGGAAATTACACTGCCCTCCAAAAGTTTGGAAATGCCCTACACCCACACTGACTGTTCCACAACACAGCCATCAACACCCTCCTCCTCCCTCCCACCTACTGTTTTTCAGCCTTCCCTCAAGATCTGTGAAGGTGATTTCTGCAAAGTCTTCAGGAAGCAGAAGATAAGGAAAACCAAAAGTGTCTCTTCAGCCTGCCTTAACCCTCTGGGGTCTGAGGGTGTTTTGGGGCCCTGGAGAAGTTTTGACATGCCCTGACATTGGTGGTTTTTTTCAGTATCTTAAAAAGATATTAATGGCTAAAGTCTAATTACATTGTAATCAGCACAAACTGGGCTACAATAATATATAAGCAACATGAATGGACATGTTTGTGTTTTTGAGAAAACAACAATTGGGCGTGACAATGGGCACTGAATATTTAGTGGTTCACACCTGAGAGACAAAAGGCCCTTCCCTAATGGCCCATCAATGAGACTGTGACTGTCAGGTAAGAAACAATGTGAGAAGATTCAGAGATTGGGGTTTTAGATTATCTGTATTTTATTTATAACACAGTATAATATAAACATACATTATGAAGGTCAAAGACACATTATTAAGCACACTGATCTAACTACAGAGATGTGAACAGATGCTGTGTAATTCCTGAAAACTGTTTTCTGAATTCTGTTCAACAAGTAACACAAGTAAATCATACCTGATATTTAAATGCTTGCAAAATTCATCATCAGTAGTCAAGGAACTTGTTTTACCAATAGAAAATCAGTGTAGTTGAAGATCTGATGTTGGTACAGCGCTTTCACAGGAAAAGTTTGCAGGATTCATCTGTTTTGCAGGTATCAGATCATAAACAACCAAAACAAAACAAAAAAACATCTGTGAGCATGTTCATGTCAGGAGCAATTTAAAGAATCATTGCTAAATAAAAGCATTAGTTCTATAATTTCTATCCCAAAAAATATTTATATAGATATCTGGTCACTAAAATAAATAAATAAATGAATAAATCAGTGAGCATGTTGATAGGCCTGGAGCAATATTGTTACAATATTGTTGATTTTATAGCTATCATATGCACACATGCTTTGTATTTATTATTATACAGTATAAAAACAACATCTGAGAAATTAAATTATTATTAAGCACATTATGTACACGTTTGAGCAGATATTTACAGACAGAGTATTCAACAGTAAAGACTGGTCTAAGCATTTCTAAGACTTTCATATCGTCTAAACATTAGCCCTACTTTGTCAATTTGTTTATGAAACATAAAACATTCCTGACGCCTTACAGATGCATTGAAAAGTTGCCTATGATATTTCAAAATGTTGCACTCGATTTCACATATTTTAGTCAGGAATTATAGTTTTGGAAAAAGTCCAACTAGTAAATGCGTTCAAGTTTATGTCACAACAACACATTATCTAATGCCAATAAGAAACATTACTTACACTGTATACGAGATCCTCTCGTCCTGTAGCCGTGCTCCCGTTCTGTTTGTGAGATAAACAAGCTTAGCCTGTTCCTCTCAGCGCGTCCTCATCTGGAGTAAATACGAGGCTTTTTCCTCTCAGCTCCTTCTTCCAAAAACAAAAGTATCCGACGCAAACAAGTTGCTGCTTTGTTTACGAGTTGATGTGGGTTCATTTCGCGCGTCTCTCACGTTGAAATAACAATAGGTGTGTTCGACTTCATCTGCGGCTACAGGCGGCGATCAACGAGAGTAGCCGAGAGCAGTTGCGGGCGGAGTTGAAAACGGAGGCGTCAAGTCGGACACTTTCTGCTCTCGTTGGTGACGCTCTTGTGGTGTTTGCATGCACTATCACAGATGAAGTGAATTTAATGCAATATTTATCAAATACACAAACTTTTCAAAAGTGTTTTCATGAGCAACAGAAACACGTTTCATACTGCTTAATACAGCGCCATCTGAACAAGAATAATGATCAACATAAACATATACTATTTAAATACTAATAAAGGGGGGTTATATGTGCAGTGTTTTATGAATAAATGTGACTCAATATAACATTGCGACTACAGTAAAAACACTTTTACTGCTCTAAAAACACAGATTTGTCAGCATTATCGGACTTGTGGATGTTAGAATAAACCCAAAACACACGTGATCTTTGTCATACAGTGAATCTGGCCAATCATGAAACAGCCCTGTGGTCACCAGAGCTCCTGCGGCCGCTCTAAAGAACCTGCGCCAGCTGATTCAGTCGGCTGCTCTCGAATCGCTATTGTGGTACTTTGATGCCACACGTGACAGTCACAAGGCGTCGGCGCCACCTCAAGTCGGACAAGATTTCTAACCGGCATGCACTGCTTCAAGTCAGAATTTGATCGAGCTGCGCAGCGCTGTGTTAAGTCGAACACACCTAATAGCTCCACTGCGCGTGGGTGTGATCTAATTAGCAGTAATGAGCCCAGAGGGGAAAAACAGGACCCGGCATTGGTTTCATACGGATTACTTACACACAGAATATGTGTTTTCGATTAAACTTACACCATTTAAAGACATTTCAAGCTTTCTATAGATATATCTCTCATGTTTGTGTGTCATGTATTCGCTAAACTAAAAATTTTAAGTCACTGAAATAAGGCCATGAAACACATTCAGAACATTAGTTCACAAGACTTTTGAGAACTGGATGTGGTAGGCTTTTTTCTACAAAATGATGTGAAAATCATCTCATTCACTCATTTACAGAAAACAATATATTGATTTAAATTTTCTAAGATGTGTTTTGTGACTGAAAGGGAATATGCGAGGGAGTGACAACGGCCATGGATATTTAGTGATTCACACCTGAGAGACAAAAGGCCCTCTTCTAATAGCCCATCAATAAGACTGTGACTGTCAGGTAGAAACAATGAGAGATTCAAAGAACGGAGTTTTAGTATCATCAAAACATACATAATGAAGGTAGCACATTATTGACTACACTGATCTAACCATAGAGACGTTAACAGACTTTGTGTCATTCCTGAAAACTGTTTTCTGAATTCTGTTCAACAAGTGAAATAAGTAAATTATACCTGATATTTAAGTGATTGCTGCTTCTTTCCATGGATTTAAGAAACAAAACTCATCAGTAGTCCAGGAAATTGTTTTACAATAAAAAAAAATCAGTGTAGTTGAACATCTGATGTTGGTACAGCACTCTTCATGTAACATTCATCTGTGGTGCAGGAATCAGATCACTAGAAAAAAAAAAAAAATCTGTAAGCATGTTAATATCAGGAGCATCTGTAATATATACATATAGTACGATTTTGTAGTCATAGACTCACACATGCTTTATACTATCTTAAAAAAATGGCATTTTATATCTGAGAAACTAATTATTGTTTAGCATGTTAAACATCTATTTATGAACAGAGTATTAATAATAAACTAATATCCTATTGTTATATGATAAATAAATAAATCTGATTTTGTAGTCATAAACACAAGCATGCTTTGTATATATTATACAATACAAAACCATTTTATGTCTGGGAAACTAATTTATTATTATTAAGCACATCATAAACATCTATTCGTGAACAGAGTATATGACAGTAGTTTTGTCTAAACAATCTTAGACTCTGTCATTCAGTGTTACAGTGTAAACACTATTACTTTTATATCACGTCATTTTTATTCTATAGAACATTAAAAACATCCTGGAGTCATGAAACATTTCAATGCAATGAAATGAAACATACTTCATAACGTTTCACTTGATTGCACATGTAGTCAGGAATTATAGTTTAGAAAAAATCGAACTACTATAATGTCTACAGGAAATGTCACAGTAACACAACAACTAATGTAAGTAGGCTAATAAAAGAAAGACTTACTCTTTCGGTGGATCTCGCCGTGCGTCTCAAAGCGTTCTTCCTCTGAGAGAAATATAAATCTTTCTCCTCACAGAGCATCTTTCTCCAGTAACAAGATGCAAGCAGCCGAGATAAACAATGAAGACAGTCTCCCTGCTTTGTTTACGTTGATGTGGGCCATACGCCGCTTGCGCCTCCATGTGGCTGATTATAATATTAAAAGTCTAAGTAGCTCTAGGGTGTGATCAAATTAAAAATAATTAGGTCTGACAAAAAAGACTGGACATGGGGTTGGTTTCATACAGATTACTTTAACACATGATATTTGTTTTCGATAAGGCTTATCAGGCTTTCTATAGATATCTCTCTCTCATGTCTCTGTGTGGAGTATTCGCTGAGTTTTAGTTAATTTTAGTGACGCATTTCTTAATGACGATCACAGACAACAACGCAGCAGACTGCACACCCTGTTTGTTTGCTTTATTTCACAAAACCACAGAGTGCTGTTGTTATTATGAGTGTACACAAATTAAAGTAGATTCCTTACAGATTCCACTGATGTATTGCTCTTATCTGTACGATCAAAAATGGCGGAGTAATTTAAGTTCTTTTTGGCGTTATCAGAAAAACTGCCACAAACCGCGCCGGCGTGTTTTTCAACCCCAGAGGGTTAAACAGCTAAAACATGAATCATTACCTGTGTTCTGCAATTCATTTCTGTAATTTTTCTCCATCTCTAATTATTGCCTCTTTCTGTAGTATTATTATGTAGATACATATGCACATCTTTTTATTAAAGCTGTATAGAGAGTAAATGATGCACAAATCTGTACACAAATCTTCTGTTCCAGATTCATACACATTATTTATTTTAAGTCCTTATTTAAATGTTTTTCTATTCTCATGTCAGATATGCATGTATGTACCAGGAGTACCTTAAAAAACACAACAAATTCCTTGTTTGTTTGTGCACACCTGGCGAATAAAGCTAATTCTGATTCTGTCTAGTGACAATGCTAAAATACTTTGTTCCTGCCATTAAGTAGATGTCTGCTTTATTGGAGTATGAATGTGTTTGTTGACTTAAGTGACTTATATATACAGATACTTCTTTCTGAAATTGCACAAAAATAAACTGTACAGACGACTGTGTTATAGTGATGTCTGATTGTCAACCTAATGCTGCTGTGTGTTTGTAGGTTGTCTGGATGTATGGTGACAGAGAAAGGTTGTGGTTACGTATCTTCAGCACTAAATTCAAACCCCACACACCTGAGAGAGCTGGATCTGAGCTACAATCACCCAGGAGATTCAGGAGTCAAACTGCTCAACCATTCAAACTACAGACTGGAGAAAGTCAAGTACGTTGAGCAGCAAGAGTTTTATGTTTTATTATGAACTAGTTTATTTTTATGAACTCCTCAGTTTGTGTTTCAGACTGAAAAATCTGTGGTAAAAAAAAAATCACACACATATGTACCTCTAAATGACACTTCCCTTTGCAAGCAAAAGCTTCTAAGTTCATCAGAAGACAAGAATCAAATCATAAGATTTCAAGATGAATGACAGCATGCATATGAGCCAGATTTCAATTATCCAGCTACAAAGTGTTATCCTGTTTAAAGTATTCATACGTTTCATTCAGTTGATTGCTGATGAACATGATACATGACAACAACTCATGATGTACCCTATATAATGCAGTTCCCTTTCGAGGGAACATCGAACTGCATCCTTTAGGGCAGTGGTTCCAAACCATGTTCCTGGAGGCCCCCCAACACTGCTTGTTTTCATGTCTCCTTAATCAAACACACCTGATTCAGATCATCAGCTCATTAGTAAAGACTCCAAGACCTGAAATGGGTGTGTCAAACAAAGGAGAGATGCAAAATGTGCAGTGTTGGGGGACCTCCAGGAATGTGGTTGGGAACCACTGCTCTAGGGGTTGCTATGGGGAACGCCTTCTTTGTGACCTGTGTCTGAAGCCTGCATTAAAAATGACGTTAATATTGGGCGGCGACAGCCTATGACGTCACTTCCGGTCAACCACAGTATAAAAGGGCTCTAGTAGAACAGATCATCAAAACAGTCCCTCAGTCAGGGACTGTTTTGTTTGAAGCTGTGCATCCCCGGTAAGCTTTATCTTTCTTACCTCATTATGGCAAACACTAGCAAGGCGTTTAAGAAGTGTGTGGATCTGTGTCCTCATTATTTCTGATGACACACACAATCTTTGCATCATGTGTTTGAGTGAGGAGCATGCACACTATGTCCTCAAGGGGGCAGTTTGTGAGGATTGTAAGAGTCTTCCCATGAAGAAGCTCCACTCTTGTTTGTTCCTTTTTTCGAGGAAGCAGGAGCAGCCATCTGCTTCCTGCGGTTCAGGACCTCCTGAAACCGCAGGAAACTGAGTTTGTGGGGATCACAGATGAACCCAACTGATAAGTTGAATAAGGAGCTTTGCCTTTCATGCTAGTCGGTTGGGGATGAGAGCGAGCTGCTGGGTGACGATGCGATTTCTCTGACATGTCAGAGCCAGTGCTCTGCTGGGCTCCAGCCAGGAAGAGCAGGAGATGTTGGATGAGGAGGAGGAAGTTGATTCTGAACCCTCTCAGTGTTCCTGCCCTGCGTATGATGAGCTGTTGGAGGTTATGTAATGCGCCACGGCGAGGTTGGACTTCTTGTGGACGTGGGCTAAGAAGGTGGCACCACGGTATCCATTCCTTCCCAACCTTTATACAGACATGGAATATGCTATTTTCATAGTGCATTCATAGATTCCAGCATACTAGTTATGATACGAGAGGATGCCTCCTATAGAAGAGACGCTAGCTAGCTATCTCTCTGTGGGGGAAACATCCTCCCTTAAGGTTCCCTCCCTGCCATCCAAGCCCTTCGGGATTAGGGATGCAACGATTAACCGATTTCACTATTAACCGCGCTTTAATTCATCACGGTTAATTAATCGTAAAGGCTTCTCAACACCGCGTTTCTGTTGCACGGAACGAAACTGCTGCAACTAAACAAAATTTTGCCAACTGTGCGCTAGTTTAAAGTTCTGAGCTTATAAGAGACCGAGGCTAATACGCACGCACACTGGATTAACTATGGTATGGGATTATTTTTGTGCCAATAAGAATGAACGTAACTTTATAAAACTGAACGTAACTTTCCAAGAAATGATCAAAAATATGCCACTGCAAAAGAAGAAAAACACAATGAAAATGAAAAAATGAATTCAGTCGCACGAATTTAACATGCTCTTCAAATATGCTTCATTCTTTGTTAATGATTTTCAAAGAATCGTTTTTCAAAGAATCGGTTGTCTCTTAGTTTCTAAAGATGAGCTCCCAGGAGAGACACGGAGCGGCATCATCTCCCACCTCAGTTTGTCCCTCAGGGCAGCTTGAAGTAAGTTTGTGTTGCTAAAGTACTACTTTTATTGTTTAAATGTTGTGTTTAGAAACGTTATACATTTTTGGTGTATATCACTGTCTCTTGATATACACCAACAATGTATAACGTTTCTAAACACAACATTTAAACAATAAAAGTGTTAAATAAAGCCAGAACTGTTGCACACTGTACATGAATAAAACTTTTATCGATATTATTGATTAACGTTACTTTAGCAACACAAACTTACTTCAAGCTGCCCTGAGGGACAAGCTGAGGTGGAAGATGATGCCGCTCCGTGTCTCTCCTGGGAGCTCATCTTTAGAAACTAAGAGACGACCGTAGGTGAAATACTAATAACATTAATACTTAATATAAACAAAGCATGACGTATTGCATACCGCAACAACTTTCCAGTATGCGCGCCACTGACGTCACCGTCCGTGCTTCCAGGTCAGAGAGCAACTGTCCATCAAAAGCTCATTAGCCAATCAGAGTAGATCGCTGTTAAGCCCGCCCCCACGAGAGGTTTGTGCCAAAACAGCAAACGGAAATTTGCGAAGCGTAATCGAAAGCTGTGGCAACGCATTCAGAATCCATGATTCGCGAAAACGATTCTTTGAAAATCATTAACAAAGAATGAAGCATATTTGAAGAGCATGTTAAATTCGTGCGACTGGATTCATTTTTTCATTTTCATTGTGTTTTTCTTCTTCTTTTCTATTTTTGATCGTTTCTTGGAAAGTTACATTCAGTTTTATAAAGTTACGTTCATTCTTATTGGCACAAAAATAATCCCATACTATGGCTGAGGCACCAAACAGCGAAACTGTTTCCTCCGAAGAAGCGCCTGAAGTCAGCAGTTTGGGATTATTTTGGGTACACAAAGAATGACCAGGGCGTCATTGAAGATGACGGATCACCTTTTTGCAAAACGTGCCGTAAAAAGGTTTCTGCTAAAGGATCGAACACATCTAATTTGATGCAGCACCTGCGGGATCACCATCCAGCTTTGCACGCTCAAGTAAAGGTAATGCATAACTAAGTTAAATTCCGTGACAAATTACTTGAATGATATACGTTGGTAGGGAATTAAATATTAATGAATCAACACTGTAGCGGTGAGAGTTGTGCACGACTTTCAGTGCAACGTAAACAAACGATCTGTTGCACGAATTATTACAAATTATTAAAATGGTTATGTATGGATGAAAGCTGATGATAACAACAGTTCATTGAAGTTAATTTTAGTCTTTTATACTGATAATGATAACATTAACATTATTATAAATTATAGTAATAAAATTGTTAATGTAATTAAATACTGAAAATTATCTTATATCATTATTGCAACTCCAGTCAAAGTTCATCTTGTTATTGATCATTTTATTTAAATTTTTCTTATTCACTTTTAGCTCAAGACTAGTGGTGTAGCTGCAGTTCAACAACCAACTGTAGCAGAATCCTTTGCAAAGTGTGTGACTTATGCTCCCACTTCAAAACAAGCCCAGGATTTGAATAAAGCAGTGGCCTATTTCATCTCCAAAGATATGATGTCATTTCAGATTGTGGAAAAACCTGGATTTCTTCATCTGATGAAAAAGGCAGTGCCACAATACAAAGTTCCTAAAAGAAGTTACTTCTCCACAATAAATAACACTTTAAAATATAAGGAGTTTTCATGTGATTTTCTTAACTAATAGTGTTTTGAAATGAATGAATGAAGAATAATTGTGATAACCGTGAAACCGTGATTATTCCTCAGACTATAATCATATAACCAAAATCTATAAATCATTGCATCCCTATTCAGGATACATCTTGCTTGAACGGCAGGGCATACGCAGCAGCAGGTCAGGCTGTAGCCTCGTTGCACACGATTGTGGTGCTTCAGACCTATCAGGCTGACCTGCTGAAGGACCTGGATAAAGGTCAGGGGCTTTCCCCTGAGGAGGTAGCGGAACTGCGTTGCACCACGGATTTAGCTATCCGCACCACCAAGCAGGCCACCGCTGCTATGGGCAGGTCCATGGGTGCCATGGTGGTTACGGAAAGACATCTGTGGGTAAACCTGGCAGACATTGGGAAGGAAGAGAAGGGCTTTCTCCTCGATGTGCCGTTTTGCCTTCCAAACTTTTCGATGCTTCCATTGAGACGGTGGTAGAAAAGGTCAGGGAGCCGAAGGCACGTTCCACTGCCTTTAAAAGGTCCACGTCTCAGCCCGAACAACAGAGGGGTCCTGGGCAACAGAAGGCTAGTGTTGCGGCTCATGCTCCTCTACCTGTGAAGGGGCATGAGCCACAAAGGAGGTCAGCAATGTCTGTGGGAGGTGATCCATGCTGGTGGATCAAGCCAATATTGCTTCCCTCATGAAGTAAGGTTGTCTTATGAGAATGCTGTTCCCTGTTGATCAATCAAGTTTTCTGTTTATCTAGAGAGAGTTGAATTTCTCTGCTCTGGGGGCATCCCACTCAGGTCGCTCAATATTGAGTGCTGCAGTGCTCCTCTCATGGACGGTCACTTTGAGCAGAATTCTACTTTCTTAGAGCTTAGAACTTCCCTCTAATTCGGGTTGAGTTCTCCGCTTCCCAGAGCTTCATGAGTCACATGGGGCTTGAGTCCTATTAGAAAGAGCCTCGAGCATTGTGAACAGTATTTTTCTATCTCAGTGCTCACGCTAGCCTCTGGGCACTTTCTGAAATCCAAGTTGTGGTAAGGACATGCATTAGCTCTTGAATCTTTTCTGAAACTCCTGCATGGTATGGGTTACGCATTCAACCTCGTTCCCATTCTCTGAGTTGGCTCAGGCCCCGGTTCACCTTGGGCCCCACTCCACTTATGCATCCTTGAGCATCTGCTACCTAGGACTCGTCGAGGTAGCTCCTACACTAAGCTCCCTTAGTAACGTTATTTTTAACCCTCCGGGGTCTAAGGGTGTTTTGGGGCCCTGGAGAAGTTTTGACATGCCTTGACATTGGTGTTTTTTTCAGTATCTTAAAAACATATTAATGGCTGAAGTCTAATTACATTGTAATCAGCACAAACTGGGCTACAATAATATATAAGCAACATGAATGTACATGTTTGTGTTTTTGAGAAAACAATGTTTATGCATGGTTACTGAAAATCTATTTTTTTTAAGTCACTGAAACAAGACTAAGAAACACATACAGAACATTTGTTCACAAGACTTTTGAGAACTGGATAGAGTTGGTGAGAGTGGTAGGCTAGAGTTTTTTCTACAAAATGATGTGAAAATCATCTCGTTCAGTCATTCACAAAAAAACAATATACTTATTTAAATTTTCTAAGACATGTTTTGTGATCGAAAGGGAATATGCGAGGGAGTGACAATGGCCACTGAATATTTATTCACACCTGAGAGACAAAAAGCCTTCCTCTAATGGCCCATCAATGAGACTGCTTAGCAGTACAAGATCCTCCCCTTTGGCCTGTCCCTGTCACCTCGCATCTTTATGAAAATCGCGGAGGCTGCCCTTGCCCCTCTCAGGAAATGGGCATACGCATTCTCAATTATCTCAACAACTGGCTAATTCTGGCACACTTGCGAGAAGTGGTTTGCGCCCACAGGGACGTGGTTCTCAACCACCTTGCTCGATTGGGAATTTGGGTCAACTGGAAAAAGATCAAACTCTCCCCACTGCAGAGTATCTCTTTTCTCATGGCATCCTCAGCCATGGTCACACTGCTGGGCCTGATACATATGAGACTGCTGCTGCACTGGCTTAATACCCGAGTCCCGAGATGTGCATGGCACCAAGGTGCACATCGTGTGAACACCACACCTCTGTGTCGTAAAACCTTCAGCCCTTGGGAAGACATTTTGTTTCTATGGGCAGGGGTGCTCCTAGAACAAGTGTCCAGATGCATCATTATGACAGATGCTTCCAAGACAGGTTGGGGCACCATATGCAATGGGCATGCAGTCTCAGGGGTCTGGACAGGCCCCCGGCTGCATTGGCATATCAATTGTCTGGAGTTGCTGACAGTGCTTTTCACTTTGAAGAGGTTCCGGCCTTTGGTTCAGGGCAAGCATGTGTTGGTCCGTACAGACAACACAGCGACTGTAGCGTACATCAACCACCAGGACAGTGTACGCTCCTTTCGCATGTTGCAACTGGCCTGCCATCTCCTACTCTGAAGCCAGCACAGACTGTGCTGTGTCTAAAGTGTCTGCATGCCACTCACATTCTGGGCAAACTCATTTGTGTGGCTGATTCTCTCTCACAGCAAATTTGCTTTGGGGCGAGTGGAGGCTCCACCCTCAGACGGTCCAGCTGATCTGGAGTCAATTCGGCCAGGCACAGGTAGATCTGTTTGCCTCACTGGAATCCCCTTACTGCCAGTTATGGTACGGCCTGACCGAGGCCCCCCTCGGTACAGATGCAGTGAGCCTCATTACACAGACACTGTGCAAAGTCAGGGAGGAAAAGGAACAGATTCTTCTGGTGGCCCCGTTTTGACCCAACAGAACTTGTTTTTTTGGAGCTCATGCTCCTATCATCGATTCCTCCCTGGCGCATTCCTCTGAGGAAGGCCCTCCTATCACAGGGGAAGGGCACAATCTGGCACCCATGCCCAGATCTCTGGAACCTCCATCTATAATCCCTTCAAAGATCTTCCACCCGCAGTGGTGACCACCCTTGTAAAGGCCAGAGCCCCCTCCACTAGGCAGTTGTACATCCTGAAATGGCGCATTTTTGTAAACTGGTGTTCTTCCCAAAGGAAGGACCCACAGAGATGTGGCATAGAATCAGTGCTATTCTTCCTACAAGGAGGCCTGGATAGGCACCTGTCTGCTTCAACACTCAAGGTCCAGGTGGCAGCTTTATCGGCCAACCATGACTTGGTGGAAGGCAGATCAGTGGGGAGGCACGATTTGGTCATTAGATTCCTCAGAGGTACCCAATGGTTGAACCCTCCCAGGCTGCACTCACTTCTGTCAAACAAGTGGGAGATCTTCAAGCCCTCTCCGTCAACAATTCATGCCTGGACTTTGGGCCTGCAAACTCTCACATTGTCCTGAGACCCCGGCCTAGATACGTGCCCAAGGTACCCACCACTCCCTTCAGAGATCAGGTGGTAACCTTGCAAACTATCCTTTTCCAGGAAGGCAACCCCAACCTATCCCTGTTATGCCCAGTCTATGCTCTGCACACTTATATTAAACATACTCAGAGTTTCAGACGTTCTGAACAGCTCTTTGTCTGTTTTGGAGGACAGCAGAAGGGGAAGCAAAGGATCTCTACCAGGCCAGAGGCTTACCCTGCCTGCTGGGAGTGAGAGCCCACTTGACCAGGGGAGTCACTGCCTTGGCAGCTTTGGCGAATGGGGCCTTTTTAACACACATTTGCAGAGCTGAAGGTTGGGCTACACCTAACACATTCGCCAGGTTTTATAATCTGCAAATGGAATCGGTGCCTTCCAGAGTCCTTAACGCAAGCTCTTCGACTCAGGAGACTGGTGCGGTGTAGAGTTTACAATAGTGCTTCCCCTTATGCCAATTATGCTTATTCAGTTCAGTAAGTTTCCTTGCGTGAACCCTGAATCACTCTTTTCCATCACTCTAGCACATCACACGTAGCTAGGTTCAGCGGAGGAACTTGCAATAAGAATCCAATACAAGGTAGGTTGTCTTTTGTGAACTCTTGTATTGGGTTGGTTCTCCACATGCAGTGGCTCTTCATGCGGCCCCATGTGTTTTCCCCACCTATATTCCCTAGAGATGCGGTGTTTCCCATGAGACAGGTTTGTCTCTAGGTTCTAAGTTTTTGGTAGTCTCTCCTTATGTGGAGCCCACCTCAGAATTCTTCCTATGTAGTACTCCCTCTGTGAGTCCTAGGTGGTTATTCACGTTACCTCTCCTTCCGGCAGGATGTGATATCTGTAGTGTCTCTCCCCCCTTGGGGGCAATGGACACTGTCCTAACATTGGAGCTACGTGCATGGATTGTGTTCCGATTGATATGATCCCTACACACTGTTCATTGATCCCTACTTCCTGAGTAGGGGAAATCCGTTGAAGTTTACTTCACTTCGGAATATTCCTTCATGAATTTGTGCTGTGCCGATGCCTGCGCAGACGAAAAGAAGTGTGACATCATATACCTCTGTAAATGAATACAATTTAAATTCACGTCTCGCACACTTTAACGCCCTCTGAATGGAACATATACACTTGTTTCGAACTGGAATCATGCCAAAGATCCTGTGACGTCCACTTTACAGGGCACTTATGGTCGAATAGAACAAACGTCATTCGTGATAAGAGATACATACGAAGGACTGGGATTGGGAAACGCTGCAATAAGGTGAGTAGGACCAGAGTAAATATTGTATCAGCTTTCCAGCGTTGGAGAGAACCAAAGGGGTGGGAAGGCCGGGGGTGCTTTGGGTTGCTTGGGGGGTGCATGATTTAGCCTTAAAAATGGCGAAAATGGTGAGAAATGAGAAACAGGAAGTGTCTAATAACGTTTGCACACTTTGTCTGATTTTGATCAAACTTCAGCAGTTTGTTCATTGTATAATGCCGATCACATAGATGTGACTATTAGGAGTCAAAGTTGTAGTGCCACCAACTGGCAGCAGGAAGTGTGTAATTTTCCAAATGCTTTAAAATCAGCCCCTTAATTTTACTCAATTTCCTTCAAAATTCATCACAATAATGTCAAAAGGAAACGTTCTTAGGAAATGTCCTTAGTTTCATACATGTATCTTGCTCACAGACACGAAAAACATTAAAAATATCATACATGTAAACTGGCAGATGAAGACTGTAATACCAGGGATGACCACCAGAGGGATCATAGGATAAGGAATCTTTTTAACTCTAATCCTATTCAGCTCATTCTCAGGGTATTAAAATGAAAAATAATGCATAGAATCAGTTGATATGTACTGTACTGTCAGAATACTTTTACATCGTTTTTATATAAATGCTATTATTGCATTAATGCTATAAAAGAGCATTCAAATATATTTATATATAGTAGTCTGCCAGTCAACAGGCATTTTTGATGCGCTCCCGGCATCCCATGTTTGAATCCTGACTCGAGGGCCTTTCCCGATCCCATCCTCCACTCTCTTTCCCACTTCCCCTCCTGTCAATTCTGATCTGTCCTGTCACAATAAAGGCAAAAAATAGATAAATAAAAAACAGGCATTTTGGTGCCTGGTACCAAGCTTACCTAATAAAGATGCCAGTTTGGAGCTGGGGGAGGAGTTTGATGTCTCAAAGCAGGCACAGTGTCTTCAGGGCATCTGGGAGAGATGGATCCCCAGGGCATGCAACATCTTTCCTGCTGTAATTGATAATACTCTTGATACTGTGGGATTGTGAATCTGTTTAAGATATGCTGATCCTATGACATATCATCTCATGAAAAACTAAGATGAAGTACACCGTATTTAAAATTTAAGGTAAATATGATATATGTAAACATCTTTCACATGAAATATCTTATTTAGGCATTTTGTATGATCCCTCCTATTTTGGTAAAATAATTTACCCTTTGCAGATTCTGCAAGGTGTATGTAAACGTTTGACTTCAACTGTATATACACTTGAAGCTGTTCATGGTATTCTATACATGCATTGTTGTATTTTAGGACAAGATTTTTTGGACTGTATTTTTGGACTTTTTTTTTTTTGTTGTTGTTTGTTTGTTTTTACAATATAGGAGTTCCTGAAGGTTGATTAATAGCTGTCATGTATTTCTAGTTCCTGAATATGTTCTTTTAATGCTTTTCAACCTTTAAATAGTTCACTCAGTTCTTAGCTCACTACAATCCTTAGCACACAGTCACTACACACAGTCAAAATAACAATAGTAAATAATAGTAGAATAGTTTTCACTTATTAATTAAGCTTAATGAATCGAGATCAATGAAAATATTCCACATGGTCCAAACCAATCTTACAAAAGTATGACTTACAATAGGTATACTTAACTAAGAACATTTCAGGAAACAAATATTAACAATAAGGTCCAGCTTAAGGTATAATATAAGAACAAAGTAGCATTAAGAAGGTTTCGGGAAATGCAGCCCAGTGCTTTTTAAGTAATTAGCAAAATTTTAAATTGTATATTATGTTTAATAGGGAGCCAGTGCAGTGTTGATAGAATCGGGCATGGTCATACGTCCTGGTTCTAGTAAGGACTCTAGCTGCTGCATTTTGGAGTCCCCTGATCACAAGAAGCAGACTAGTGACTGACTATGGACTAGGCTATGGTGTTTAGCATCCTTGTTGAAGTGCCTGCCTCCCATGCCAGTGACCCAAGAGTCCCACTGAGAGCAGGGCAGTTAGGACCAGACACTAACACTAACATCCACCCAGAGTACACTAGCAACACATTAGCAACCACCCAGACACAAGGGGACTGCCTAGCTACAGCTATAATTTTCATACTCAAACTTCAAATTTTCGAAACTACTTCCAGATTTCAGACTACGCTTTTATCCAGTTTAGTGATTTGAATGTGACTGTATGTGTTTTTTAGTGTGGATCATGGAGGAGAATCCAGGATTACAGCAGGACCACGAAAATGTATGTCTACACACACACACACACACATACAGCTTTAGTGATTGTTGTTGTGCTATAAATGTCTCTGTTCTTGTCTTCAGATGCCTATTTTCTCACACTGGATCCAAACACAGCAAACACTAAACTCATTCTATCTGAGGACAACAGAGAGGTGACACGTGTAAGAGAGAAACAGCCATATCCTGATCGTCCAGAGAGATTTGATTTTTGGTCTCAGGTGTTATGTAGAGAGAGTGTGTGTGGACGCTCTTACTGGGAGATTGAGTGGAGTGGAAATGATGGTGTATTTATATCAGTGTCATATAAGAGCATCAGCAGGAAGGGAGCCGGTTATGAGTGTGTGTTTGGACGTAATGATCAGTCCTGGAGTTTATACTGCAGTCCGTCCAGTTACTCATTCAGACACAATAACATACAGATTGATCTCCATGTGAAGCCCATTATTTGTAGAATAGGAGTGTATGTGGATGAGAGTGCAGGAACTCTGTCCTTCTACAGCGTCTCTGACACAATCAACCTTATCCACACAGTCCAGACCACATTCACTCAGAAGCTCTATTCTGGGTTTATTGTTTGTTCTGGATCATCAGTGAAATTGTGTTGATGAATGAGAATAGATTAATGAGAGATTCTACCCATAATGCTTTTAGCTGCATGATAATTAACAGTGAGATGTTATAGAGTCTCTTATTTTCTCTTCATTATATTAATGCTGCAGCTGAAATTTTGTTAGTGAAATGTGCGTAATAAATCTTCATACAGGCAGTAAGATCAGTGTGTATGTTTGTTTGAGTCCTGAAGAGTAACGATGTGTATGTGTGGTTTTCTCTGCCTACATTTGTGCCAATGGAGTTTTTTGTAGTGTCACATCAATAATTTGTATTATTACAAATATATATATATATATATATATATATATATATAGTATTATCAGAATTACCTCTTAGTTGAAAAGTACATTTCACAAAACATGATTCATCTAGAACATGTCATTCTTATATCTTATCTTTTGTTTAATTTGTGCAGAAATTGTAGTAAAGGTGAAGTGGTTGCTAGGTAGACTTGGCCGTCACTATGGAGTGTCGGTAAGGACAAGCAGACAGGAACCCCAATTAAATTACTTTCTTATACATGCAAAGAAAAGGAGAAATATACATAAATTAAATGAGTCTAGAATAAATAGGATAACATTTAAACATCTGTACATTGCATTGTAATAAAATATATAAGCAATACCACACAAGTAGACGTGGGATATACTGTATATTGGTACGGCTGTGATCACAGCGTAATCACAGCGTGCCGATATACAGCCATATCTCACATCTACAAGTGTGATATTGCATTTATACAACAGTTCAACAGCATGACTGTGTACACTATTAGAAGAGAAGCTTATATAAGGCACTTTATATTTGGAACCCCTAAAGGGTTCCATATAGAACCCTTTTTAAGGGTTCAGTCAAAAGATCCCTTTAGGGTTCTTTGTAGCCAGAAAAAAAGGTTCTATATAGAAGCCTTTAGGGGTTCCCATCATGGGATCATTTTATAGATATAATTGTTGTCTTAATTTAATTACATTTTAAGACTTAAACAGCTCATATAGATAATTTATCACTAGAAAAACTGAAATAACCATATCAATGTGTTGTGTGATCATTTAAGACACTTTTTTTATTAGCATTTACAATGACAAGCAATATATAACACAGCAATTCATAGTGCAACAGTTACAGGGATTTACATAAATCCATGTTACCTTATTTATTCACACTTTTTATTATTTTTAGCTCATAAATTGACAAAGTAGCCTACTCCATTTCAGAAAAAAATAATTTTCAACCCCTCCCCTTACCCATCCAACATGCCAGTCATAAAAATAAATACATTGAAAGTTAACTTGCAAAAATAAGTAAACAAAGTAACAAAAGTAAAATTAAAATGTGAAAAGTTTGTCATCAAATAGTATATTCCCAGATAGTACACACACATAGTATATTCCCAGATAGTTCATGCACGTCTGCAAGATGTCTGTTAAAGATCTCTTGATCTGGAAAGCATCTGCTATGTACAAATGTCTGGCGGACATCTGTAAATCCACTACAGGATTTTTAAAATCCTAACCGATTATGAAATCTGGTTGCAGCGCACACATTGTCACAGTGGCGTCGTGTGCGGGGAATGATGAGGATGAGCGAGGAGATCCAAAACATGTAATTTAAATAATCCACAAAGAACAGAAATGGACAGGAAACAGCAGGGAACCAGCAACCACAATGCATAAGACATAAACTGAATAACAATTACAAACAGACTGGTATGACTTTACAGGATGACAATACAAGAACCGACAATCCAACAGTGAACACAACCAAACTTAAATACTAGGACTAATCAGGAGGAGACAGGTGAAGACGTCACAACAGTGACGTAATGAATTGAAAACGGAACAGGAAGACCAAATAAGGGCATACACAGGGGAAAAACACACAAAACAGTCCAAAGGGTCTGACACACATAAGGAGAATCTTTGCAGATTATCTTCCCTGAAATCTTAAACATGCACACACTACAAGATTTGAACATTGTGGTGCATCACACACTACAAGATATACAACAGATCGTCATTTCAGCAACTACGTTTACAAATGTTAGTTAGCATGCTAGCAGCTTTATGCACTCACCCGGTATGTTGAAAACTGAGACGATTTCACTCCAGAGCTTTCCCTGCTCCATGCAGTTGTGGTATGTTTTCAACATATTATACAGACAGTGTTACTACAAAAACATAAGAAGCAGTTTCCTCCATCTCCACTCTCCAATGGACCTTACAGCAGCTTTGCGGTCGTGCATTGGCTGTTGTTAAAGTACTGGCGTAATCATAGCGGTGATCATCCCAATTTAAATTCCTGAATATCAAACATGTTTGATACGATCGGGGCGGCCCTGATTTGTGTAAGAGCAGATCGGGAGGTGCAAGATTCGATCTGTGAACATCTCACATTACCAGATAATCCGTGCCGAACACCGGGACCGATCAAGGTGCTCGACAGATTTTTGTTCCGATTCTCGTGAGGGGAAAA
Organism: Cirrhinus mrigala; assembly: GCA_036247105.1. Classification (NCBI taxonomy): domain Eukaryota; kingdom Metazoa; phylum Chordata; class Actinopteri; order Cypriniformes; family Cyprinidae; genus Cirrhinus; species Cirrhinus mrigala. Next base: position 32,338 of record JAMKFB010000272.1, on the reverse strand, counting down.
TCGGGGCAAAATCGGGCTAAAAATCCTGTAGTGTGAGCTTGGCTTAAGATGTCAGTTTTACATACATTCTAAATCATAAACATGTTAAAGCCATCTAATAGACGTCTATTTGACATCTGATAGGAAACGTCCAATAGACGTATTGCAGATGAGTAAACTATATCTTGCAGATGTCTTGCATATGTAAATGCAGACATCAAATAGACGTCTCTGAGATGTTCATGTGCTAACAGGGTTAATGATGATCTTCTTTTGCATCTCACCACCAGGTCATTACCTTTTACCTTAAATGCCAAGTATTTGCTCCACATTCTCTTATAAACCTATTAACCAAGTAGTTTGACTTTTTTTGTATGCTGCAACTTTCCCCAATTCTGTAACCCATAAAAGTTAGTGAACCACATGTTCCTGAAAAGGGAGCTAAAAAACAAACTAGTAGTATTGTTTTTTTTTTTTTTATTTATAAGCATTAAATAATAATTTTACATTCAGATACCCATGACAATTTTAGCATTGGGAAGGGCTAAATAGTGCTGAATGAAATTAACTGAGTGATGGCTTTTGGATGCTCCATGCAGAACAAAAAGTAGATGGCAAACAGATACTTCTGGCATCTCTGTGTTATTGGTCAGTGACACGTATATTTTGATGCTAACTCTCTTTGCAGTGAGGAGGCTTGACATTCTAAGATGGGGATACAAGTCAGAGAAACAATTATTAGACATATGGAGAGTACAGTACAACAGGAAAAAGAAAGGAAACTCTAATTCAAGTAAGTTTTAAGATTTGACTTAATTGTGAGAGGCATATGGCATTTTCATCTGAATGTAGATGATCAAACAAGTAATGCTGCACTCCAGAGTCCAGAGACCTGCAGTGACAGTGCAAAAATAAATATGTATTAATTAATTAATGTGCAATAGCAAAAAAACTCTTGATATTTTAAGAACAATTACAGAAGAATAAAATAAAGCATATTTCGTTACCTTTTAAGGTTTAATTTGAGCAGATGATTGTACCATCGCCGTCATCGTCAGAGCGCACTTACACAGTACATTCAGCATCTGGCTCATATTCACCATCTCAACCATATTTGCAAAACTATCATTTTCAATTACTTCAAAATCATTATTTTGATCGCTGGCAGCTATTACACACCTCGGGTCTCTAGCGACCCTATACATTTTTATAAAAAAAATATTTTTTATTTTTTCTTGTTTATTGATTAATTATTGATCAATTCACAACCATTTTATGAAAATAATTTAGGGATTCATGTTAGAAATGACAAACCGCCCGGCGGAGAATTGTGCAGGCCTGGACCAAGCGATAAACCACCTTTCTTATTTTAGCTTCTTAAAATAATCATGTAGGCTAAGTAAAACATGACAAGGGTTTAGGTAAAAGTAATTAAAATACGCTAAAATTAATAAATTTTCTCACTTACCAAGGCAATTGTTGTTCTCTCGAGTGCTGATCTCACCGTAACCACTGAACTTTAAACAGCGCTGTGTGCACGCTTTGTAATCACTCTGGCGAGATGTGTCCGGCGGAAATGCGGCACTTTACAGACAGGACAGAACCAAAACTGATCACCGCATAGATCAGGGGCATAGGCAGTGGACGGGCCTGATGGGCCCAGGCCCTCCCACCCTGATGAAAGGCCTCCCCAGTTTATTATACAAATATAATATTTTGATTGTTTTATATTATTTATTCTATTTAATCTATTTTATCACAATTTGAGAACTATTATAACATATCAAATAATTTAAAAAAAATGTGTTTTTGCATAATTCTTGATGAGTTTGATTGACAGCAATGTTAGCTAATTGTTATCCAGGCTGTTTCGCAGAGGTGGGACCAAGTCATTGTTTTGCAAGTCACAAGTAAGTCTCGAGTCTTTGCATTCAAGTCCCAAGTCAAGTTCAAATTTCATGCTGTAACGGAGACAATCGAGCACAATATCAGTTATAATATATTTTAGTCTTTGTTATTCTTCATTCAAAATACAATTTTAATATTGTAACAATTTTAGGGGATGAGTTAATATCTCGAGTTTACAAATGTCTCTTGGCCACAAGTAGCCAAACTGTTCAGGGTTTAAAGGATTAAAGGTTTTTTTTTATGAATCTTTGCGATCGCCTTTCCTAATAATGTGCTAGTTAGCAAGTTTAACGGCTAAATGCGGCTAAAGTAAACAGGCTCGTCGCTCCACAGAGAGAAGGGAGGGGCGGGGTGAGCAGAGCTCATTTGCATTTAAAGCAGCCTTGACCAGAATGAGATTATTTTTGCAGAGCTGATTTTGGCAAGGTAAAAAGGGTGTTGTTTTACACAACCATTGAGAATTTTTAACTAAAGTATATTATAGACTTTTCATTAAGACCTTAAAGAATCGTATCAACTTGTGGAAAATGGGCATCATATGACCTCTTTAAGAAATGAGACATGCAAAATTATTCACAGTAAAACTGTAGCTATTCAGATAAACAAATATGTAAGTAAATGTATTTTGTGTTTTAAACAAGTTCATAATGATCACAGTTGATGGCTTGGTTTAGGAGCTATATGTGCGCTACCATGTAGTGACCTGTCGGATATACAACATGTGAATTCATCCATTTCTTCTGAAAGACATGAAAGTGAGTGGCTGGTAAACAGGAAGAATAGAGTGAACTTAATATGTAGGCTACATACAAGCTTTCACTGGGGAAAAAAATCAAATTATGTCTGAAAGGTTTAGCCTATTATTAGGCTACTGCTGTTTCAATATACATCAGTGTTTATTCTTCATCTTCTTCTTATTATAAGTGCTTTATAGTGATTATGTGCATTTTAAATGTCTAAAAGATTAAATATCCTAAACATTATGTGGATGAAAACACTAAGAAGCGCTCGCTTAGTGTCTTTGGCTCAGTGCCAAAAGCTGCGCTAATCATACCAGTGTGATCATATGCTTCAGTAACCAGCCTACTCATCAGAAAGTTTTTTTTTTTAATTATTATTAAATATAAGGTAAGCCATAAAGACTTGCCGAGTCACAGGGCTCAAGTCCAAGTCAAGTCTCGAGTCATTGTTGTCAAAATCTAAGTCGAGTCAAATCTTGAGTCATGTGACTCGAGTCCACATCTCTGGTATGTAATAACATGCACACATTGTAAACCATGTACATTTCTTTTAAGTTAGTATCTGCAGGCTGCAGCATAAACAATTTATTTCAGAATTGTGAGGCTGCTGATGTACAAGTAGCTGCTGAGACACCTATGGCCCTCCTGCTCCTAATTCATCCCCTACCAGAAATTATGAGATGATGTGAATCTAGAAGTTTCATTTGGAACTGTAACTCATTCAAAACAATCATGTTGCAACCCATCCATTTTGACAGTTTCAACTGATTTAAGTCATGCATTATTACATTTCTTTTAGAATGGTACCCTATGACTTTGTATTTGTTAAGGCATAAAGCTTTTAGTTGGTTGTTATAGTTGCTGTATAAGATTTATTAATTTAAGTTTTTTGAATACATTGGGAATGAAATGTCCATGAAATAACCTGTAATGAAATGACCTGTAATAAAATGTGCCTGTAACATGAAATATGGATTGACAATTATGAGGGAGTACAAACAAAACTACAGCTGAGATTGGCTCAATACCAGTTTCACACTGTGCTAGATGCTCTTCCATCAAAGGGTATTCAAACCTCAGTTACACTGAATCCCTGGTATAGTGTCCCATTTAGAGTCTTTAGCATTCTTTTAACATAAATTTCATTGCTGAATGATAAACACATATATCAGTGTAATACATTATGTGAAAAGTTCATTAATTAAATGTGTTAGATTCAGTCTCTCTGTCAGAGGTCAGAATGTGCCAGATTTTGGTGTGATATTCAAAGCAGCTAACGCCTTGGCTTGTTAACTCCTATACTTTTAAAAGAGATGCAGATACAGAAAGAGCTGGAAGCATGAGATTAAGTGATAAACTTATTGAATAAAGTTTACTGAATAATCTTTGTTGCATTCTTTTTTATGATCAGTCTGTCTTTGTCTGACCAGCATAAATTCCACAACTGTTACCAAATACAATCGCTGCTAACCAACACCTTGTGTATTGTAATATCAAAGATTTTTACAAAAAGTTCTGTAACCCGTTGTTGAAACACCCTTAATGGTGACCAAGTGCAATTTTGTGGGCGCAGTAATCAACTTAGGTTCGGAGGGAGGATTCTCTTTTCTTTAAAGAATGACAGCAACACAACAATAATGATTGTTAGAGTAGGAAAATACTGTATTGGTACCATAAACAAAATGAACTATAGTGTTACCACGTATGTTCAAAAAAAACAATCAGGCCTGTAAACAGAGAATGAAAGTCCCAAACAGAAAAAATAAAAAAAAATCTCCTCGTCTGTCTTTTGTAAAGTCACGTCCAAGAAAAATGTGGAAAGGGGAAAAAAATGTTCTCTACCCAGGTAGTTTCAATGATGATCCAATCAAGAATGCAAATGTGTGTAGTATGTAGTGTATTTTCCTTATCTGGATACAAGAAAACGATGCCCTCCAGGAAGTGCTGAATTCGACCAGGAAGAATTCAGTGCAATGTTGAAGATCGTTGATGGCTCGCCGTTCAATTTCTGTTACCAACTCAGGAACCGTACATCAAAAAGGGGACTACAAAAAAAACCAACCTGCACAATGCAGGGAATGTATTACTCACTGTCATTTACATTATCTAGGTTAACAACAAATTTTCACATGAAATGATATGATATTCAATAAAATGAATTACTTTCTTTCAACTTTGTCGGTGTTACCCTCTTTTTGCAAAGAAAAATACTAAATTGTCATACTAACACATTAAACAGAGCACATTAAACATACCGTTATAGAAAAAAAAAAAGAACAAATAAAGTCACACTTTAATATATGATAGCTTTGGAGAAAAAAAATACCCCATTAACATGACTACCACACAGGCGGGTAATGTATGACGCAGCAATTTTAACAATCGACTCGCTCCGATTGGTTTTTTTTCACAGCAAAATAATGCTTATATCTTAATTTCAGTGCACATCTGTCACTATTCGTTCGTCATTCATTACAATCAGTTATATTTCTTAACATTGAACATGTAAGAACAATTACAAAAGTTTCAAACGAAAAAAACAAAACTCACCGGAGTTCCATGAAATAAATCATGAAATAGTGCTACATCCTTTGAATTCTATCAGAATAATCTCTAAACTCTCTTTTTTTCCACTAGTTTAACTCTTCATAATAAAGTTATCGTGCTGAGTCAGCAGATCTTCTACCCGTTCTGTTCTTAGCATGAATTTTTCTACTTCTCCCTCTGATTATCCCATATCGTTCAACAGGGAAGTCGCCCCCTAGAGGAATTTGCTAGTCACCACAACCATTTTCTGTTCTCTCTCTCTGAATGTCTGTGACCCCGAAATTTTATAGGGGTTACACCCTCCCCTCCTAAACCTGCATGCGTCCCTGCATGTAGTCAATTTATACCACTTCATAGGGTAACAGAGAATTAACTTTAGGGATAATGTCATGGTCAAGGGCTTGGGAGAATGCTTTGTCAAGTCCACTAAACAGGGATTGCATAATGAGGACTAAAGGGTTCTCTAAAGTCGGGTAAGTCAGTTTGTGAGGTGCAACTCTTTGTCTAGTCGACCTTCTCGGTGTGAAATGTTCTGATATAGGGTCATCACTTGACTGAGGTACGTCTCCACCCTCAGACATGTCAGGCTCTTTCGAAACACCAGTTTCATCCCTCTCTCCTTGGCTTTCAATCAGTGCCTCTGGGTCAGTCAGATTAGCCTCTGCATCCACTGTTTGAATGTCAGTCTCTTCAGGCAGCACTGGCGCTATCTGTGGATAGAATGGTCGAGCCTCCGGGCTCAAGACTGACTCCGCATAATTCCTATTTTCAGACGTCCTTGCTCTTTCCTGTGACTGCTCAGAACTCTGCTCTTCCAGCCCTGCAGCTCCTTCTTCTGAACTAAATACTTCTCCTTCTGGTTCAGTTACTTGCCGACTTGAAAGTGGAATCTCAATTGTTTCAATCCAAGACAATGACTGAGGAGTGTAGTACTCCACTACATGATCCTCTGGGAAGTGCTCTGGAACGTCATTCACTTCATCTCTCGCAGCATCTTGGGTTGCACTGGAAATCTCCTTACTTAATTGTGATTCTTCACTTGTAGATTCATCTACACAAGAAGACAGGAATCCACATGGTAAAAGTAAATCCCTGTGCAGCGTTCTCTCTGGACCTTCAGACTCCACAGGTGCAACAACATATACAGGTGAGTTGTCGATCTGCTTCACAATCCTATACACCATCTTGCTCCACTTGTCAGCAATTTTATGCTTCCCTCGAATTCCCACATTTCTTACAAGCACTTTGTCACCAGGCTCTAGAATGGATTCCCTGACTTTGCTGTCATATCGTTGTTTGTTCCTTTTTGCAGTTCTGTGACTTTGCTCAATGGCTAACCGGTAGCTCTCTTGAAGACTTTCTTTCAATTTCTTTACATACTCTGTATGAGACACTTTTCCAGGATTCTTGGGAGTCAAGCCAAATGCAAGATCAAGGGGAAGGCTTGGTTGCCGACCAAACATAAGTTGATACGGTTAAAATCCTGTTGTATCATTCTTAGTGCAATTATAAGCGTGCACCAAAGGTTGAACAAACTCCCTCCACCTTGACTTGTTTTCCTCAGACAGTGTCCCAAGCATCTCTAAAAAAGTCCTATTAAACCGTTCCACTGGGTTACCACGTGGATGGTACGGTGTTGTCCTGCTTTTCTTTATACCCAATAACTGACACAGATCCTTAATGACTAAGGACTCTAAGTCACGGCCCTGATCACTGTGAAGTCTCTCAGGGAATCCGTAATGTATAAAGAAGTGGTTCCATAAGGCCTTGGCGACTGTCTTTGCCTTTTGATCAGGGGTTGGAACAGCAACAGCATATTTCGTGAAGTGATCAGTTATTACAAGTATGTTCTTTGTTCCTCTTCCATCTGGTTCTAAAGATAAATATTCCATACAAACCAATTCAAGGGGATGGCTTGTGACTATGTTGACAAGTGGGGCATTTCTTTCTGTCTTTGCTTTTCGTCTCACACACCTCTCACAAGTTTTGATCTTCTCCTCTACATCCAACGCCATTCTGGGCCAATAAAACCTTTGGCGCACAAGGTCTACAGTCCTTTCAATTCCCAAGTGGCCAACAGAATCATGCAGTTCTGTAAGAGCTACCTGTCTGAAAGCTTTAGGAAGAACAAGCTGGAATAGAGGCTCTCCTCCAATGATGCGCTTCCGATACAAGACATCATTTGTGAGAACAAACTGGTCTGAAATCCTTAACATGATCTGGACTTCTCTATCCTCACGCAGCCTAGCACGGCAGGAAAGGCGCTTGTGTGACTTAACAACATCGATCATTCGATTCACAGCAGGATCGTTACGCTGCTCACGAGCCCAATCCTGCTGAGACATGCCTGGAAGCATGTTAGATCCAAGTAAGGTATAATCATTTAAAAAATCAGATGGAATAGCTTCTTCACTCATAGCTAGACACTCCACAATCACTAGCTCGCTATCTGCTCTACCTTCAGAGTCTGAGCTATCATACGCAAGATGTCTTTGACACACAGCTTCTACAGCCCCTTTTGAGAACACTGGCTCGGATCCTTCTCTCATGAAACAGGAAATGAATTGTTGTACCCGATCATCCTCCTCCTTGGAACTATGATCACATGCATTCTCTGTGTGTGGTCTTCTGGATAGACCATCTGTGTCTTGGTTCCTTTTTCCAGCTCGGTATTCTATGCTAAAATCAAAATTTGAAAGGGCAGCCAACCATCGGTGTCCTGCTGCATCAAGCCTAGCGGATGTCAACACATATGTTAAGGGATTGTTGTCAGTCATGACTACAAACCTGGCCCCATACAGGAAATCAAAAAACTTGTCCGTCACTGCCCATTTAAGGGCAAGAAATTCAAGTTTATGTATAGGGTATCGCCTTTCACTGTTGGACAACCCACGGCTTGCATATGCGATGACTCTAAGCTGACCATTCTGTTCCTGATATAAGGCTGCAGACTTGCATCAGTGTGCAAAATATAGGGCTCCCTTGGGTTTGCAAACCCTAGGACAGGTGCAGTTGTCAACTTTTGTATCAAAGTCTGGAATGCCTCTTCGCACTCTGACGACCACTTTTCGTTAAAGGGCTGCTTCCAGTTTATAGGGGGAATCTGAGCTTTTCTCACATTGGACACCCTTTTAGGTGGAAGATATCCAGCAGTCAGGCTATTAAGAGGTTTGGCAATTTTTGAATAATCCTTCACAAACCTCCTAAAACACCCTGTAAATCCTAAAAAGGATTTCAGCTCCTTGATATTTGTTGGCCTTGGCCAGGAAGTAAGGGCCCTGATCTTTTCTGGATCAGTCTCGACTCCCTTTTCCGACACAATGTGCCCTAAGTATCTTACAGAAGTCTGAAAGAAATGACATTTGAGCCTGTTCAGCACATGCATGAGACGATCCTCGTGTTCTTCAAGGGTATTAGAAAACACAATGAGGTCATCGAGAAACACTAAGACTTCCTTCAAATTCATGCTGCCTACGCACTTCTCCATTACACGCTGAAACGTGCTAGGTGCATTAGTGACCCCCTGTGGCATGCGATTGAATTCCCAGAACCCCATGGGGGTCACAAATGCTGTTTTGTGTTTGTCTTCCTCCTCAACCTCGACCTGATAATAGCCAGATTTAAGGTCCATGACTGAAAACCACTTGGACCCGTTCAAAGCTGCAAAGGTTTCCTCGATGTTTGGGAGGGCGTAAGCGTCCTTAATGGTCTGGCTATTTAATTTTCTATAATCAACACAGAGTCTTATGGCACCGTTTTTCTTCTTCACTACCACAATGGGTGAAGCGAATGGGCTCTCTGACTCGCGGATTATGTTAGCGTCACGCAGCTCTTTCAGATGGAGTCTAACTGCTTCAAGGTCTGAGGGGTGAATTGGCCTTACACGTTGCTTGAATGGAGCAGGATCAGAAAGGCGAATTCGATGTTTGACCTCAGTAGTATGGCCGTAGTCTAGATCACTGAGAGCAAAGACTTCTGGAATGGAATTTAATTTTTGTGTGATCCTTACTTTCCACTCCTCTTGCAAAGGAGAATCGCCAAAATCAAAACTGATGGAACCCTTAGTGTTTGTGCATACTCCTTCATACGGCACTTCAATCGAATGATCATTAGGCATGCTTTGTGTAAGACTGGAAAGAGAAAGAGGGACTGAAAGCTCTGCTATGGTTTTCTTTGATGGTACTGTAATGTCGTGATCCGTGCAGTTCTGCACAAGAATAGGCACCTTGAAAGAAGTCCTGGCTGGGCAAGTGAGAACATAATTGCAAAACAGAAGCCCACTTGGTAAATTAGAATGAGAAGAGGGCTCAACAAGAACAGGTGCACCCAAAGGTAAAGGAACATTCCTGGCATACCCTGTTAATACCATCTTCTGGCCAGCAGAAACGGTTTGAGCCACTCTTCCTTGGAGCTTCACATTTGCAACCTTCCCATTTCTCAGCTCTATCCTACGTCGGTTACTCAATTCTTTTACAAGAGCTGCGTACACATGACTTCGGGGACCATCCTGGTGACTTTCCTGACCTTCAGTACAAAGTTTGTACAAAGCATCCAGAGTATTCGTACCAACTAATGCTGGAATTTCACTGTTGGTTTTGCAGTCTGGAACCACTAGAGCTAAGGTAAGGATTTCTGCCGCCCTACCAGTGATTTCTTTTGGGAACATAATGCGGAGCTCAAGATATCCCAGATAAGGTACAGCTTGTCCTCCAGCGCCTTCAATTTCAAGTAAGTCATCAAGGGATAAGAGTGAATGAGACTGCAAGTAATGGTTATAGAAAGATTCTGACACAGTAGTCACTTGAGAACCAGAATCAAGAAGACATTCACAAGGAATTCCATCAATAATGAGCATAGCAGTACACCGAGGCCCCACCAGCCTATCCGGGGGAACTTCTGAAAAAGACTGAATCTGTGTGTGAGTTTCACATTTGGCTTTATAGCGTCTTTGGTTGAAAATGGGACTATGGTCCACATCTTGAGCCTCAATATGTCCCTCTATTGAGACTTTCCCTAGTTTAAAGACGGACTATACCTCAGTTTCCACTCACTTTGTTTGGCCTTCAATTCTTTGTATTTCTGATCCACAAGATCCTTGTTAGGAGGATTCACACACTGTCTGGCTATATGGCCATCACCACCGCATTTGAAACAAAACCAAGCCTTTGGCTGGGGCTTCGGAATTGTTTGATATGCCTGAATTTCCGTTTTCATGGTTTGCTCATTTCCCCTCTGAAGGTCTTTGGATTCTGCTTTTTGTTTCTTCTTTGACTTCTTGGAATTCAGCTGCATTTTCAACTCAGCAACTTGTCTCCTCAGGTCCTCCGTTTCAGTCTGATATGCTTGGAGAATGGCTGCATTTGAATTGTAAGGCACTGAAGTTGCATTTACTGTATGAATGTTCAAGAAGGGTTTTGCTCTGGAACTACCCAAATGACGCTGCAATCTTTCAAGCTTTGCGGCTCGTCTGTCTTCCTCAGTTCTAATCTGGAGCAAAAGCTCCAAAAAGAGTTTTGATAAGTGTTTAGGAACTTGGCGAATATTTCATCCCCATCCTCCACAAGACCATAGGCTGAATCAAGAAGATCCACATATTCTTGTGGAGAAGCAGAGAGACCCAGCTGTTTAACAACATCCGACGCTGGTGGAAGGAGGCTTTCCAGAATCTTTCTGCGCTGTACATCAATTGGTAGGTGATCCTGAAACATCAACTGAACATGTAAACACCATGTCTCAAAGTCTGCCTCACCAGGTGGTCTTGGCACACGACCTGAGAAAGATTTCAGCCATTTTGACCCTTGAATGGATGAAGTTGCTGAAGTGTCATTCTTAATCACGTTCAACAACTATCCATTGTACTTCAGATGGGTTCAACATATCACTTGAAATGCAAATAGGAGGATTTTGTATAGATGTAGCTTGTTGCACTTTGGGTCGAACAACTGGTGCAGCAGAGGTTTCTCGGGTTGAGCCATGATTCCGATCTAATCTCTTTATTTTTCCTTTCAGGAGAGGAGTGTGACTACCATCAGTGTCAGAGCTATTTGAGTCTGTATCTGAACCTGTTTTGTTAAGCAGAGCAAGATCTGCTTGATTCACAGTCTGGTCAGTTTCCTTTGTCAAGACATTTACACTGTCAACTAGCCATGTTACAGTAGCATCAGCTACATTTGGTACATAGCAAGGAAAATCTGGCTTCAACATACTTAATGGCTGGTCAGAATCAAACTCAACAATTGCTTTGGTATGACCGGCCCTATCAGGTTTACCTACTCGTACAACCTTGGTTACCTTTCCATAAGTAGCAAAAGATGCCACTAAGTCATCATCAGAATTAGTCACAGAAAGGTTTAACACACAAAGGGACTTCTGTACATCTACACCAAATGTACTTCCAATATCCATTGGGTCTTTTCTCTAACCAAGAATGACAATGAATATGAAACAAAATACAATGACTTCAGTTTCAGTTTCAAAGAATTTCAGAACCTTTGAATTTGAGGTTTGAAAATCAAATCAATAATAATCAGAATTAAAGCTGTCAATAAGAATCCTCCTGGCTGGGCTCGCCACTTTTGGGATGTAACCCGTTGTTGAAACACCCTTAATGGTGACCAAGTGCAATTTTGTGGGCGCAGTAATCAACTTAGGTTCGGAGGGAGGATTCTCTTTTCTTTAAAGAATGACAGCAACACAACAATAATGATTGTTAGAGTAGGAAAATACTGTATTGGTACCGTAAACAAAATGAACTATAGTGTTACCACGTATGTTCAAAAAAAACAATCAGGCCTGTAAACAGAGAATGAAAGTCCCAAACAGAAAAAATAAAAAAAAATCTCCTCGTCTGTCTTTTGTAAAGTCACGTCCAAGAAAAATGTGGAAAGGGGAAAAAAATATTCTCTACCCAGGTAGTTTCAATGATGATCCAATCAAGAAAGCAAATGTGTGTAGTATGTAGTGTATCTTCCTTATCTGGATACAAGAAAACGATGCCCTCCAGGAAGTGCTAAATTCGACCAGGAAGAATTCAGTGCAATGTTGAAGATCGCGGATGGCTCGCCGTTCAATTTCCGTTACCAACTCAGGAACCGTACATCAAAAAGGGGACTACAAAAAAAACCAACCTGCACAATGCAGGGAATGTATTACTCACTGTCATTTACATTATCTAGGTTAACAACAAATTTTCACATGAAATGATATGATATTCAATAAAATGAATTACTTTCTTTCAACTTTTTCGGCGTTACCCTCTTTTTGCAAAGAAAAATACTAAATTGTCACACTAACACATTAAACAGAGCACATTAAACATACCGTTATAGAAAAAAAAAAGAACAAATAAAGTCACACTTTAATATATGATAGCTTTGGAGAAAAAAAATACCCCATTAACATGACTACCACACAGGCGGGTAATGTATGACGCAGCAATTTTAACAATCGACTCGCTCCGATTGTTTTTTTTTCACAGCAAAATAATGCTTATATCTTAATTTCAGTGCACATCTGTCACTATTTGTTCGTCATTCATTACAATCAGTTATATTTCTTAACATTGAACATGTAAAAACAATTACAAAAGTTTCAAACGAAAAAAACAAAACTCACCGGAGTTCCATGAAATAAATCATGAAATAGTGCTACACCCTTTGAATTCTATCAGAATAATCTCTAAACTCTCTCTTTTTTTCCACTAGTTTAACTCTTCATAATAAAGTTATCATGCTGAGTCAGCAGATCTTCTACCCGTTCTGTTCTTAGCATGAATTTTTCTACTTCTCCCTCTGATTATCCCATATCGTTCAACAGGGAAGTCGCCCCCTAGAGGAATTTGCTAGTCACCACAACCATTTTCTGTTCTCTCTCTCTGAATGTCTGTGACCCCGAAATTTTATAAGGGTTACAGTTCCAAAGTGTTTAAATTCTGAAAAATGCAAGGCGAATGATTAGTTTGCATTAATTAAACACTGCATCCAGTTGCATAAATGGTAAGTACAAACACACCGTTACTCATACTCTCGTGAGGTCTATTCATCATCATTACATAAAGATATGATGGTAAAGGCAGGGTCAGTGCTAAGTGGGAGCTAGACTGGGCAGTGGCTACCCAGCGTTGCTGAAAAAAAAACATGGCAATGAACAGAATTCTTTCTTCATTTTGGCCAATATACAAGACATTGTGGCTAACACAAGACAGCTGCACCTTTGGCAACACTATCTGTTTTCAAAACAGCGGCTGGCTTACACTGGTCATGTTAACGAGTGTGTCTAAACGACCGATTTTCCTTCCAATTTTTTAAGTAAGCATGCAATATAAAACAATACATATATGTACATATATATATAAATATATATAAATACATATATGTACATATAATATAGGAATAATATATAATATATAATATAGGAAAACGGCCAATTTTATATATGTCACATATATTAAAAACCTATATCAAAACCTATATTAAAACATATGTTTATATAGGTTATTTCCGTGTGGGTTATTCTCGTTGCATTTACACAGTTTTGAGCAGCAGGTGTCGTCGATGTGCGCTGATTCGAGCAACTCAAAACAGTGAATCATTGTGGGATGCAATTGATTCAGTTGGAGCGAAATGAAATGAACTGCTTCTGTTCCTCATGTGCACATGCTGTTTACACGCACAAAATAAACTTTATTAACATCACCAAATAAAACTTTACAGCCTTACACTGGTTAACAATTAATTTCAGTTTTATATAATTCTCTAAATAAGTTTTATTTATTTAAACACTTTAAATGATTAAAAGCACACAACTTTCTTCAGCCGAATCACAGACACAGGAGTGCGGCGCAGCCTTATGACGTCACATCGCCAGACCAAAATTAAAGTCTTGAACCATTTCTCTCCTGCTCACAGAAACACCTTATGAAAAGACTACCCACTGAGCAAAAGTACGTCCAAACGACGTCATTTCAACGTCTTTGTCCGACGTTGAAATGACGTCCCCTGAAGAGCCAGAATGAAAGTTTTTACAACGTCTTTTCATGACGTCTTCTGGAGGTCCAATATTGACGTTCACAGGACGTCTCTAGAAGGTTAAAATTTAGTTCAGATCTGGTCATTGTGGACGTATTTTCAACGTCTTATAAGGTCAACTGCAGTCTCATTTAGATGTCATTTATACTGTTTCTGGACATAATATATACACTCTTAGGCTGCATTCAAGTAAAAATCATGTTTATTTTATTATAATTTTTATTTGTACTTGTAAACAAACTTACAGACACAGTGTACAAAAACCATGAAAATATTTATTTAAAATTTAATTAAAAATAAATATTAATTGCAATGAATGAGTAAAAGTACGTCCAAACGACGTCATTTCAACGTCTTTGTGGGACGTTGAAATGACGTCCCCTGAAAAGCCAGAATGAAAGTTTTTACAACGTCTTTTTATGACGTCTTCTGGACGTCCAATATTGATGTTCACAGGACATCTCTAGAAGGTTAAAATTCAGTGGATAACAACAGTAACAAATAACATACAAAACATACATTATGTTCACCTTTTGGAGCTGAACTTGGGGGGAAAAAACATCTAATTCTGACACAAGAGAAGGTTAAAACCTTCTGTACATACTATATACAATACATCTTTTCAACCACATTATAATCATTATTTCTGTGTAACAGACATTTAAGTAACAGAAGTACTGGGATTAAAGTTTATAGTTAGGGTATAAACACTTATTTTCTACAGTAGCGATCAAAACGAAACTATCTTGTATGTATAGTAACGCTAATCTTCTTCCGCCAGGAGGTGGCGACAACTGCCCGTTTAAAACATGTCATTGAATCATTCATTCAGGAGATTTCAATAGTTAAACAAGTCTTAATGAAGTGAGACACTGACTCCTTTCAATGAATGTTTTTTTGTTTGTTTGTTTGTTTGTTTGTTTAAATGAATATGTTTTTAAAAGACTTAAGCAATGAACAGTTTGTCAAAACCACTAGTAAATTATGTTATTTAGTTTAGTTTTCTAATCTTTTTTCTCCAGAATCGTGATCTCCAAATTATTAAAAACTGGGATTTGCAATTTATCCAGAATCGTGAAGCTCTTGTCTAAATGTTGTTTATTACTGCATATAATTCCATTAAAATGGAAGTTTAATTTCATAAAGTTCAAAACGCACCTAATGTTTTTTGCATTTTGTCTTTTTCAGTTGAATAAAAGACTATTTTCCCTATATATTTAATAATTGAGGATTTCTTAAGAAAAGTTTAAAATTCTCGTCTCGTTCTCGTGAACCCAGTCTCATGTCATCACGTGGGATAAGTGTCTCATCACATCCCTAATATATATATATATCTGTTCTGAATGCCAATTAATTTAAATGATTTAGAAAAGTAAATTACATGTTTACATTGTTTATAATGTTTGTTAAGTTTATTAACATTTGTTTTATTTATCAGTATTTACATTATTTCTGAAAGTAACAGTAAAATGTGCCTTATACACCAATGCAACTTATGCATGTTTTTTTCCTGACCTGGTGTAACTGTCTGGAAAATATGGTAAATTAGGCCTATATTGTGCTGTATTATTAAACAGTTCATATAAAATAGGGACCATTTGCACCAATAAAACAATCATATTATGTTCATTATACTCCCATCCACATTAACTTTAGCCTTAAACACTGTTATATTTATGAGGGGGTCCTTGGAAAATCTTCTTCCCTGCAAGAGGTCCCTGGCTCCAAAAACCCATGTGCTAGTGGACAGGCCTCCATATACAGCAGAGAGTCTGGTGTGGCAGGTGGAACTTCTGTCCAGGTTGACAAAACATCTCATCTTGTCTTCATGAACTGCCCTGAAAACAAAATTGAAATATAAACGATTATTATAACTACAAATACGGCATCACAATGCTCATTATGACCTCTTTCGTAAACATATAATCAGAAAATACTGCCAGACTGATATAGTCTTTAGTGAATTTAGTGAAAGTCTATTTTACTACAAGAACACATACTTAACACAAGATAAAGTTTTGAAAATCTTACATTATTGTGAAGTTACGTGTTTTAGTGACTAATTTAGACAATTAAAAGTGATCAACATAAATTTACCTCAGACTGTAACTTCACTGACCACTTTACGCGCAAATTAACCAACAGGGAGATATAAACATTACAAAAAGTTGAATCTGAAATCGTCATAACACAGAACAAAATACATCTAAATTGAAATTTAACATTAGATTGACAAAACGACGAATAAAGGTACATTTATATCGCTTACCTTCGGCTTAGCACCCGTCCGTCTCTCAGATGACCGTTAGAGACCGTTACTGTTTAAATTTCCAAATAGCTGCATTGCGTTGTGAAGGCTGTTTGTTGGTCAGGTTGGGTCCCATCCTCTGTAGGTTTAATAAAGTGTCTTTAACGTAGAATTAAATAAATTACACGACGGATCTATCGTGGTGGTTATATCTTCAGTCTTTGGTAATACACAATATCAATATCTTCCGTCTTCGCGGCTGCTTGCGCCATCACGTTTACGTCACTACGTTAATGCCCCTCACGCGAGCGCACGTTTAAATAGAGATCTATTTATTAAATTAAATTTAAATTAATTTATTAAATACATAAGTATTATTAAAATATACAATAAACAATAATATTGTGTTAATATTCTGTATTATTATTAAATATTTAAATATATTTATCTATTATATTTAAATCTCTTTACATCTATTTAACTTAAACTTTAACTTAATCACACATAGATGTAAGCGGCTGTTTGTCAATGTCCCAGTGAAAAATACTACACATAAAAAAATAAATAATATTAATAATATTAATAAAATAATTAAATGGCCGCATTATGTTACTATCATGATGTTTTTATACAAATATTACACTGTTTTAACACGTAAATGTTTTATAAAAATGATATTTAAATTTTTTTTAAATCAGAACTTTGTCATGTTTAATTGTATAAAAAGGTTCTTAAGTCGATTTCCTGAACCTGTTCTGCACGTTCTACAGACGTTCAGGAAAACCCCTTCATATACGTTCAAATTTTGAACTGCATATCTACGTCCAAGGGACGTCGTAGTCCGACGTCCAGATACCGTACTGGATTTGCACGTCGTGTAGAAGTACAAATGTGGTCCTGGACCGACCGACGCAATATAGACATGATCTGCACGTGGTGGACGTCTCATGTTTGTTGGGTACATAAAGTACTAACTCAGTGATAATGTTAACTATTGCAGGAATGTTACATGAGACTACATTAGAATTTTCTAGGTGTATCAAATAAACTGACAAGTACAGTAGAGGTTTGACAGTTAATAACATTGAAAATAATTAGGCTACACTGCACACATCATTTGTTTTTTTTTGGTGCTCAAATAAGGGGTTGATACTCTGTTGGACAAGCTTTGTACAGTCAGGTGCACATCACATTACTGCTTTTACACAAACAGGACATTTTCTGTCAATAACAGTCATATACGCTACAACTTTTAGACTCTGAGAAGAGAGTTGTGCTAGTGCTTATCAATAACTGAATGAAACTAAAATCAAGCATAAGCAAATACCTCACCAAGCAGATCAAATTTCAGAGGATTTTTTTTTTGTTTAAAACTGAAGAAGTATTGAATAAATATAGTAATACACTACATACATTCAATTTAGTAAAACATTTTTAAAAAGCAATAAATATAATTAATACATAATACAACAACAGTAAAAAAAAATTCTACATTTATACATTATCTGTATATTTTAACAGGAAGAAAGTCCCACTCAAAAGTATTTGCAGATCAATGACCAGGTACCTATCCTGCTCAAGTTTTCTGGAGATGATTCAAAACCAGTTTTCAGGCTCTCCAGGAGCAGCATCAAGACGTTGGTCCAGATGTTGCCCCATCAAAAAGCCTATAGATGGAGCCATGAGATTACACTTTATTGTCTTGCCTGTGGAGCGTCCTACAGGACTGTTCACAGTGTTGTGGAGGAGATGATGGCCATTCTCCACAAAGTACATTTTCCTTAAGCAATGGAGATGGAGGAGGTGGGGGCGGACTTTGCTCGCCTTGTTGACCATGAGGCATTCAGCTGTGCTGCTGCTGCCGTTGACGGGAGACACATCAGGATTCTTCCTCAATCTGCAGGGTACCTGTGAAGCCAAGAGCGTATTTATAGATGTGTACACTGGCAATCCAGTGATCTGTACATGATGCCCTTGTCCTGCATGGCTCACCAATGTACCAGCTGGACACTGTCTCTTGGGAGAAGGTGGATATCCATCACTGCAGCATCCTACTGCAATCATGACCCCATACAACCAGTCTGTCAGAAGAACACTCGTTTTTTGTCAGACACACACACACACAGACAGAGAGAATTTTTGATTTCAAAATCTGTAAGCATAACTGTCAGTATGACGATATTACTATAATTGGCTTTACAGCTTTTGCGGAGTGTTCCAGAAAATAACAGGATGATGGACAGTATATGCTTTGAAGGTAAAGACAGACTACAGTTACATACCATATCTTCAGGCAGCAATCATCCATAAAAGACTAAAGGCTGACAAGGGGATGCCGATGCCAAGGCTTTGGACTCTAAGGCCAGAGGATCCCCAGATACTAGGCCTCCTTCCAAAAGTTCCACCTCCATAAGACTCCCTTGCTTAATAGTACACAACCTCAGTTAAGATACTTGTTACAGGCTCATAATTTATGATAGTTCGTATTGATACCTATGTTTTGTTTGTCATTGCTATGGATCAGTGCAGTTTTTTGTACATTAAGCTTATTTATCATCTCTGCATGCATTGTTTTTTTCCCCTACAAAGAAGCCAGTCCTACACTGCAAAAGAAGTGAGCATGGAACTACAGCCTCAGGATCCCAACTTTTATATAAAGTTTTGTAATGTTAAATTTCAGCCTTCTGCCTCTTACCCAGTGTAAGTGTGCAACCTCACAAAACTCCTCGTAACTATGTACATAATTTGTAAGACAAGTAATATTTGTTATTGAAATGTAATTTTTTTTTAATCAAACAAAAGAATAAATATTTCCAAACCACAAGAACATGACTTTATTTATGCTAATACAGTCTTTATTTAAAAAAGAACTTATGGAACAATATTTTGTACCTTGTAATACAAAAAGAATCAACTGTATACTGTACAACATAACTTAAATGAAGTAACAGAACATAAATAAGGAAAATACAACAATATATACATAAACAACAATGAACAATGGTGTAATTAGTTACTTTCACATAAATAAAAACTTGTCTAAAGGAGAACATGACTGGGATGGCAGCAGCATGCCCTGCAATTACGAAACATTAGTTATGAAACTAGTGTACTGGCCATTTGGGTCAGGGTATGTATCACGCACACACAGCAGCTGGGGATGACCACACGGTTTCTTGCCCCAAGTGAACCACACTGCCACAAGACAAAATTTCTGTATGCAGCATAGCAGTATTCCCAGTTATCATCCCCAGGTTGCTGTGTGTCATGGAGGGCATAGATGTTGTTTCTTAGTTGATAAGATAATCATAATACCTGCGCATCTAATATGTACAGTGACGTGGGGCAGCCTGCTTACACATGTGGCCTCTCTCATTCCACAACATTTATTTTCTACATCTGACGGCATTTCCCTGCAGTTGGTACAGCTGCACCTTGTGATGGTTGTTCCTCTCTGTGAGTGTTAGGTGGAAGCACCTCATAGATGAGGCCAGGTTCTCTGTCAAAAACTCGAAGCAAAAGTCCCCTAGCTTCATCCAAACTTATGTCCTGTATAACCTCCTGAAAAAGAAATTCCATCACATCCAATCACATTTTACTCCCAAATGCAGAAACTACTGAGGACATTTGATAATATGTCCATACTCACTTGTGTCATTAATCTCCTGTCCTCCTTCAGCCTAGCCACGCTCATTCTGTCCTCTTCACACAATGATGCTGCAAGTCCTCTGCTTCTAGTTACCCATCTTCCCCTTGTAGCCCTCCTCTGTCTGCCTCTCGCTTTTCCTCTTGCTGCACTGCCAACTGCAACCTCTCCACTCTCTCTTCCCGTTGATGCTCCATGCCTGCTGTTCTGGGGCAAACTCCAGGTTTCATCGGCAGTAGATGCTTCCAGTGAGGATGTATCTGTGTCTCCCTGCAACACATTCACATGTCAATAACAGCACATATAAACAATGTGATATACAGATATTACATGAGCCCTGATAATGCATAGGTAAATTAACTTAAAAAACTATCAAGTGTGTATATTTGTACATATGTTTGGTGGATT
The DNA here is from genome assembly GCA_036247105.1 of Cirrhinus mrigala. NCBI lineage: Eukaryota > Metazoa > Chordata > Actinopteri > Cypriniformes > Cyprinidae > Cirrhinus > Cirrhinus mrigala. The sequence continues at coordinate 11,836 of JAMKFB010000272.1, read as the reverse complement.
ATACTGATGAAGTTACACATACAGTTATATTGCACTTCACTATTGCACTTCAGTAACGAGTAACGGTTTTTATTAGGGATGCACGAAATGAAATTTCTGTGCCAAAACCGAAAATTCTGGATGCACTTGGTCAAAAACCGAAACTGCTTTGTAATAATTATTTACTATTTTATTAAATAATATAAAGTAATTTTGTAGGATTTTTCAAATTTAACTCAATAATATTATTTGTATTCCTATGCAACAGAATCAGATATAACTTTTAAAGTAATTATCCAAATAATGTATAGTTCTACAAAGCTATTATTTCCAGAGCATGTGAGCAGAGCATAGCGGGAGCAGTTCAGTGGATGAGACGGTAAGGTAATTTTACCATTGTTGGCCAATACAGCTCTACTACAGCATAGCACAGTAACGCTACTGCAAACAGGAACAAGTATACTATATAGAAACTTCCTATAGGCGTGTTATTTGAGCAGACTCTGTTTTTCCAGTGTTCATGAGTAGCGCTACACGAGCGGAACACACATTCATAGAGCAGAATATTGAGCAGAGCGTCACACTGCCCAGTGACAGTGGCTAGAGGAGAGTGAAACTGTGCGCTGAACACTGCCAGCCACTGGTCAGGCCTATATTGCATAGATATATATATATATATATATATATGTGTGTGTGTGTGTGTGTGTGTGTGTGTTTTCGGCCATTTTTCTCTTTTGAAAATGCTATTTTCAGCCAATAATTTTCAGTGGCCGAAAATTTGGTGAATTTTCCCTAGTTTTTATGAAGTCTGGTTAGCAAACGTATGGTAATGTAATTAAATACAGTATGTGCTCCACAAAAAAACATTTAGCCATACTTGCAAATACGGTGGGTTTGTTTAAATTTACTTTTAGGATGACTGTTTTACACACATAATAATGCGCATCATTAACCCACCAAAACATGACAAATAGCCACATATCAGTAAAAGGCTAATATTGAATCAAATTTCATGTTTTTTTGCAGATAATTCATTAGGTTGACATGTTATTAAATGTACATGTGTCATCGAGCTTCACCTCTGTTACTGTTTTAAAAATGCGGTCTCTGTCGGCGAAAACTTACATATTGTGCCTTTAAATGTAAATCTGGCGGATTAATCACACTTCTGAACTAACTGTAAGGTTGAATTAAAAAGAATTACATCACAATCATGTTAAGAGTGCTAAACTAGACAGGTCTGCTATACCTTGCTCCCTCTGCTGAAAGTAGAACTGCAATTTGTAATTGCTTTAGTTATGATTACATTATTTATTAATGTCACTGGAAAAACATTTCAGAGCATCAAAGGAATTGTCTCCTGTTTCATATAAGATCACAAATCAGTTAAAAGGAGCTTGAGTACATTGCATACAATCATTTAGAAAACCAAAAAATGCCTAATAGAAGCTTAAGCAGTTCTGTCAGTGAGACAGTTAATAACTTCATAATGAAAGTTTAAAATTGAAAGTTGTTGTTTTTAAAGATGTTCATACTTATCTGGGAAGTTACATATGTCTAAACCCAGCTGTAAGTCACTAACTTCAAAAAGTACACATAGTAAAAGGTATGTCAGTGCAGTGAGGAACATGAAATATCATTGAAAATAGTGATAGCATGCACTTTCTGCATGCAACTGCTGAAATAGAGTTAATTCAACCAAAGTCAATGACCAAGTGCCCAACTAAAAGGAACCCCAATTACCATATGTAATGGTGTGTGGTTGTAGAGAAGTGTATGACGCAGGAGTAATCAAAATAAATGGTCTTTAATCCAGGAGACAAGAGGTCATCATTCATATTAACTCAAATGGACAAAAAAATAATAAATAAATAAATAAATAAATAACAACAACAAGTGAAATAAAAGATATGATGAACAAATATATAAGTAAATAACAAAACAAACAAACGAAAAAGATTACCTTCTAACAGATGACAAATATTACATGTTGCCAGTTACAGGTGCAAAGGTAGGCCTTGAATATAGTCCAAAAAGGACCCCAAGTCTTATAAAAGATTTAAAACCTTGTCATGCTAAATTTGTGGATATCGATGCCAGGATCAGCTGAACCATGTCCACCATTTTGAAATCTGTCATAAATATCTTTTAAACCATTTGACATATCTGCTCAAAAATCGGTAGGCGTTCGAGAAATATAATGACTTTTGCAAAAACGCTTATAACTTTTAAAAACTGTGCAAATTTTGTTATTTTTGTATTTACATCGACAGGATACTGGAGATACGTGGTAAACATAATTTATACAATTTGCTAAGTAATCTTAGCATGCTACTCGGTTAGCAATTGTTTGCTCATTCTTGCCTTGATACTGTTCCTCTGCCGGGTGGGCCCACATGGACTGAGTGGCATACCATGATAAACTCTTGACCTGCAAGTCGCTGGTTCGATTCCGACATGATATCAATTTTTTTATTGTCCCGGAAAGAGATGTACAAATGTTTATTGCTGTTTTTGCTCTTTAGGCTCCGTACTGCGCTACAGCCCCTTCTGAGGTTTGGTTCCGTATCACTGGTTGCAGCTATATTTATTATTATTATTTTATAAACACAAACTGCTTTTCCCAGATTGGCTCTGTGTCGATCTATACAGTGCCTAAACGCAGCATGTGTCAGAATCAGAATCATATTATATTATAAAGCATTCAAATAATATAAAATGTATATGTGTGTGGATAGAAACCCTTTAAGTAACACTGATATTGTCCACACCAATAGCCTTGTGGGCAGCACGCCGACATACCAATCATTGCACTCCGGGCGTCCCGTGTTCGAATCCTGACTCAAGGACCTTTCCTGATCCCACTCCCACTTCACTTTCTGTCAATTCTGATCTGTGCTATCACAATAAATGTGAAAAAAAAAATAGACCTATAAAAAAGTAACACTGAGGTTATGCATAAATGTTAAAGTTCTGTCTTTTAGAATCTCACACTTTTTCATTTGCAGGTCTCATTAGAGAACATGTATTTAAATATGAATTTCACCAAGAAATCAACTCTGAACTCCTCTGGCATTTAAATTTGCATTTGTATATTTTAGACAGCAGCATGATGGCAATTCTTTTATTTGGTTTTGTGATTTGACGTCATAAGACTGCGGCGCTCTTCTGCATCGGTTATGATTCGGCTGAAGAAAGGATTGTGTTTTTAAGCATTTATGTTTAAATCAATGCAACAAATTCAGGCAATTTCATAGTTTTTACAAGCAATGTAAACTGGCTTAATTATTGACCAAGTAAGCATTGTGATACTTAACTAACATTAATAAATATTATTTTTATGAGTAAACAGCACCCGCACGAGTAACAGAAGAAGTGTGTCTCATTTCGCTTCATATAGTGAATCAATTTATCACAAAAACAAGCTCGGTCACTAGCAAGCAGTGTTGAGAGAAACTGAGCTTCATGAAACTTGCATCGCAAAATGATTCAGTTTTTAATCCCTTGAATCAGCACATGCTGACAGCACTGCTGCTCAAAACTGTGTAAATGTAACAGAAACAACAAATACAAACGTGTAATGACAACTTTTATAAACCAACTGCAAATGCTTCATGAAAGTGGAATCTATTAAATTTAATCTACAAATCAGTAAATACTAAATATAAATGTTATATGGCCTTGTCATATCAGGCCATTTAAGACCATCAACAACAAGCAAACATGTAATTACAACTTCTACAGACCACCTCCAAATGTATTGAAAGTTAGATCTATTAAATATAACCTACAAATCATAAAATACTAAATTTAAATCTTAATGCAAATGTGAACCTTGTGTATAATTTGTGCCCTTTTATTCATTTGAATGCTAGTTTTGCTTGGTTCTGTCTTATCGGGTGATTTAAGGCCTATAGCTCCCAATCTGACTCCTTACCAGTGTGCTGACTGCTGAACAAGGGAGCTGGTTGAGATGCACCCAGAGATTTTGTTGGGGTTTGTTTATTCTGTCTGTTAGTTGGCAACATTGTTAACAAGACAAAGTGTGCAAAAAACAGAGTAAACGTCGTGGTGAAGCAAACGAGATCCACACTATTATAAAGATGGTGTTTATTAAAGAGGAGAGTGAAGTCATGAAGAATAAATAGACATTCAGAGTCAAACATGAAGCTATTGTGGAATAACATGTTGGTTTTCATTCTCAAAACTGAACTCACCCATTTGATCCTTATTAAAAAGTCCAGCTCTACAGAAAGAGATATGAAAATAATACAGAAGTAGCCTAGATGTTTTCAGATATGATGGTGACGTAGGCTTCCACTTCACTCAGAATGTCATTGTAGGAGTCACAGGGTGGCTTCAGGACAGAGAGCACATCTTCCACTAACACTATGGCTTCATCCAGGCTCCTCTGCTGGTTCCCTTGTTTACATAAAAGCTCACTGATTCTTGCACTGCTCTGCACTAATTCTCCCAGAGCCAATGACAGAACAGACTGGAGTTCACGCTGTTCCACTGGAGGCATTACACTCCCCAGATCACTGTTTGCCAGTCGAACAGTGACTAGAGGACCGAAGACATTCCCCAAGAGTCCCAGAGTTTCCTGATGCAGATCCTTTATCACTGCAGCCTTGACTTTTCGTGAGACTCCAGATAAAGCAATCTGGTCATATAGAGCAGGTTCAATGCTCTTACGGACATGTTTGTCCTCCCTCTCAGAAGCATCAAGGATTAGACGCATTACATCTCTCACCCTGGTGCAGTTTTTCTCAATACTTTTACTTTCATCTGCTGAGACTGCAGGGGAAGGGCTTTGCTCCAGGTGGGTATTGAATATAACCAACAGCCTGTTGGTGATGTTGAAGTATTTGTGCACATAGTGGTGGAGGGTCTGGGTGGACCTTATCAGCTCTTCTTTCTTGAGTTCATCTTTCTTGGCAAAGGACGGAAGAGACAGCATTCTGGTGGCTTCTACTGATAAAGAGATACAAACAAATCGTTTACATTGGATTTTAATCTTGTCAAATGCAAAACGTTTTTAAAAAATGTAATTATGTTTTGCATTGAATGTAGGTTTAATTAAAAAAAAAAAATCAGGAGACATTGGTAAATGTTGTTAAACTATTTATTTCAGTGAACAGAGAAAGATGTTAGCAGACAGAAAGATTGTAGCATACACAATTTAACAAACACCTTAAAAATGATTACATTAAGTTTGAATACCCAAAAAGTACAGAAAAATATAGAGCTTCATTGGTGAAATGATAAAGAGAATGCATATCTTACTTTTTTGGCGGTAAACTTATGGTATATGTGGCTTAAAGTTAAACAAATGATTTTTCCACATCATAATTTAATCTCTTATTCATCTTATATTTTGTTCACTCATCTCAATTCTTTTTCTGACCTCTGTTATGCTATCCTGATATTTCACAGATGCTGGTTTGAATTCTTTCAAAGCTTCGTCATACTCTTTCAGGGCTTTCTCAAGTTCATTACGCTCAATACTCCCTAGAATTGCCCCGACAATCATATCAATCCCCATAAACACCACCCCAAGTGCAACTCCAGCTGCAAACCCTGTTGCAAATTTAGCAAAACCGGATGTTATGTTTGCCAGAATTGTTCCATTTTTAATTAGCCAAGTAACTGCAACAGTGGAAGCTGAGCTTCCAACACCACAAACATTATAAACGGCGTTTCTGAATATTTGATAGTCATTAACGGACAGATACTCGTTTCTCAGTTTCTCATACAGTGTCGGTTCCAGCTTCTCCTTCAGCTGCATGTCAATCTTCTCCACTTCTGCCTGGATCTTATGTATGCATTCAATGATTACATCACAGTTCTCCTTCACAGTAGCTTTCTCGTTCAGGGTGATCGGACTGAAAGACCAACCTAGGTGCTTCTTAAGAGTCTCAGTGAGTTGGTTAGTGGCTCGGAAGTTGTTTTCCATCAGATTTAGAAGCTCTTGATTTCTCCGGATAAGCTTCTCCCTTCTTTCCGGATTTCCAGGATAGAAGATATCACTCCAATTCATTGTTCTTTTTTTATATTGAGGTTTTGAAATAAAGAGAGAAACAATGATTTAGAAATATTTGATCCAAGTGATTGTGATAAATAGTAATTATTAAGATTCCATTTACATTAAGGCAGTGAAACAAATGAGAGTTCGCATTCCACTGATAGAAAAATCAAGATTGAAAATATGTGATTTCCTATTAAGAAATGGAATCAGAACTGACAGAGAGAGAGGGAGATTTTTACAGTGTTACATTTATAAAGTGACAAATGTGTGTACCTAATTCAAACATTAGACAGATATGTGCTAGTCTTACTTAAACAAAACCCTTGGACAGCTTCTAAAGATTTAATTCCATGATTGCACTTTTACCATATTTTTATATGGCAGAAATAGTATGCTATTCCAAATTCAGCATAGGTCTTCCTCTGAAGCTCATATTGCCCTAACAAAAGTTCGATCCAGGCTGATGCAAAGCAGTCGATACCATTTATTCTGCAGGGCACTTCACTAGCCTCAAAAGATCACCATATTTAACTTAGTCAATTTAAATGTTATAAAATACATTTGGGAAAAATTTTTTCTTGCCTATCTGGATTTATTTTGAAGACCTGAAGACAGTCCGAGCTGTAGCTTGTGCTGCTGCTGATTCTGATGCTCTTGGGTGGGTGATACTGATCTCAGCATGCAACACACTGCTTACAACAACACATTCCTGAAACTCACTGGACAGAAGGCAATTGCTTACAAAGCATGAATTTGCTTTATCACTTTCAGTATGACACACACACGTCCATAATTTTTTTAAGGTTATTATATTTTCTGTGCTAACCTAACTCAGTATCTATTTAAATTTAACAAAAGTTTAAATTACACACACACACACACACATACATATATATATATATATATATATATATATATATATATCAGTTTCACTGATCACAGCAACAGTCATGACAAATCAATCAAGCTGCAGTCATTGTCATTTAGAGGCTCTAAGGACTAAATTTAATCACATAGGTGGCCCCTAAAGTTTATAACATGAAGATGGGGGCATGTTACCATTATAATAAAGTAAGTTAAATTAAATAGATATGCAGATTAATGTAGTTACAGTTTGGAATGATGATCATCACTGGCTTATATGAAAATTACATGGAAGTGAGCTGCTGTTCCTGACATCTGTATGATTGACAACAGATCTCAGCACACTTATTCATTAAAACTAATTGTTATTAAGTTGAAAAAGCCAACTTACTGATAACTAGGGGTGTAACGATACATGTATTCGTACCAAACCGTCACGGTATGGGCATCTCGGGCAATTCACCCTCAATCCAGAAGGGGTGCCTGCAGTAATGCAACGCTGTTTGATAACCGCCGGAAGAAGAACAGCGAATGCTGTGAGTTGTGCACTTGAAAACAAAGCCCACTAGACAGTGATCATGTTGTGCTCATTTGGCACAAATCCAAATATTCCATAATATTTCCATACTTGTGATGCATCCAAAGGCTAAATTATTATTTATTATGTAACCCTGGTGAAAAAAACAGCATATGCTGGTAGGTATGTTTTGAAGCTGGTCCTTAGCTGGTTTATGCTGGTCCTTTGCTGGTTTAAGCTGGTCCTTGACCAGCAACATGACCAGCTAAGGACCAGCATAAACCAGCAAAGGACCAGCTAAGGACCAGCTTAAACCAGCATCAAAACATACCTACCAGCATATGCTGGTTTGTTCAACTGGGAAATTATAGACTTTGTACTTCAGTTGCGTTCTAACGGTGACACAGTGAGGCGGGCGCGCTGATGTTTGTTTCACTGTATTTTATTTTGATAAAGTACCAACTGTGCTGTCAAGTTAGCAGTGCTAGAAGCCTGAAACTGATATGGTTTGTGTTTGTGTGCACCGGCGTGACTTACTTCAACTTTCCTCATACCAGCAAAATCAACTTAAACAAAAAACAAAAACAAAAAACAAATATGTCACTTTCTGCCATTTGAGTTTCCTTTCTGTCACTAAATTAAATGTATTTCAAGTATTTATTCCTTGTATGTATATACTGCAGATTTTATAGCATATATATGACATTACTGTGATATAATATTTAGTATTTTCAAATGTAGGTGGAAAAAACTGTAATTTGTACTACTGTCTGTTTAAAATAAATGAAAAGAAACCTAGCATGGTAGATTTGTTTTTTTTTTGTTTTTTCTGTTGTACCGAAATTGTATTGAACCGTGACCCTCGAACCAAGGTGACATCAGTGTACCGTTACACCCCTACTGATAACCAATTTAAACTTCTTATTAAGTTGGCTTGAAAAAGCCAACTTAGTGAAATATTTAATACAGTAATACAATACGTATTTAATGAAGGAACTATTTCTGGTACTGATAAAATTATTCGCACACAGCCACAGAAAATGGTTACACTCACCTTTGTTTAACAATAGTGGAAATACAAAGATACAGAAGCACCTGTATAAAAACAAATGTATGTTATAGATCTATTTACAGCAATAGCAACAAAAAATTACTAAACCTACACAAGTGACTATTTGCTCTAGATATCCAGTATAAAGCACAGCTTGGCTAATTGAAACCCAGTAGTATGAGTACTGATCTTCTGTATTAGAGAATAGAAATTTATCTGTGTCTATGTTTTCTTGTTTTGCCATACTATGCAATGATGCAGCCAGAGTACAGTCAAATTATTGATTTGCTTTCCAGAATAAGTGATTCTGTGCTGAGCTGTTAAACTACAGTATTGGTGGTGCAATGACACAGCACAAACCTGTAATGCACAGAAACATAACTGCGTTTTAAAAAGCCTTTTTTTTTTTAAATTACAGAACTACATATTTTCAGTGCATACTTACAGGCCACTGTTGTAAAATAATCTTCCCATAGTAGTTTAGAGTTCATTACAATACAAAAGTAAGAGAAATACAATCACAGTTCAGTGTACTTCACTGGAATGCACAGGACACAATATGAATATATGGCACATATTCACAGAACTGTAATCTAAAATTAGAAATGCTTAAGGAAGCAGCTGTTTTATTGTTGGTGTTCCAATGAACTATTTAAATGAACAAACAACAAAATAAAGTAATTAATCATTTACAGAAATTGATATATTAAAGGTGCAGTAGGAGATCTGTTATTAGTTTATTAGTTGTTTTAGTTTAAAAAAAATAGCATTTTTTAGTATTTGAGACAAAATGTTTCGTAAAATGGAAACTATGTATTTGCATTTTTTACAGTGTGGAAGCATCTGTTTTGGTTTCTTCTTCGCTTGTGTTTTGGAAATTTTGTACAGAAGATGTGTAATAGCATCTCTCATGTATAACAATGAAAATACTGATTCTCAGAGGACAAGTATTGATCAAATACTTTTTCTAAGTATAAAACAAGTATACTTAAATGTAATTTTAAGTTTATTTCTGATAAGTATATAAAGCACATTTCTGAGAAGTACATAAAAAGTAGACAAAGTATACTTTCCTATTTTTAGTTTAAAAGAAGTATACTAATAGCACACTTGAATAAACTTCTTTTTCGTAAGGGTTACCACGTGCGCTTTCAGTGTATAATTCTCTATTTAAATTCTCGGACAATTTTTATATATATATATATATATATATATATATATATATATATATATTTCACATTTCAGGTTTTTTGTAAAATTTGAACATCAACATGGTTACATCTTATGTAACCAATAGTACATACCATAAAAATCAACAGTTGAAAGTGTTAGTTCACTCAAAAATGATAATTCGGTCATTAATTACTCACCCTTATGTTGTTCCAAACCTGTAAGACCTTTGTTCATCTTTGGAACACAATTTTAGATATTTTTGATGCAATCTGAGAGGTCTCTGACCCTCCCATAGACAGCAGGGTACTGCCATGTCCAAGGTCCAGAAAGGTACCAAGAACATCAACAAAATATTCCATGTGACACCAGTGAGAAAACTACAAAAATACTTTTTGTGCGCAAAGAAAACAAAAATAATGACTTTATTCCACATTTTTGTCTCTACTGTGCCACTTGTGGACATGTGTTCATGAGAGCACCCCGACGCATACAAGTGACAGCGCTGACCCAGATCAATAGATTTCAGTAGCTTTCATGCGTCTTTCACCACTTGTAAACAAGACGCGACACCTGTTCAACATCATAACGCCTGATCTGGGTCAGCGGCGGTGCCATCAAACGCATGCGGCGGGGTACTCTTGTGAACCACTCAATATATACTCATTTTTTTCTCAGTATAACTGAAGTAAATCAAAATGGTTACAATAAAGATTAACACCTATACATAATTAGCATTTTACATGTTACAACTGATTTTACACAGATTTTTTAACTGTAAGTTAATATTGAAAGAATATGACTGTCCTTACTTGTTCATCGCTGCTGAGCGATTTGGTGTCATATATTCAGGATTTAGTATCTTTGCGAGTGCTATTTTATGTGTCTGATTAGCTGAAACAGCTAATTTAATCTGATAACGCTCATCAATGAGATGTTGTTGGTCTGTCTGATCTGTACTTGCTGCTATAAAGTTTGTTTGTTTCACCACCAATCTGCAGCTCACTGCTCTACTAACACAATTTACAGAGATTTTTGCAACAGTCAGACTGATTTTTCATCTCTGTACAGCAATAATGACTGCAGGACTGGTTTAAGGTGCTGTGCTTTGGTCAGGAAAACACTTCTTTCTGAAATTTGAGACATGTTCAACAGGTATTTGTGTGTCTGTTTTAGGTAACATATGAACATCCCTGCAGCTTTTATTTTATTAAAGATTTTTCCATCCCCATCTTTTTAATCTTTTTTTTTTTTTTTTTTTTTTAGCAATTTGTAAGTTATTACAGCAGTGTTGTAGTTATGCTTCTTCTTACTTTGTAGCCTGTCATTAAAATCACCTGACTGACCTGTTTAACAAAGTCTGAAAGAACTAGACACTAAAATAAATAAATGAATACAAGAATAACTTCAGCAAACAGTCTTTCTGTCATTCCTGATGTTTGGAGATGAAGAATCAGTCTGACATCACTGCACAAAATCTCATTATCTGAGAGCGGTGGATAAACCATACAAAATAAATGATCAGACACACTTATAATGAAATCATTTAACATAAGAACAGTCTGTGTCACAATCAAAGCAATTTCAAAACATTTAATTAAAAATCAATGGCTAACATGATGGTGTGACTGCTAGCTTACAATATAAAGATGTCAAAGATTGACTGTCAGTATGGCAGAGATCACATGATCTGAAACATGAGCTGATTTTGCTGATTTGTGGTCTGCAGGAGCACTGCTTCATCTCTGAGACCTAAAGCACATCATTTCAATTGTTGAGTGACTGTAAGATCAAATAACACAATCATAACAGACGTGGTTTAGTGGGACACTGCAGGACACATGGAGTGAGATTAATTACTATTCTCACACTATGTAAATACTGATTTTATATTATGTGAACACATATTTTCAGTGATGCTGGATAAACAATATGCTTTAAATGACCTGTAGTGTTTATGAAATGAGAATGAAGTCGCTCTGTGATTCACTGCAGCACACGGGACAAAGACTCCAGTTTCAGGACTGTCCCACACTGAGATCAGCTGAGGTGTGATTCACTGTGAGAGAAATAATTACTGCATCAATTAACTAATCTGCCTGCTGTAGAGTAAACTCTGACATCCCTTTACTTTACTATGGTATTCCTGTAAACATTACAAAAAAATTGAAAGGAATTTGTAGTTAAGGAATTTGTTGTAAATATCCAAGAAAAAATAATGTATTTA